>CM053587.1:225118124-225156592 GCA_028646515.1 Pseudochirops corinnae
TTGATGGGCATCCCCTATATTTCCAGTTTTTTGCAACCACAAAGAGAGCTGCAATAAATACTTTTGCACATATGGGACCTTTTCCTACTTCTGTAATCTCTTTGGGATATAATCCCAATAGTGGCAGCCTTTGTTCTTAAGGGACCTGCAATCTGTGGGATGGGATTGATACCACCCTGATTTATTCTGTCCCATGAATCATTCCATTCAGCAAGTTAGGTCATTTGAATGTCTGGTACCAGACAAATGAAATATTCTTAAGTGACCCTAATCTTTGGCCAGAACCTATTTGCCCTCTGATCTGTTTTTGTGTTTCTCACCTTGCTAAGAAGTAAGCCGGCAGGTTTGACAAAACTGCTATAGCTGGTTAAGTCAGGAAAGGTACAGGGAACGAGGCATTGGTCTTCATTCCCATAAAGCAGTTTCTTAGCCTTTGTTGTGCCATGGACCCCTCTTGGCAATCTGATGAAGCCTATGAATCCCTTCTCAGACAAATGCTTGTTGCCTACATTTATAATTGAGGAAAATGTTCAATTTGAGATGGAAGTTAGTGGCGGGACCCATTCAGCTTTTCAGAACCTCTACAATCTATCTACAAATCCCATCTGTGGACCCCCAGGTTAAGGACTGTTATACTAGAGTGATGAGTTCTTATATGCCAAACATGCCAGCCATAATTTAGGTGCTAAATGACCTTCCAAGCATGGATGCTATTTCTGAACACTGCCAAAAATCACATGCGATTTTCCACTTCTTAGTCTTTATTTCAATTGTAAAACTTCTCTTTTTTTATGAAATTATCAGATTTGGAGATTGATTTTTCTGAAAATCAGAATTTAGTCTCTATTTTAACAATTTTACAAAATTTCTGAACTTCTGTTTTCGTCCTCTGCTGAAAGCTTTTGTGCTCATCCATCAGTTTTCATGGATTTGCTTATGACCTCCAATGTACACGGATGTCCTGACATCCCCTTCCACTTTTGGCATGTTCTCTTGATCTTAAATGAAACCATGAGCCAATTCTAAAGATTAAGCCACCTCCCCTCTGTGGCCTTTCTCTGTAGAATAAGGAAGATCAATTAAATGACCTGCAGCCTTCCTCCATACTCAACTCCACGACTCAGTTTACAATCAGTTCACAATTACTCAGTTCATATTGCTCAGTTCACAGCCTTCCCCCGCACCTCAAAAGCTCTCTCTTCTGCCATTCTCTTTCATTTCCTTGACATTTCCCCTCCATCTTTGTCTTCTGCCTTTACTTGCCACTATTTTCAACCCCATCCTCTATTCCTTCTCAATCTTCTACCCAGTATCAAAGCACGAGTTTTTCCCCGCCCACCACACCTCTCCAACAAAAGTCCTGGGCCCCTTTCTTTCATGGACCCTCCCTTCTCTCCTGGCCTGCTTGGTAGGAAGTTGGGCCAATGGTTGTTTTTTTTAATAAAAGCCTGCACTGACTGTATTAGAAGCTGTCTTTGCTTGTGGAAAGGCTGTATTTGGCACTGTTAGCATGGGCCTTACAAAAATATAGTGAATGACTGAATATTTTCTTTGTTAGCTTGAATGTCTACACCAAACATAAAGTGTAGGACTTTAGGTATCAGAATCCTTCTAGCTAGTGTGACACCAGGGCTTCCTTGGTCATTGTCACTCAATAGCAATCAATTACGCAATTATTAAACATTTACTATGTGTTTGCCACTGTGCTAGACAGTGGCTATGAATGAGTGAACAAAAGAATGAAACAGTCCCTAACTCTTAAGGACCTTCCATCCTAGCACCTTGTACTAGGTTTTACTGTTTTAGTTTTTGGAATAATCAAAGTACTTTCTTCTACCCTAGGTTGTAAGGTGTGAAACTGAATAAAATTGACATGCTTTTGCTTCATGAGCACTTTGCCTCTCTTATTTGCATGCATTGAATAGACCCATACCTTAGCCTAGAAGAATGACCAATGAGGCTGTTAGGTGAACTGAAACTACTCCATTCCAAGTGCACTTATTCTTGTGCTAGAGGATGGTCAGTGCAGGACACCAAGTCTCCCCAGTGTAAATTTCCATCTTGGGAGCAATGACAGTTTGGGGACAGACTGAATCAATGATTTGCTTGAGAGAGAAAGAGAATGAGTAAAGAAAGGCAGGAGGGAAGAAACTGTGTAAAATTCTTTTGAAGAACAAACAGTGTTACATCTCCTTACATGAAGTATAGGCCATGCCCTCAAAATTCTGAGTGGAATTTCCACATGTGAAAGATGTTGTGGCCTCAGGGTCCAATCGCAGCAGGATCACTTCTCCCTTCTGACATTTGGACAATTTCTAAAGGAAAAAAAAAGCCACAAAGGCATTCATTCTCCCCCTCAAAGAGTTTTAAAGCCATAATGTAGGTGCAGCTCTTGGCAGAGAGCCAAGTAGTCTTCCTTTCCCACATTGGGGAAAGCAAATCCTCTCATTTTCAGGGAGAGAACATGAAATTACAATCTTTTAAAGGTACCTCATTTGGGAGGAGCGGCAGAATCTGACCAAAGAACTTATTCTTCATGGGCTAAGGGTGATGAATCAACTGCTAGTCTTTGCTGTAGGGCCCGATAAACCGTTCCTTTTCCCAGCACTGACACTGCATTCTATAAGGAGATATCTTATCTCCAGTCTTTTACTGTAGCTGGGCCCAATTCTAAACATGAATAAAGCATGGGTCCTGCTGGAGACAGCAGCATCTTACTGGTTAGGCTTCACCACTTCATTCTAATCCATCCCATTTTCTGAACCCTCAGCCCCAGTGAGACACCAGAGCAAAGAGGCTATGTGGTATTTGTTACATCTGGCAGGTGCCAGCTTGTCTAATGGTTCAATTAGCAAGGGAGCATTGTTGTTGTAATCAAGTCCCTAGTCTGAGAAAAGTTCCTGCTTTTGTATAAAAAAAGTTGAGCTTGCTTTTCTTATCCTTAGCTGCTTGTCAGAATCACAAAATCTCAGAATTGAAACTCTAGTTCAATCTGTCCCTAGGCAGAAAACCTCTCTAAGTGATTCCCCCACAAATGGGCATCTGACCTTCATTGGAAGATGTATAGTGAGAAGAAGCCCATTGACCTTTAGAATATCCCTGTCTAGGAAGTTTTTATTTACAGCAAGCCTAAAATGGCATCTCTACAGCCTCCACTCCCTTTGCTCCCAGGTCTGCCCCTGGGGCCAAGCAGAATTGGTCTAAACCTTCCCTAAAACAGCCTTCCATTTTATTGAAGAGTTCTCATGAACCCTACCTTTGTTTTTTTTTTCCCTCATTAAACATTTTCATTTCACTAAATTAATCCTTATACGTTATAATCTTTTTACATATATTTTATTTATCTTGTTAAATATCTCCCAATTACATTTTTAAAAATTCTTAACATTCATTTTTTAAGATTTTGTATTAAAAATTTTCTGTGCCCCTCCAGACCCTCCCTCACTACTTGAAAAGGCAAGCAATATGATCTCAATTTTACATGAAGTCATGCAAAACGTATTTCTGTATTAGCCTGTATGGCATAGCCTTGAGAACCTGCATGGTCCTAATTATTCTTGCTTTGAATATAATCAATTTTGTCATTATTGTAGATTGAGTGCTAGGGTCAGGAAGACTTGAGTTCAAATATGTCCTCTCATTATGACACTTACTAGCTATATAACCCTGGGCAATTCACTTAAAATCTCTATTAGCCTCAGTTTCTTTATCTGTAAAATGAGCATAATAATAGCACCTACCCTCCAGTGTTGTTGTATAAAACGAGATAATAGTTGTAAAGTGCTTAGCACATAGTAAGCAAAACATAATGTTATTATTTTTAATATTACCATTGTTATCATTATGCCCCAAACCAAACACAGTGCTTCAGATGGAATTTTACAAGGGCAGAATACAATGATATTGTTACCTTCTGCATTCTAAACATTATCTCTAAATGCCACCTCAGATCCTATTAGATTGGGGGAGTAGAGGGCTGTTGTTATGCTATATGATCGATTTATTTTGAGCTCGATCTTGCCACTTAATAAAATTCCCCAATCTTTTTCACAAGTCATATGCCTTATTCCCCTTCATATACTCCCTTTATCCCGCAATACTGACCTTCTTGGGCTTCCTCATATTCGATACTCCATCTCCAGACTGTTGTCCCCTATGCCTGAAATACTCACCCTCCTCGTCTCTGCCACCCAGCTTCCCTGACTCAACTCTCATCTTACCTTCTGAAAGAAACCTTTCCCTCTGAGCTTACCCATGATTTATTCAACTCACATATTAGTATAAACATAGTTGTTTGCATCTTATCTCCTCCCTTAGACTGTAAGCTATGGAGGGCAGGGACTTTTTTTTTTTTGCTGTTCTTTGTATCGACAGTGCTTAGCATAGTAGTTAGCATAAAATCAGTGATTAATAAATGCTTGTTGCTGACAGAAACTATCGTCTTGTTCGTATGTTTATGAATTTGTTTTTCAATTTGAGTTATGGGACTTTATTATAATTTATTTATAATAATATATAATATTTATTTATCTATTATAATATATGATAGTATCTATTATAAATATTATATATGATATTTATTTAAATATAATATTTATAATTTATTATAATTTTCCTCCATTAACTTAATTTTCTTATATTTTCAGGCTATTATTCTAACTGTTGAGATATTTTTTATCTAGATTATGTCATCCAAAGCATGAACTATTCCTCTCAAATTTGTATTCCCTACAGATTTGATAAGCACACCCTCTATGCTTTTGCCCAAGTTTGTGATTAAAATGTTGATCAACACAGATCCAAGAATATTTTCTTGAGGTTTTGCAGTAAGGATGTCCTGAAGGAGATGGTGATATGTAGCCTAGAGAGAAGACTCAGAGAATGGAATAACTGTCTTCATTTATTTAGAGGTCTGTGACTTTCTGGAGTCATCAGGGAAGACTTGAGTTCAAATGTGATCTCAGATACTTAATAGCTAGCTGTGTGACCTTGGGCAAGTCAATTAACCCTATACGCTTCAGTTTTTTCATCTGTAAAATGAGCTGGAGAAGGAAATAGCAAACCCCTCCACTATCTTTGCCAAGAAAACCCCAAATTGAACCACAAAGAGTTGGACACGACTGAAACAACTGAACAGCTGTGACATGAAGGGAGAAATATATTTGTATTGCTTGGCCCCGGAAGCCAGAACTAGATGCAGTGGATGGAAGTTGCAGATTTCCTTTCAATATGTGGGAAATCTTCCTGAAAATTAGACGTTAAAGAAAGGAGTAAATTACCTTGGGAGCTAGCGGGTTCATTGGAAGTTACAAGAAGAGGCATAACAATTAGCCACTTGTTGGTTATGTCATAGAAAGGTTCCTAAGTAAAAGTTGAACTAAATGATTTCTGAAATGCTTCCAGCCTTTGGATTCTGTGATATAAAAGACAAGCCCCTATGTATCCATCCTCATTTATCTTCCCCAGCTTCCATCTTCCATATATTTGCCTTCTTAAAACTTGACTTGACTGAGTTCACTATGTATCCACATAACTTCCTCTTTTCCTCCTCAAAAATATTTCTCTCTTTCTTTTTTTAGTCTTCAGGATGTCGCTTTTGAGAGCTTCTTTTCCTTCTTTGACTGACCTTTTTTGTAGAATTTCATCCATAAGATGAAACCCTATCCTTTCTCTGTAACCTTTCAAAAATCTATTTTCTAAAAATTTAAGGTGTGTATGTCAGGCTATGTCCAACACTTCTTGAAGGATAAAGTTATCATTAAGGCAAGAAAGGATCTACTCTGCCTTTGGCATAGAGAGAATCCCAGCAGATACCTAGATCATTAAAACCCCCATTTCTACTGCATCTTGTCTCTGGCTAGGATTGTGATCTGTGTCCTGGACCCATGCATTTCTTTGTGTCTATGGCATACTCCAATGGTGATGTTGCTTCTGTTTTCCCTTGCATTCATCTTTACTCAAATGCTTCACACTGTTCTTCACTTCACTAATTCCTAGATTTCTTCTTAATGTACAGTATTTCTCTCTCCTTCCTTTCCCCACCATTTTTAACCTATCTTCTTTCTCTAAATGTATTTGCCCTTCTAGAGCTATATTCTGATCATTGATCTCATTGATACATTTCCCTCCTTTCATTAAGTTCTATAATTCATCTTGCTTGCTACCCATACTTTGCACATTTGTGTATAGATAGACATCTTAGACCATGGATTTTATTGCTGGTGCCTTTCTTGGACTTTTCCTCCTGTGTATTTCTAGGCATCTTTGCATCTCTTCTTTAACCCACATTATGGCTTCTCTCAAGGTTAACTGACTTCATGGATACATGTAGGGAGCTTTTTCCTTCTAAGTTAATCATCTGCAATACACTAATCTGTGTTGCACTTATTTATATTTGTGTCTTACTTTCTCTATTAGATAATAATTTCTTTGAGGCCAAAGACTAGGTTGCTTTTCATCTTTATATCCCCAGTGCCTAGTAGAGTGCCTTGTACTTTTTTTTTTTTGGTGGGAGTGGGGTATAGATTTGTGATTTAATCAGTGTGAGGGCATTCACAGACTAGGAACTCCTTCTACTGAAGCAGCTTGGCAGCTTAGATATAATTGAGGATCCTGGAGAGTTGGCTGGGAGCAATGAGAGGTTAACGTTACTTGTCTATGGCCACACGACTGGTATATGGCAGAGAAAGTGAACTTGAATCCGAATCTTCCTGACTCCAAGGCTGGCTGCTGTGCCTCTCTCATACTCCTAGCAGGTCATTAATAAATGTTGGGTTGACTTGCATGAGGGCTCACTGGATTTCTTCAGGACTCCTCCCAGGTGACGTTGTTTCGTTATTATTGTTTGTTCGTTTCAGTCATGTCTGATTTTTCCTGACCCCATTTGCGGTTTTCTTATCAGATACTGCAGTGGTTTATCTTTTCCTTCTCCAGCTCATTTTACAGATGAGGAAACTGAGGCAAATGGGGTTCAATGACTTGCCCAGGGTCACACAACTAATAAGTGTCTGGGGTCAGATTTGAACTCAGGAGGATTCATCTCCTTGACTTCTGGCCCAGCACTCTGTTCACAGTGCCACCTGTAATGTTAGTTGCTACAAAAAATTTACCGAGTTGTTTAAATTGTTCATGAACCTTCCCTACCTTCTTATCTAGGAAGAGAAACCAAAGGTACAAAATAAAAGGAATGGTAAAGAGAGCAATCAAATTAAACTTAAAAATCTGGAGCCCAGTTTCTGTTTTTCCAATTTGTAGACAAACAACTCCTTCTAGAGCCTTGAGGTTGCAATGGGGAAAGGTGGAGGGAGCCATTATAGCTACACTAACTTCAGAGTTGATAAAGAATAAGAAAGCCCAGACTTCCAAGCACCCAGGTAGACATCCTTTTTTCTAATGAGCAAAACAAGGTTATGGGTGATTAGAAAACAGGGGAGCACAGCAATCCATTATTTGAACTACTTGTATACTGTCCACGCCAGTGTTCATTCTGCCGAGAAATCCTCCGCAGGAGAATCATTAAATATCCATTTTCCCTTCTGTGCTCTTCCTAACCTTCTGGAGAAAATTGTTTCTCCCCTTCCTCACAGGCCAAGTGAGTGGGTGGTTCCTCTGCTGCTGACTGTGAGCCCCTGCAGGCTTCCCATTCAGGCTCTCAGAGAATGTTGTGCTAGTAACAGGATGGTACTCACTTCCTGAAGAGTTTAAGTTCTGCCAGCAGAGAGCACCCCACCAGTCTTCCTCCTGCTACACTGGTTTCCCCATTCCTAATTATCTGGACTCACCTCTTCAGATGCAAGTGCATCTTCATGAGACATTCTCTGGAAAATGTTTCCCTATTCTGATTAGCCCTACTTCTCCCCGCGCTCACTCCAACTGGGTTGACCCATCACAAGGTCAATTTAAAATTTAAAAAAAAATGATTATGAACTAACAAGAACGAGCATTTCCCTATACAGAGAGCAGAAAGGGAATAATGCATATGAGATAGTGAACCTCTATCCAACCAGCCTCTTTCACTTTCACTAGGTGCACCCCTTGGTACCTAGCCCCACAGTATCATTGCTAAATTTCCCTAGATCCTTAACTTTTCAGCCAACCTTTCTTCCAGATCTTCATCTTAATTGAAACCTGTCCTCACTTAGAGGCCTCTATATTCCTTGAAGTCTTCTCTCCATTAGAGGCCAGTTTTCCCACTACCCCCAGCTCACAGGTCTGAGAGATGTGGGCAGTCTTTCCCCTCACCCTACTGTTGATTTCAGCCCCCTCTTCTACCACTAACCATCAATAACCTTTCTTTTTCTGAGATCGATGTAATTTGTTCATAGCATCTTGTCCATATTCTTGTTACTCTTGTCTACAACTCTTTAAATCTTTCTTCCATTTTTTTTTTCCCGTGACTTTAGTACTCTCTACTCCATTACCTCTCATCATCCTGAGGGACTTCTTGTTTATATTTAACACCTTTTTATCTGCTTGCCCTTACAATTCTTCATCTTCCTCAAATCTCTTCCCTAATCCACTTCAGACACACACACACTTAATTGGTAAACACCATAGGAGATGATAGTACTTTTGAAATCACACTACTTCTAAGATACGGCATTTAAAAACTCAACTTTTGCCACATCTGACTACCCTACCTTTCCACCCAACCCCCATTTACACTAAACTTTTGCCCTTGTGACGTCTGGTTCTTTAACCTGGCCTTTACTCTTCTCTAGCTTCTCTTGCCTACAAAACCTTAATGCTATCCATGGCCTTCTACTTTTGACATTTCATTAGCTATCATGCTAGAATTCCTTTCCTCTTTGATTTTCTGCCATTCTTAAGGCATGAATCTTTGTCCTTGAGTAGTCTTCACCATTCGGTTTCTTCACTTCCTTTCCAGTTAATTCTCTGGAGGAGGTGTAAAATTTAGCTGCTTTCCTCATTATAAACCAATGGTATATAATCTCAGCTAGACCTTTACTAATGTTATTCTTTTTAGCTCCTTAACTCATTATCCTGTTCTGAACTCTTTCTATTCATCTCTAAACCCAAACCGTAAACCCTGCATGAACACCAGATGACCCAGCCTCCAGATCCACTAAGAAAATTGAAATCATGCCTCAACTCTCTACTTGCATTCCTCAGAACTTCCTCACATTATCACATACTCTCTCCTTCTTCCCTCTTGTTTTAGAAGTGAAATTTCCTGCTAGTCCCTCATCCTGAGTCTTTGATCTTAACCTCCTTCAGTCCTCTAGGACCTTCCTCCAGTAGCCTTCTCCTCCCTCTCATGCACTGTCAGTATCTCTTCACTGGCTTCATCTCTCATGTGCCTGCAAACATGGTCACATCTCAACCTGAGAAAAACCTTGCCTTGCTCCTTCTAAAATCTAAATCATCACTGCCCTATGTCTCTCCTTTCTTCACTGATAATAACCATCTTTTAAAAAATTTCTACACCTAATGCTCACTGATTCCTCACCTTCATTCTGGTCTCTGTACCTATTACTTACTGAAAATACTTTATTAGCTTACCAAATGACCCTCTAATTGCCTAATTCAGTGATCTTTTTGAAATCTTCCTTGCCCTTTTATAATGCTGATATCCCCCTCCCCCCCATGTTGGATTTTCCTCCTTTGGTTCCAGAGACCCCACATTCTCCTGCTTCTCCTCCTACCTCTACAATCATTCCTAGTGTCTCTCTCTTCTGATTCTACATACTCTTCTTGACCTCCTAATGTAGGTGGTCTCCAAGGTTTTGTCTTTGTCCCTCTTACTGAATTCTGCACATTAGCTCCCTTATTCATCTCATTCACTGTCGTGGCTTGAGATACCACTTCTTGGCAAACTCTGGGTGAAGTACTATATTCAATTCATCACATTTTAAGAAGCATATTGATAAATTAGACAGCATGGAAGATATTGGGAAGGCAGTTAGGATATTAGAGGACATTGAAGTCTTGTCATTTGATGACCAGTTTAATATGGTTAAGTCTAGATAAGAGAAGACTCCAAGGGCACATGATAGTTGTTATCAAGTTATACAAAGTCATATGGGAGAGTAATTAGACTCATTCTAATTCCTATAGAGGTTCCTTTTGAAGACCTCCCAGGATAGAGAGATTACTACTTCCAAAGATAGTCCATCCTATTTTAGGATAACTATAATATTAGAAAAGGTTTCTTTACATTTATCCCAAATCTACTTCTCTACAGCTTCCACCCATTGTTCTCAGTTCTCCCCCATGGAGCTGGGTAGAACCAGCCAAATCTCTCTTCCATATTTCATTCTTTCAGATACTTGAAGACAGATATCAGATTCCTCCGAAATTTTCTCTGATTCCAGGCTAAACAGCCTAGCTTCTTCAGCTGATCATCTTGTGATGTGTTCACCAGTCCTCTCACCATCTTGATTGCTCTCTCTTGGTTACATTTCAGTTTGTGAATGTCCTTCTTTAAATGTGGTATCCAGAACTGAACACTGTGCTCTAGTTGTTGTGTGATTGCTATAAGCAAACCTTTCATGTGCTTCACTTTGGGACTGCCATGTCACATTATTGACTGACTCATATAGAGCTTGCGCTTTGCTAAGATCCCAAAATCTTTTTTTTTTCTACACAGTTGTCTAGGCATGCCTTCTCACCAATGCTGTACTTAAGTCACTGATGCTTTTAATTCATGTATAGGATTTTATACTTATCCACATTTATATTTGTTCGGTTATTCTATCTTGATGAGTTGGAGTTTTCTTGATCCTTGCTCTTGAGAAATATGCTAAGTCTCCTTCCCAGACCTGTGTCCTGTGAAATTTGTTAAGAATATCATCTATGCCATTATCTAAGTCATTAGTAAATTATATTGAACAATAAAGCATCAAAGACAGACCCATGGAATACTCCACTAGAGTCTCCCAATCCCTGCAAGTTCATGCTGAGTCACTGATGACTGATTATTCTTTGGGTCTAGTCATTCAACCCGTTGTGAAGCTATGTAACAATACTGTATACTGTGGTTCTTTTTTTTTATTGTGTCATAACAATTGCATAAGAAATGTTGTCACTTTGTCAAAATCCACCAGATAGTACATAAGTGCTTTGCAAACTTTAAAACACTAGAAAGTCAGTTATTGTTATTATCATTAAGAATAAGAACTACACCTGTGGTTTCATCTGTATAAGGATTTCAAAGTTGAAGATGTTCCCTTTACTAATGGAAGTTTTTACCTTCTCTTCTTAGAAAGTTGCCTTACAGTCCTAACAGGACAAATGAATTGCCCATAATCACAATTTAGTATGTGTTAAAGACAGGTTTTCCTGTCTCTGACACCAGCCTTCTATCCACTGCACCACACTGCCATTTAATATTGTCATCATGCCTGTTATGGCATTTCCCTGGTCTGCCAGTATAATAATCCTATCACACAAGGAAATGAAGTTAGTCTGTCATGACGTATCCTTGATGGACTCATGCTGCCTTTCCTGTCTAAATGCTCAGAATCCATCAGTTTAATTGTATATTCTAGAATTTTGCCAGAAGTCAAAGTCGAGCTCAAAGACATAGTTTGAATGCTCCATCATCCTTCCTTTTTGAAAACTCAGAATTGTATTTGTCCATCTCCAGTCCCATGGCCCCTCTTCTGTTCTCCATGAGCTTTCAGAGACCACTGACGATGCCCTAGCAATCACATCACGAGTCCCAGGTGTCCTAGAAAGAATGTGAGGCTTGGTGTCAGAGCTGGGGTCCAAGCCTGGCTCTGACACTTAATGACTGTGCAGTCCTGGGCAAGTGACTGTTTAAAGTTCTGTTGTTGAGTCATTTCCAATTCTTTGTGACCTTATTTGGTTTGTTGTTGTTGTTGTTGTTGGTTTTGTTGTTGTTATTGTTGTTTGGCAAAGATTCTGGAGTGGTTGGCCATTTCTTTCTCCAGATCATTTTACAGATAAGGAAATTGAGGCAAACAGAGTTAAGAAACCTGCCCAAGGTCCCACAGCTAGTAAGTGTATGAGGCCAGATTTGAATAAATAAGATGAGTCTTGCGACTCCAGGCCAGGTGCTTTTTCCACTATGTCACCTAGCTTCCTTATATGTAAAATCACCTGATTTACCTTAGAAACTTGCTTTGTAAACATAAGTATTACATAATACACTTATTATAAAGAATTGTGTAATAAAAATTAACTTTGGGCGAATTTGTCCTGGCCTGAGAATTTATCCCCTACCAATTCCCTCTTAATAGTTTTTCTTTTCCCTTAAAACCTGAAAATTATTATTCTTTTTTTTTTTTTTTGGAGAGGGGAAGGTAGGGCAGTTGGGGTTAAGTGACTTGCCCAAGGTCACACAGCTAGTTTTGTGTTAAGTGTCTGAGGCTGGATTTGAACTCAGGTCCTCCTGACTCCAGGGCCGGTGCTCTATTCACTGTGTCACCTAGCTGCCCCCAAAATTATTATTCTTGATAGAGAAAACAGAAGTAAAAGAGTTGGTGCCTCTCTGGTGCACTTATCTTTAATAAATTTAGGGCAGGAACCTTAGAAATCATCTAATCCATTCCCCCCTCACTTCATAGATAAATAATGAACTGAGGGCTCAGCAAGTTAAAAGACTCTCCCAGGGTTACAGAGGTAGAAGTTGCTGAGGGTGAACCTGAACCCAGATCCTCTAATTGTGAAGTGTGTGTGTGCTTCACAAAGGCAGGGACTAAGTCTTATTCAAACTTCCCATCTTTACCAGTATATAACTCAGTGCTGTGCACACTCTGCTCCAGTATATTTATTGAGTAAATGAGAAGACAAATGAATCAACACAGGAGACTTTGGATTCATTATTAGGTAATTGTAGTCACCTTTAGACTTACCAAACACTAAGTCATAAAAGACTGAGTAAGCCCTAGAAAGCCCAAGTCTCTCCTGCCATTCTAAAAGGATTCTCCTCTCTCCTCCTCTTCCTTCCCCACCATCCCCTTTCTCTGACAATTTGTACCCTTCTGCCCTATCAAGCATTTTTTTTTTTTGCATGCGTGCATGCTATAAATTTGACATTTCTTCTATTAATCATCCTTCAGTGGGTGAAAGATAATACAGTCTTCAGACTAGGTTCTGCCCTGGGCTTTTCATTCACTTGCTACTCCAGGATGAATGATGGGCACAGTGGTGGTTTTGTAATTTGGGCTCAGCCATTAAGGGCTGGATTCGTTTAATATCTTGGTTGTAATGTGAAAATGTCCTGAGAGGTGAAAGATAGGTGATTAATATGAATTCCTGCAGATCCTCCCCCATCCTCTCTGTATATAAAGATGTCATGCTAGGCACATCGGTGCGACTGACTGACTACATTCCCTAACCTTCCCCTAGCAGAGACATGCATGCATGTGTGTGTGCGCGTGCGCACACACACACACTATCCAGAATCAGTGTAGATTTCTTGCCTATTAAGTAACTTTAATTAAATAACAGAGGGCAAAATCAGGGTGTTGTGGCTGCTTTCTAATTGTTGTTGGTTAGCCTTTAATATCTCATTTTGGTCCTTGAAAGACAAGCCATGGTGTGCCTTTGCACATTTCTGTTCTCTTTTTCAATCTCAAGGAAAATGTTCTTGATTGTTGGCAGCCCAGGATTTATCATCTGTTCAAGGAAATCTCATTTCCATGACAGTGACTCAGCAACTTAGCAAACCCAATTAGCCCCTCTGCAGCATTTTGTTCAGTCTCTCCTAACCTATAAAATGAGGTATTTGTATTTGGGTTTTTTCTTACATCTTAATTTTAATTTTTTCTTAATTACACGTAAACAAGTTTTTAACATTAGTTTTTGTTTAAATGTTGAGCTCCATATTCTTTCCTTCCCTCCCTCCCCTTATTTTCCATGAGAGCAAATGGAGACTCAGAAAAGCTACGTGATTTCTAGGGACCGACAAAAGCCAGTTAAGGACAAAGCCAAGAATAAACCTCTGGCTCCCCACTGGCATGCCAGCATTCTTTGCACAAGACCACAAAGCCTCACTAAGGCAGAGAGATCATTGTTTTAGGAAATAGTGGGGAAATTTGGGAGTTTATTCAATATATCATGACCCAAAGTCACTTGTTTAGCACCACTGGTATAATTTCTTATTTAGCTCCACTGGTATAATTTCATCCATTCCAGCCTTAGACATCAATGTCAACTATGCATTATAAAGATGGAGAGAGGACACTCAAGAATGGGAGCCCCCCCTCCTCGAAGATCTGCTTGTTTGACAGTAAACAAAGGACACAAAGATCCTCTCTCCACAGTTTTGCTGAGGGGCCCAGAAGTATAACTCGTTCAGTTCCTCCTACTGTGGAGCCTAGAATGCTATTTGTAAAAAAACAGATTTTTTTCCCCCACATCTTTTTTCCTAAGCATTTGCCTGAATTTTATGAAATGAAATTTTTTCATGCAAAGATACCTACATGAGAGGCAAAGGTGAGCGAGTGGGTTCCCTTTAATAAGCTGTACAAATAATCAGTCCTGACAGAATTTATCCTCCTCATAGTTTGGTGAGCAAATGGAAGTACTTCCTTTCATTTCTGCCAAGCATATTTAGCATGATAGGAACACCCTTACTGTATTTATCCATTCTCTTGAGAGCTGTATGACAAAATTGGTCCTTGCCTTAGTTTCTCTCTATGGAAATTATACTTGTGACCAAAAGCTACTGCAGGGTAGTCTTTCACACTTGGAAAAATAATTTGAAGTATACACACCTACACGTAGTGAAGGCTGGAAATTCTCAGAGTTAAGCTTAGGTAATTAGGCTTTTCAGAGGCAGAGAGGCAAAGTAGTATGTAATTGGACCATCAATGTAAAATGATAATCTCTAACAACCTTTCCCAGCTCTAAAAATCCCATGACCCCAGTGTTCTCACTGACTACTTCTCAGAAGTTTTAAAATCATGATTCATCATTCCACTTTCTTAGTGGTTGCTGGCAGGTTTTATCCATTGAGTCATCGATTTATAGAGAGGACCTTAAAGTTGATCTAGTATGACCCCCTTATTTTTGTAGGTAAAGAAACTGAGGTCTACAGTCCCCTGAGATCACATAGGTAGTCAGTGGCCGAGCTGGAATGAAACTGAGGTTCACTGACTCCAAATCCCAGGTACTTGAAGGAGGGAGACAAACCAGAATTATAAATAGGCATTGGCCAAATCTCACCAAATATTTGCATTTTTAGCCATTCTCTTATTTTGTTTTCTTTAAAAATCACACAAAAATTATTTTACAAAAAATACCAAATTGTTCTTGGACTTAAGTCAATAAGCATTTATTAACATTGTTTAACTAGCTGTTGCTGTCCAGTTGTTTCTCAGTTGTGTCCAATTCTTCCTGACTCCATTTGAGGTTTTCTTGACAAAGATATTAGAGGGGTTTGCCATCTCTTTCTCATTTTACAGGTGAGAAAACTGAGGCAAACAGGGTTAAATGACTTACCGAAGGTCCCACAGGTGGTAAGTGGCTTAGGTCAGATTTGAACTCTAGTCTTCCTGACTCCAGGCCCAGCACTCTATCCACTCTGACAGCTAGCAGCCCCTTGCACTCAGTATGCACTTAATAATTTTTGTTGAATTTAACTGCATTTTTACTGAAGCAAATTATAAAGCTTCCAGGCTTTTGTTGTTACTGGATTTTGTTGTGGGGGACTTTCTAGCTTAAGAAATTGTTTTCTAAAGAGAACCTCTCACTACTAAATCACCAAGGCATAAACAAGTGTATTTTCTAAGAGGAAAGAGAGAGCAAGCCCTGCATTTCAGCCACATTCACGTATTAGTGTATCTGAAGCCTCTATATTAGAATTCAGTGAAACCATTCTTCCTACTCTTTACTCCTGACCCTTTTCCTTTTTTTCTCCTTCCTTCTTTTTCCTTCCTCCTTCTCTCCTGCCTTCATTTTTATCTTTCCTTGGACTGTGCCCCTAGAGCTACCCTGACTGATCTGACCTCCCCATCATTTCTTGGCCATCTGCATGCTAGCTTTCTTCCCCACCAGAAACTTGGACCCTGTCCCTGGAACTCTCCTGGACTTTGATAGGTGAGTTTTCACCTTATCTTGTCTAGCTTCAGACTTCCACTCATTTCTCAGCCATCTTTAAACCATAAACCAGCAGAGATACCTCTCCTTCCTCTCATCCTCCCACTCCTCATTTTTCAGCTCCCCTGTATGTGTCATTTTCTTCATTTGAAAGTAATTTCCTGACTTGCTGGCTTCTTTGTACCCTCAGCACTTAACACAGTGCCTGATATAAGATAAGCACTTTATAAATGCTTTATCTATCTGTCCTTCTCTGCCTGGAATTTTTCCCTATCAAAGTCACATTTCTATTAGCTTAACCCACATAAAGTTGCTGAAACTCTTAAGCATATAATAGTATATGATAATTATTGATCTCATGTTCCTAAAACAATTTAATTAACATATAAAGGAGAGACTGCAGAGATTAATGAGTTATATATGATCCGCTGAATTCTAGGTGCCACTCAAGTTGCTATAGCAGATGGGAGCCTCATTACACATAACTTAATTTTCACAATCCATATCCACTACAGCTATGTTATAACTGAAATAACTCCCCTTCAAGATTATCCAGTGAAGGGAGACTTCATAAGACATTGTGTCCTGGAGAGCCAATAGGTACCATCTTCATCCTAGGCCAAAGGTTCTTACCCTTTTTTTTTTTAATTGTCATGGACCCTTTTGGCAGTCTGCTGAAACCTATGGATGCCTTCTCAAAGTAACATTTTTAATGCATAAAATAAAATACGTAGGCAGACAAAGGAAGTCAATTATACTTAAATAAAGATGTAGATTTGTTTCTCATCCGTGTTCATAGAACCCTTAAAATCTGTGGACCCCATATTCCTAATATTACATGGCCTCCAGTGCATCACACAACTGTCCTCTTTTATCCCTTTGCCTTACTATGTAATGAACACCTCTCCTTTTCCAGTCACATATCTCTTGGACAATGTCTTTTTCTCTCCCTTTTATCTGCAATACATCTTTGGTGATATGTCGCAGCCTCTGGACACTATTGTGTATTTTACCATTGCTCTCTGGGTGACCCACAATTTTAATTCCTTTGGAAATTGTGGTGTTCCATGATTTATAGAATCACTGGAAAAATATTGATGTTGGATGCATTTATTTAAGATGAGGTAACAAAGTGCATAAAATATAACATAGGATGAATGCTTTCCTTAGAAATATGGAATACTGGATATAACACTGAACTCGGAGTCAGAAAGTCCTGAAGTTTGCATCTTGCTTCAGTCATAGGTGTATGACATCGGACAGGTCACTTTACCCCCTCTTTTTCAATCTGCAAAGTTGTTGTGAGGATTGATTAGACACTATGGCTATGAAGTGATTTACAAACTTTAAAATTCCATAAAAATATGAGCTGCTACCAACCTCATTATAACTTTGAGTTGACCATGCACTTACTCTGACAGTTAACCATCATTCATGATTTTTCTGGCATCCTTTTGACATGGCCTTCAAAACCAGTTTTTGAGCCACACCACAAATCTAGACTCATTACTTTAGAGTCCAACCTCATTTTCTTATCCCAAACATCATTACTCAGTTTAACTCACCCACCAGATTCCGTCTAAGTGAAATTTCATCTCTTCCTAAAATCAAATCCACCTGTTAAGTATGAAGATTTGCTAGTCAACATGTGAAGTCAACAAGCATTCTTTAAGTGTCAGGCACTGTGCTAAGCACTGCTAATACAAAAGAAAGGCGGTTCCTGCCCTTTAGGAGCTTACATGCTAATGAAGGCAGGGTGAGGGTGGGTGAAGATAAGGGTTCTCACCTTGAGGGCATGGTAAAGAAAGGCTGGAGATTCTGGAGTACAACTTGAAGAGGAATGAAGATATAGTTGGCCTGAGCCGTCTCCTTAAAATGGAGGCTATGAGAGGAACCAGCCAACCAGAAAGAGAGGACTCAAGGGTGAAGAGTGCTTCCAGTGTGAGAAGTAATGCAGGGGTGGAGTTGAGTTTCCTAGGTGAAGAGATTTCTGAGGCATGGTAGAGGAAGTCTACAGTGTCAAGTGTATAGCCTGGAGAAGAATGCTACCATTGATGATGTTCAGAAGAATGTTCTACCATCTCTGAAGGCAGGTCAGATGGAGTTTTAAAGAGGTTTTCATCTTTGTATTCCCAGCACCTAGTGTATTATCTTGCGCAAAGAGGATCGTTAATACATGATAAACTGAACGGAACACCCAGAAACAATAGCAGCCTTACTGGAGTCAGTTTAAAGGTTCCAAGATGACTGCTTTGGGATGGACAATATTCATTTAGATATATAGAGTCTGATATGTTTGTTAAAAAATAGAGTCACACCTTGCACTGAGGTCACCCCCATAAAGGATAACGTCCACAGCCTTGCACGTGGATTAATAATAGTGCATGTAAATAGCCTGCAGAGTGATGGTGGAAACATTATTGTATACACATATGGAGGAGCTAGGCTGGTCACATAACAAGAATTGTTCAGATTCAAAGTGGTAGATGATTTCTGTGGTCCCATTCAACTTTGAAGTTGTGGGATGCTGTAAGCAAGATGACTCATGGGCATCTGAAGTGTAATAATGGCCTAAGATTGTGCTGTTGGCACAAGAAGGTCTTTAGGAAATCCATTGGATTCTCCGGAGAGAATTTAGGGAAACCCATGTTAGAGTTGTAGCTAGCTATAATTGCCCAAGGTGGAAGATCCCTGAGGTCAGAAACTGTTTCACTCTTGTCTTTATATAGTTGGTGTTTAGCACAGTGCTTGGCACATACTAATAAATATTGGTTAATTGACAAGAATTGAATAAGTTAAGAAGACAGTCTACATCCTTGCTACATTCCAAGTTAGAATAAGATCCAAGGGAAGGGTTTTAGTTTTGGGTTTTTTTGCCTTTTCTTTTGCCTTTCATCCATTCTTCATTTCCTAACTTGGGTATAAGTGTGCATACTTACACATGCATACATACACAGATGAACTTGCTTTTATAGTGATTTAACTTGCTAACTGAGCTCCAGAGAGAATCTCTTCTATTTAAATATGACCATAATTGACTAATATTTTTTATATCAAGTTCTAGTTTTAAGGATATTATAACTCCTTCATATTTAACTAGACTCTAAGCAAATGATTCAAATGATTTTCTCATCTTAGCCTTTGTTTATCAGAGAAATAAAGAGATCTGTGTACCATATTACACAGTCAGGCTTTGTGGTAATTTTTAAATTCATGACTAACAAGGATTGAGGAAGGATCTATGGGATAATCTTCAATTATTTGTCTATTAAAGTCAGACAGAAGATGTGCTATAGAGGAAGGCTTCAGTTATTCCTCAGGTTCCCGGGATGGAATGTCTAAAAGTACCTGAAGTCTGACCCATTAGATACATCAAGACTGCTAGGGGCTCAGATGTCCTTTCCCTCAATAGAATACTCAAACCTGTCTCCTGGAAACTCTCTCTGATCAAGTTTTACTTGTATTACTTAATCTCTTGGTTGTATATTTTGGATGGTGTGGTACACATTGATCTCTCCCTTTACTGAGCCAATGAACTCTAGTTTAGCAATTTTATATATAGGTATTTATAAGCATATATATTTTATATATAAGCATATAAGTTTATATAAGCATTCTGATTAGGAAGTGATGAGACTCAGCAAGCCTTTTTTGAGGACCTATGATGTGCATGATACTGCCTAGTTTGTTTGGTCTTTCTTTTATGTTAATGTATATTAGGAGGCATGTAACCCATATTTATGATTATCAAACCTGAAGTTTATCTCAAAGCAGAAGGACAAGATGAGCTCTGAGATTCCCTTTAAGCTCCAAATCCTATGAGTCTATGAACTACAGACTTCTAATTAATTATCCACTCCTCCAATACATATTGCAGATCAAATGCAAGCGGGAGGAGATGCTATAGAGAGTATCTGCCATGCTCTTTAGACACTCCTCTGTATCAGCAGCCACCTCTCATCAATCTCCAGATTACTGGTGATTGGCATTCTGCCCTGTGAGCTGCTGAGCTCCTAATGGCTAGGGAGTAAGGCTGTTCCCTGTCCTGTCCTGCCCCACTGGCAAATTATAGCTTGCCAAACACTTCTGATGTAATGGTGCTAGTGATCAGTTCAGAGTAAGCATTGCTCTCCTGATATCATCATTACTTTTTTCCTTAAGTAAAGCAGGTGCAGAGTTCAGAAGTCCTGATTCTCTCTCTGTTACTCTTTGTATAGGTAGCTAGGGCGCTTGACTTGGAGTCAGGAAGACATAAGTTCAAATCCTGTCTCAGCCACTTACTAGCTATGTGACCCTGGATAAGTCACAGAAACTGCCTTTTGCCTTTCTTTGTATCCCTGGAAGGAAGGAAGAAAGGAAGTAAGTAAGCTTTAAACTATTTTGTTGTCATTGTTTCCATTGTTATCTGTATAAGGTAATATTTGCTTTTGCTTATTTAGGAAAATCTTTCAAGGTCTTATTAATATAGTTAACTAGTGTCAACTACAAAGTCTTGTCTTAAATGAAAAAAAGAAGGAATGAAAGGAAGGAAGAAGGGAAGAAACAGAAAGAAAAAAAGCGTTTATCAAGTACTTATTATGTGACCTACTAATCATTTTAAAAATATTTTCTTAGCACAGTACCTGGAACATATAGTAGGTACTTAATAAATTCTTATTTACTGCTTATCTACTGACAACCTCTCTCAAACTCAGTTGACTCATCTCTGACATGAGGATAGCAATAATGCCTACCTCACAGGGCTTTTGTCAGGATCAGATTAGACAATATACATACATAGATAACTGTGAGTGTGTATAAAGTCCTTTGCAAAACTTAAATCACCATAGAAATGTGAAATACAGCTACTCTTATTCTTCAGCATCATCATCTCCACTGTCCCCTACTAATCCCACTCCAGGGTGTGGCTATTCCTGCTTCCTTGTGAAAGTCACTATTTCCATACTCTGAAGACTTTGAAAAGGTAATTTCCTTTACAAAGTGAGACTGGTTTGATGAACATTACAAATTAGATCCCCCTGTTTGATGCTACATTGGTGTTTGTATATCTAGCCTCTTCTGAGTAGACAGGAAATCTCATTCCTCTCTCTGATATGCTCTGTTCCCTTAAAGTATAGACCATCCTTTTTTCTGGCAAGAAGCTTTCCCTTACAGAAATACTTGGAAGAAAGACACTTGTGTATATAGACCCTTTATATAAAATCAAAACAAAACAGTCTTCCTTCAGGATGCAGTCTTTGTATCTCAGTCACCAATTTGCATTCCCGTTAATGTCATCTTCCCTAACCTTTGGAAGCTTTGCTCTGTGCTACATAATGATCAGAGTTCCGTGTTTCCACTTCTTTCTAAATAATTGGACCACTGGTTCATCCCACTTAGGCTTCAGGTTCCTGAAGTCAGATGCTTAGAGTCCTTTGAGATCCAGTCAGTAAATGAGGTAGTACAACTGTTGTCCATCATTCTGGCCACATGACCTGCCCTAACCCCTCTTGAATGATGGGCTGCCTCTTGTACATCTTCCACCCCTGCCCTTCTGTGGTCAGTTCTTATTGCCAGACTAACCTTGTTAACCTCTCAACTGAACTGAAGAGAAGTGTAGTGGGAGAAGCAATGGATTTGGGAGCAGAATGCCTGTGTTCAGGTCTCTGCCCCTCCCAAGCTATAAGACTTTAGCAAGTAGCATTTACATACCTGTTTCCTAATATGTTAAACAGGGATTATAATTCCTACCTTGCCTTGACTCTCTCATTGTTGGAAGAACAAAATGAGAGAATGTATGTAAAAATGCTTTGTGACCATAAAGCAGTGGTTCTCAACCTGTGAGTCGCAACCCCTTTGGGGGTAGAATGACCCTTTCACAGGGGTCACCTAAGACCATCGGAAAACACATATTTCCAATGGTCTTAGGAACCGAGACAGGGCTCCTCTATCCATCTCCAGATGGGTCTGGCCACATACAAGTATTAAAGGGTCACGGCATTAGGAAGGTTGAGAACCACTGCCATAAAGGAACATTTGAACCATCATTCTCCACCCTGCTTTGTATTCTTCTCTTTTATCCTTTATTTCTACCATGTGAGAGACATTCTCCAGAAGGCCACATGGCATGATGGAAAAGAACCTGGCCAAGCTTTGACTCCTACCCCAGAAGTTTAATAACCTTGTCACCCTGGGAAAGTCACCTAATTCCTCTGAAATTAGGAAATTTCCATTTCCTCAGCTATAAAATGGGGATGATAATACCCTACAGGGTTGTTGTGAAGATCAAAGATAACGTAAGTGCCTTGGACACTTTAAAACTACAGAAATGTGTATTAGATGTGAAATATTTTATTAGTAAAATAATTTATTCATTGACATTAATTATGGGTAAATATTAATATTAATTATCATGAATAATAATCATCCTTGGCCTTACCTTTAATGGCATCTGCTCAGTCTTGGGAATGCTGCTGTTGAAAAACCATGACAATCTCTTGCCCTGTGACTCCATTCAGGAGCCCTGTGATTTAACCACTGTCTACCTAGATGGGATCTCTCTTCTCTGGCCAGCACCCCCAGTTCGCTCATAGCCATAGTTGACACCACCCTATTTCTGTTCACTGTCTTCCCAGTTGAGCCCTCTGGAACCTCATTGTATTTTTTAACAAACTGCCCTTTATATGGGACCTATCCCCTCTCTGTGCTCCCCAACCCCCACAGCATCCAGTTGCGTCGTATATATTTTGTATTTTCTTCCTAATAGAACGCAAGATCATTGAGGGCAGGGACTATTTTGTGTTTGTCTTTGTACCTCCAGCATCTAGGACCTGGCCTGTAGTAAGCACTTGTTTAGTACATGCATATTGAATTGAATTAAATGCCACAGACCTGTGGCAGTGAAAATTACCCAAAAGGATATAGTAAAATAAGTGAGGAGGGCCGGCTAGGTGGTGCAGTGAATAGAGAACTGGCCCTGGAGTCAGGAGGACCTGAGTTCAAATCCAGCCTCAGACACTTAACACACACACACACACACACACACACACACACAAAAAACAAGCTGTGTGACCTTGGGCAAGTCAATTAACCCCAATTGCTCTACCTTCCCCCCTCCAAAAAGCAAAAAAAAAAAGAGAGAGAGAGATAAATAAATAAAAAGTGAGTGAGGAACAGTAAGAACTTAGAGAACAGAGATGCATATGCACATAAGGGTCAAAAGCTTTCCAGGAGTAACTATTATCTCTGTCTGACATCTACAAAAAAATTTTTTCCAAAAATCTTCCTCAAACTAATGACTTCCCCTGAAGACTCTCCCCTCATCCGCAGGGTTCAAGAGCAACCAGTATTGTCCCTGGATTTAAGCAAGCATCCCCCGCACCCTACTCCAGAAGGCAGCAGTATGTCATCTGAGTTGCTTGGCATAAATTGCTCAGCCTGAAGCACCCAGAAAAGCTGCAGGGGGTGGGGGGAATAGGAACCTGTGGGTGCTTTGAAGCTTCCCTGGGGACTTGGCAAGTGTTTGATTTTTAAAAGCATGTCTCGCCTGCAAAATGCAAGTCCCCATGGAGCTCTTACATTACAGACAGGCAGTCGAGTAGGACCTGAAGAGAGATGTGTTTGAAGGCTAGAGGCTTGCCTCTACTGGGTTCTGGCACCTCCCTCCCTCCCCCACTGGCTCTGCCTTTCCCTAACTGGAGGACTGGATTTGAGTTGTCTTTCCCAAGGCAGTAACTGTCAGAGGAACCATCTGGTTTGGTTTCTTGTGACTGACTCCAAGGAACAACCATCTCCTCTGGGAAGCAGCCCCAGCAGCCAGAACCAGCTACAGCTGCAGCCAGACTACCCCAGGTCCAGAATCTGAGCCAGGGAGCAGGATCACAGCCTTGAAGACCTCGCTTTGAAGGCTTCCTTCTAAAATGGACATTTCTGAAAAGTTCAGAACACCTTGACTCTCTCTCGGTTGGAGAGCTATGTTGATGGAGAAAAGATTTCCATGTCCACATTGCAGCAGCAGGCTTACCTCCTTCCAAGTTTTGAACACTCATTCTCCAGACAAACCAAATGATCCTTTTCCCACCCACTCCCTGAACTCATTATCCCCTCTCCTGTGTACACTTATGTTGACATCTTTTCCTCTCTGTCATTCCTGTTAGGTTGTAGCTTCCTTGAGGGTACAAAAGTTGCTGTCTCCCCTGCATATCCTGAGTCTAGTTCATTGATTTTGAGTCTGTGGTCAGATTCAGAAAATACTTACTACTGATTTGACTAATTTCTTACTTCAGAGTTCCCTGCCCTGAAGGCACTTAGATTCTAATGGGGGAGATAACAGATTTATATATTGTACAGAACAGATGGAAGGCAATCCCAGATATTAGGAACTGGAACAAGTGGGAAAGACCTCCTGAAAAGGATGTTAATATACCAAAATGTACCAAATGGTATTGTAGCAAAAGATGGTATATTTATTAAGTACTTACGGGGTGCCTGGCACCATGGTTAGTGATGGGGTTACAAAGAAAGACAAAAACCCTCTCAAGGCACTCACCTTTTAATAGGTGAGATAATATATAAGTAAGTGTGTACATCTAAGATTATTTCAGATGAAAGGAATTAATAAGGGTAGGAGAAGGGACTAGGAAAGATCTACAGAAGGTATGATCGATCCTCCAGAAGGTGAGAGACAGAAGTGAGTAGGGTGGAATATTCTAAAAATGGGGAACAGCCATTACAAAGACACAGAATTGGGACAGATGGAGTGTTGTATAAGGAGCACCAAGAAGGCTGGTGCTTCTGGATAGTAGAGTATGTGGAGAGGAATAAAGTAGACCAGAAAGACAAGCAGAGTCCAAGTTGTGAAAGGATTTAAATGCGAAACAGAAGCATTTACATTTGATCCTGAAAGTTATAGGGGGCCGATGGAGTTTATTGAGTAAGGAAGTGACATGGTCAGATCTATGCTTTGGGAAAATCATTTTGGCAGCTGAGTGGAGGATAAAGTAAGGTAGGGAAAGACGAGTCAAGGAAAACAATTAGAAGACTATTGTAAAAGCCAAAGCAAAGGGTGATGAAGACCCGAACTAGGATTTTGGCTCAGAAAGCCGAGGCAAAGGGCTATGTAGAAAAGATGTTGTGGAGAAGGAAGCCACAGTACTTGACACTGATTGTCTGTATAAGGTGAGTAAAACTCTGAAATCAAGGGTGGCAGTGAGGCTGCAAGCCCGGCTGACTGGGAAGATGGCAGTATCCTTGACTATATATGGAAGTTTGGGAGAGGGGTGGGTTTTGGGGGGAAAATGATGAGTTCTGCTATTTTGGCCCTTCTTCCTCTCAGGTGTCCGTAGTATAACCCTTGTTTCGGAGGTTCCTGTGGCGTGAAAGGCCCACCTCTTGTCTTGATCTGGCATGAAAGAACACTTCCTTGATTGAACTCCTCTCCCTCCCAATCTCTGATCCAATCGGAAGGCTGGTACCGGCTCCTCACTTACAACTACAGACTCTGCAGTAAAGCTGAGATCAGAATTCAGGTGTTCTCTCTGTGACATCATGCGTGGTGTGTGTTCAGGCGTGTGGCAAGGTGGAGTTCAGGAGCCTCCTGCCAATCTTCTGTAGGACATTGTTTGCCTTGTGTCCAGGAGGGGGATGAATGCCGGTTTGGAAACATCTTTGTTTTTTCTCGGAAAACTGGCCCATCCTATATTATCATGTTTTGATTTATATTAGCCAGCCAAGTAAGCCCCTCTGTCATGAATTGGTAATGCTGGTGGTGATCGTTGGTCATAAGTGGTCTATTCTAGGAGACACAGTAGACATCTCTGACCCAACCCAGGATCAAGAAGTCGATGCTTCTAACCCAGATGGAGAGATCAGTCAGTGTGGCTGTGGTAGGAGCTAAGTTTCTGACCTAGTACCTGAGTTGAGAGTGTTTAGGTTCAGACTTAAGTTAAGTTTTTAAATTTTGAGTTCAGGCTTTACTAGCTGCCTAGATGAATTGAGGGGCTACGCAGTGGAAGGATTTCAGCCCTTGTCACATCTCTGATCCATCCAGGATCAAATGAAATCGTCTTTGTAAAGCATTTCCCACAGCACTTGGCACATAGTAAATGCCTAATAAATGCTTATTCCCTCCTCCCTTCCTTCTGATGGCCTTCAGTTGTCTTAAAATCCTTTAGAAATTCTCTTCAAGCCCCATTATCTGATATATTTTAAATTTGACAGTGACATTATTTTTAGTAAGAATTTTGTACTCATTAGTTTTTCCTATGTAGTTGGTCATAAAGGAGAAAGGGAGGTGGCAAAGGACTCTACTAAATATTGATACCTTCTTTAATCTTTTATTTAAAAGCAGATGAAAATATATAGCATGTCTTCTTTCTCTTCCTTATTACTTTTTAGGACTTCTGGGAAATGAAAGAGTAATATCTGAAGACCATTCATTGCCTTGCTCACTGTCTTATCTACTATCAAGACCTGTTTCCCCTGGGATCTAGAGAAACAGGATAATACTAAGTTATTGTTTGAACAGTTGAAGAAATATCAAATTGTAGAATGGAGATGCGTAGATGAGAGCTAGACCTCAAGGTCTAACCCCAAGCTGGGACCTCAGAGACAAAATAATAAGAAGAATGGTTACAGCTTCAGTGTCTCCCATTAAAGCCCTCCTTACTGCCTTGTCACAGCAAGGAGGTGATCCTGGGCTCTCAAAGACCATTTATGCCAGTGGAGTACACACTCAGACGGGCCCTACTGAGCCAGATCAAGAGGTGGACAGGTTTTGCCCATCACCAATTGGTTGGTCACCAAGTGTTGAATTTGGGCCCTGGGATCTTTTAAAGTATGAAATCAGTTTATATAAATTAGAATTCTGTAGTCACAAAGTACAGTACAATCACCTTCCTGTTTGATTGCCATTGTCTCATCCATTCTGTGAGGTAGGTAGTTGTCAGGATCCACTGCTGGGATTAAAGAGGCTATGTGAGAAGATCAGGCCAATTGATGCTGAAAACAGTTGACTCTTTTCCTTGTCATATTTAAGGGAACTCCATATGGCTTAGCAACCCACTAGAGCGCAAAGCAAGAGACCACGACAACAAGAGAAGGGTTCTGGGGCCCTCCAATACCCCACTCTCACTGAGGGGCCTGGGGCAGATACCTCCAAAGCAGGGAAAGGTAGTGCCATAGGGATGTCACCAAAGATCCTCAGGCTCAAGGGTCTTCTAGCTATGGCAAGAAGGGAAATACAATATGATTTTTCCAAATGTTGCTCCCAGAATTTGACCTGTGATTACACCAAGCTCTCACTATGACTCCATTGTCTAGTACTTCCGGGCAGTTCTGGGGTCAGGGCTGCTTAGGTTTTTTCATAGGGAGTATTAGGATCCTCCTTAATTGAATCTGATGGTTTTCCCAACCCTGAGGTCACAGACAGGCAGGAATATCCAATCAGCTTTGGTATTGGAGAATGGACAAGATAGAAAGGTCAGGGACAAGATGGAAAGGACGGGTACCAGATGAAAGGTTCATAGATAGGGTGAAAATGACATGTTGGACTACAGAAGACTGAGCTGGAATCCCACAGAATTTTTCCCTGCTCTGGATTGCACTAGGACAGCTCTTTAATTTCTAGAAGAAACTAAGGCTTAGAGAGAGTTAAGTAATCCAGCCACCCAAGGCTCTGTCTCCAGTAAGTGGAAGAACCATAATTCGAACCCAGTAAATCCAGAGCTCTTGACTGCTGAAGGGCGGAGTCATCTGCTTCATGTTAAGGTCTTTGTTGTTGTTTAGTCATGTCCAACTCTGCAAAGATTTTGGAGTGGTTTGCCTTTTCCTTCTTCATTAATTTAAGTTCTTACTGGGATGACTTTTCATGATGGGAACCAATAAAGAGCTTTTTATAGAAGTAGAGGCTGGTATGTATGCATGGAGTTGTTTTCTTATTGACTCTTTGGGTCCCCCTGTTTACTTATTAATCAGTCCTCATCAAATACTCAAGTTTATTGAGTTATTCTTCTTATGTCATTAGCATCTGGTCTCTCCTTATCAGCTGCCCTTCCCCTTCTAGCCCTCTATGTTAGACATAGAATCATTGGATGGTAGAGTTGGAAGTAACACCAGAAACCATACAACCATTTCTCTTGGACAAAAAAAAAGTGTGTGTGTGTGTGTGTGTGTGTGTGTGTGTGTGTGTGAATGTATATACATATACACATATATACATACACATGCACACACATATTATATGTGTATATGTATATATAAATACACGTATATGTATAAAATGTTTTTTTACTTCTCAATAGCTTGGGAAATGCTACTACTTTTCATGGTAAAGAAGGAAAAAGATACGAGGTATGGTAGTCTAGCACTAGTCTGTGTTAGTAACTAACCAACAGAGAGTATTTATTGTAACCCTTCCCTGATCCTCCCCACTGGCAGTGGCCTTCCTCCTCGGACTTCACATAGCACTTTGTTCTTATCTTTCTAATATACTTATTAATTATCTGTGTTTGTCTTCTCCTATGACTAGGCTGTGTGTTCCATAAGGTCAGAGACTATGTCTTATGTAAACCCTGTGTATAACTCAGTACCCAGAAAGTGAATAGGTTATGCTTTTCTTTGAATTGTCAGGTTGATATTTTTTACTTTCACATTACTCTCTCATTTCCCACTGTATCTCCCCTCCGAGAGACATCCCTTCCAACAAAAAGGAAAAAAGAAGGCGGAAATAAACCAGTTCCACAAATAATACATCAACCAAGTCCAACATTCCATAGTGTTCCACACCCGTTGTTCCTTTTCTTTGGGGTGAAAAATTTCTTTGGAACCAAGTTTAATCAATGATTTCATAATATTCAGCTACAATTTTTGCTGTTGCTACTTACTGCATCAGTTTATACAAGTCTCCCAATGCTTCTTTGTATTTTTTGTTTTTACAATCATTTTTAAAGTACTTAGGGCAAGTTCAGAAAGTTATTCACACTACAAGCACAATCAAGTGAAATGCTGCCTACCAACACCTTTGTAAAACTTAAAACGTATTGTCCTGAACTTACAGAAAGGGAAATTGAGACTCAGAGAAATTGGTGACAGGCTGAAATGCTTTTTCCATTTTTTTTTTTTTTATGCCCCAGAGTGAAGCAGTATACAGGTGTCATTTTCAGAGGCAATTTGTACATGCTACAGGCTGAAACAGATCATATATGTATATGAAGCATTTTGAGATCTTTCTGTCCTCAAAAAATCTTCAGTCATTCCCCATGGCCTACTGAGCTAGTGTCTGAGGTCAGATTTCAACTCAGGCCTTCCTGACTCTAGGCCCAGCACACTATCCACTGAGCCATCTAGCCACCCCAAGGGGAGGCTAAGGACAGCAAATTGCTTAAATTTGGGAATTCTGAACTACAGTGTGGCTAAAGCCGATGGGATGCCTGCACTGTAAGGAGAGGTAAATAGAAATAGATTAGAGAAAAACAACATGTTAAAGCTTCCATGCTGATCAATATTGGGATTGGGCCTGTGAGTGGCCACTGCTCTTACTGCCTGGACAAGATAGGAAGACCCAATTTAACCCATAAAAAAAACGACACCTACAAGGAATCCATGTTTATAAGGAATCCTAGGCTTACCCAGGGCGTGGGGCCACCTCTTCAGGGTGTGTACCATTTGTGTCAATGAAACTCCATGAAGTACTCTTGTTAAGAGCAGATTGATCCAGTGAGCTAGGGGATAGTAGAATCTCCAGGACTAAGAGTTCTAGTCTTAGCTTTGTCATTTTGTGATGACTTATGCTTGGTCCTGGACATATGGCTATGGGTCTCCTTTGACTTCCTTATTTTCGTCAATTGTGGTGGAATGGGAAAGAGATCCCTTGGGAAGACATGGCTAGACTCTTGACTTACATGCAATTACAGAGGTGTGAACCTAAGTTCAAGACTTTTACATTCTAGCTTTGTGTATGACCTTATTCAAGTCACTTCAGGTTTTTGAGCCTCAATTTACCCATCTGTAAAATAAGAGGATTGAACGAAATTTGCACAGATCTTTTTCAGTATTGACATTCTATACTTCTGAGTGACTAATTTAACTTTTCTATAATTGTCGAGAATCCATGAGACTCAAAAAAAATTTAAAAGCACACTAATTAACAGGGGCCTAAGAGACCATCTGATCTGACCCTCTCATTTTACAGATGAGGAAATAGGCCCAGAGACATTAAATATTTTACTGAAGTTCATTACAACTAGTTATCAACTGTTCTCCTGATTCCCAGGCCTGGAAAGGATGATTTATTCCCTTGGCTAAGCCTCCATTCCTAAATTAAAGCCAAGGATTCGAATAATTGCCCACATGACTTAATCTTCAGTACCTCCTAAAAGAACAATTCTCTATCCCCAAAATATACTAATGGTAATTCTAGTCAACCTTTTTTTTAACCTGATGCTTAGGATAATTTCATTAATCCTTTGCTTGGGTTGAGAGATGTGGCCAAAGCGCATCTGATTCTTCCGTGTTGTTGACATGAGTTTTGTGAAATGAAGCAGGGTGTTCAGTTCCTCACCTCTCTGTTCTACACTTCTCTCTTCCAGGACACAGAGAATCAGCCACTGCTATCGAATTACTTACCGCCACATGGAGAAGACCCTCACGCAGGAAGAGGTGAAGCATATCCATCAGTCTGTCCAAGATGGGGCTGTGCAGCTGCTGGGTGTGGAGGGCAGATTTTGACATGCCTGCTTTGCTGAGGTGGGACACCTTCTCCCTGCTCACAGACTCACCTAAGGAGAAAGGATCACACGCCCACCCACGAATCAGGGCCATTGGCTATATTTTGATAAATGGGTCAGTTTTAGGAATTGTGGAAAATAAAGAATAACTCTGGAGAAATTGTTGACATAACATCTGTCTTTTATTTTGGTGGGGGGGATGAGAAGCAGCAATAATATGAGATTTCCCTCTCGTTATGAGTAGAAATACTCTACCTGGTGGCACTCATTGTTGTTAATTGGTCCCCAGGTTCCCTTAAAGTGTAAACACCAGCTATTATTTCTTGTTTGACAGACTCTTCCTTCCACATAATACATGAAACCAAAGAGGCACATTGGATTCTCCTGGTACCAGAAACCTTTTCCTCCCCCTAAACTGGACTCTCTGCCTTTTCTTTCTTTCCATTTTGTGAAGAGCAAGCTTCAGAGAAAGCAATAATGAAATACCAGGGCTTCCTCAAAAATAAAGGTGGCCTTGTGTCTCCAAGATGGGACTTTTCCTTAAAATAAAACAATGACTAGAGGTAGACTCACAGCCCCGAAGCCTACTGTTCTATGGTTTCTTGCCCCACCAGATAGGGAAAAGATGAAGGGGCAGCTGTCTCCCCCAGTGTTTTGTTTCCTAACAGGAAGCTGCTGCTTCTAGAGGCGACCTTTTAAAAAGAATGCAAGACTTTGAAGTCCTCCTTCCTTTTCCATACCGATCCCTTTGTAGCTAGCCTGCTTCATTCATGACCAGGGATAATAGGCAATTCCATCCCTGGCATCATGCTGGAGGCTGGTGGAGATTCACAAGTGCTGGGATAAATATTTTATGAGGAACTGCCGTTAATGGTTAACTCTTGGAGGATCAGCACAAGGGAGTAGGCACTGCTTTTGGAAGGGATGGGCTTTAATGCAGTTTTACTGTCAGGGACTAATTGAAAGGTTTTCCAAAGAGCAGTATTGCCTTCTGAAGGAAGAAGAAAAACAAAATATGGTCTTGCTCCAGGCTTACGCAGGATGACACTGGAAGGGGGCTTCTTTCTAATGGGGACAGGGTCTGAGTGGAAGAAGAACATAGTAAAATTCTCCCCTAGAGCAGCTGTCTCTGCACAGTGTTTTAATCCCACCTCAGGTCAATGGTGTTTGTTGACCAGGATGATGAATTTCATTTTCCTAGAGAGGGTCTGATAAGATGAGCAGAGCAGGAAAGCACAAGCAACCATCACACTGTACTCTTGCATGACTTTCACTGTCTCACTCCAGGTTGCTTCAAATTATGACTATGGTGCTGTTCTAGTTAAAGAACAGATCCCGATGGGTCCCTGAGAGCAGAGATCGCTTTTTTTTTTTTTTGTCATCCCAGTACTTGGGATGGCGTTTGGCACATCGCAGGTACTTATAATAAATGCTTGATGGATTGCTTAGAGCCTTGCTCCCTTCCTCTCACAAATTGCCATCCTCTTTCTGACCTTTTGCTTTATAAAGCTTCACCTGACCCTGAGTAGTTATCAAGACACAGGGCGAAAATCATAGAAATTTGGAGCTGAAATGAACCTGTTCATCTAGTCCAACCTTTTCATTTGACGGAAAAGGAAACTAAAGAAATTAAGTGACTTACCCAAGATAATATAAGTGATTGATGGTGGAGCCAATCTCATGCCCTCACACCCTCATAAATGCCTCTTACAAAGCATACCTATCCAAAAGCCTTGGCATTCACTGAAATTCACTGAAATCCTGTAGTTTGAGGCTTGGGTGAACAGCAAAGGAAGGGAAGGATTAAGAGACTTCTTTAAGGCTGGGAACTCCATTTGTGATTTCATTGAAATAGGCAACATTCTGATGAGGAAATGCCCTCCTACAGTATAAGAGGGCACCTCCTCAAAAAACTTATCATGGTGGAGAGGGCCACAGGCAATGAGAGGTTGTGTGACCTGCCCACTATCACAAGATGGAATTTCAACCCTGTTCTTCCTGGTTGAGGCCGGTACTTAGCATGACATCTGACACATGGTTGGCCCTTCACAATGCTTATTGATTGATTTGTCTCCACTACACCCATGGTCTACAGGACCCTAGATACTTTAACAGTCCTATATCTCAATAGCCATTTTGGAAAACAGCCTCTGGGCCCTTATACATTTTAGCCTCTTCAATGTACATTCTGGGGACTGGGGAAATTCTACATGACACACAAGTATTCCCAATTAGTTCTATAATCTCAGTGTAGGAGGAAAAAACATGTAAGGAAATAAGGCAAGGATGAGTCTTTACTACGTACTCAAGCTTATGAGCCTTGTATTCCCTGTTTACCACCACTTCTGTGGCTACCTGCTGAAGGTTCTGAGAGAACTCCCTGGGGGCACCTAACCCTGCTTAAAGCCATCCTCCAGATACATATGACTCAGGTTGATTGAAAAGGACAGCTATCTTGTTCCTACAACACCAGTCACTGGTCCCCCTGACTTTGGGCAAGTTATTTTTAACATTGTAGGCCTCTATTTCCTCATCTGAAAGATGGGGATAAGACTAAAACATAAAACACCTACCTCACAGACTGCTACAAGGAAATAGATGCATAAGTTATATAAGAGTGTTATGGTGATATTCATTATAATTATCCCTCTTACTTCGGGCTTGTGCCATTGTATCAAGGAGGGCAAGAAGACCAAGCCAGGAACCCCTCTGAGAGGGCTCAGTAGACAATCATAAAAACAGCAGTGAGCAGGGAGCATGGGGCTTATAACCTCAGACATATAGTGAAGAGTCATCATTGCCTTTAATTTCTTACATGTTTTTTCTTCCTTCGTTGAGAGAGAATATAAAACTAATTGGAGATGCCTGGGACGATGATAATGGATGATGGAGTTAGGTAGAGCTTCCCAGCTCTCATCTTCCTTCTGTTTTCTTTGGCAAGCACAACAGCTTTTGAACTAGGAATGACAGAACAAAAATGGCTTAATTTAAAACAAAAGAGAAGTATAAAGATAGAGAGCACATAGCTGCCTTTGGCAGATGAGATGTGAGAGCCTCTAACAGTGAGAACTGAGTGACTATAACCAACAAGAGAAATGCCACAGAACTGGAGAAAGAAAGACAAATGTTTCCCTGATTTTTCAAAAATGGAAATAAAGTGGAGAGGGCCTATACTCTGCAAAGGATAGGCCAGTGAACTTGACTTTAATGTCTTAAATATTCTAGAATATGTCATTACCGGGATGATAAGCAAACTTGTAGAAATGATTATCTTGAGACAATTCCAAAAGACTCATGATGGTTAAATACTGTCCACATTCACAGAAAGAACTATGGAGGCTAAATGTAGATCAAAGCATACTATTTTTACTTTTTTTGGTTTTTATTCTTTATTTCTCATGGTTTTTCCCTTTTGTTCTGATTCTACTTTCAGAACATGACTAAAATGGAGATATGTTTAATATGATTGTACCTGTATTGCCTATATCAGATTGCTTGCCGTCTTGGGGAGGGGAGGGAGGAGAGAAAAGTTTAGAACTCAGAATCTTAGAGAAGTAAATGTTGAAAACTAATAATAATTAATTAATTTTTAAAAAAGAAATGATGATCACAAAAGACCAGCTGGCTCCATTGACAACAAACCATTCTACACTAACCCCATTTCCTTTTTTTTTTTTAATGGGGTGAGTAGATTGGTAGATGTCTCATGTACTATTCCCATGACAAGATTGAGAGGGTTGGGCTAGAGAACAGGACCATTAGATGGGTTCAGAAATTGTGAATTGGCTGTGCATTGGTTTGGAAAAGGGTTCCTGCTTTACCCTGTTCTCTTGAACATTTTTAACAGTGACTTGGATTAAGGTGTGAATGGCACACTTGCCAGATTTGAAAATGGCACAAAGCTAAGATAATATTACATGACAAAGTCAGGATTTAAAAAGATTTCCATGGGCTAGGCAATGGACCAAGCTGAATAAGATGAAATGTAATAGTATAGCACAAAGTCATGACTCAAACTCCAAGTCCTGCCAGTAAATTCTTTCACTTGGGTTCAGAATATCAACTTAATAAGCATATGACAGAGAAAGCAATGCCTAGATACTTCAGTTAGAAAAAAAATGGGACTTTTCATACACTGTAATAGTAATATGGAGTGGGTACGTGGTACAATGGATAGACTGCCAGGCCTGGCAGAGTCAGGAACGCTCATCCTTCTGACTTCAAATCCGGACTCAGACACTTACTAGCTGTGTGACCCTGAGTAAGTCACTTAACCCTGTTGGTCTGAGTTTCCTAATCTGTAGAATGAGCTAGAGAAGGAGATGACAAATTGCTTCAGGATCTTTGCCAAGAAAACCCCAAATGGGGTCACAGAGAGTCAGACTCGACTGGAAATGACTGAAAAACAAGAAAAAATAACAGAGCCTCTGGAGAAGGGCAAGCAAGATAGTGGGCATCAAACTCACGTGATATGAGGATAAATTGGAGGTGTTGGGGCTATTTATCATGGAGAAGAGAAAACTTAGGAGGTAATGTAATATGAAGAGGTGTTGCATGGGAAAGTGTAGAAAATTGCTCTGGCTAACCTCAGAGGGCAGAACCCAGGACCAATGATTAGAAGCTATAGAGAGGCAGATTTAGACTTAGATTAAGGAAATGTAAGGATGAACTTTCAAATCCATAGTTGTCCCAAAGACAAATGGTCTGGGTTGGGGCATGACGGGTTCTTCTTTGCTGGAGTGTTAAAGCAAATGCTGGATGACCATGGATCAAGTTTGTTTTAAAGGATTCTTGTTTGTAACTAGGTTAGAGGACCACATATCAAGTTTGTTTTAGGGGATTCTTGTTTGTAACTAGGTTAGACCAGATGGCCTCCGCAGTCTGTCCTAGTTCTGTGATTCCACTCATTCTAAAGTCATAATGTGGGAGCAAGTGGCAGGCTGTATTTTTGTTCCTCAGATCATTAGGAAACTATTGAAGGTGTTTCACCCATGCCACAGTACCAGTAATGATGCTTAAGAAGTGAAAAGACAACCTTGCTAAAACTCATCCAACTGTGAAGTATGAATGCTGTTGTCATTCATCGCCTCTTCTCACCCTAGTTATGAAAGTTCATAATAACATCTCCAGAGAACCTTAAACTTTGCAAAGTGCTTTACATGTTTGATTTCATTGGAGCTTCCACAAACCTATGAGGACTTGCCATATTTGCTTTAAAGATGAGAAAGCAAATGGTTAGAAAAGAGAAGTGATGCCACATTCTCCAGCTAGTGAGGACCGGAGGTAAGATCTGAACCCAGGTCTTTCTAATTCCAAGACTAGCATTCTATCCACTGCACTATTTTCTCCATGTAAAGGTGAAGTATGAATGAAAGCACAGTCATTTGGGGAAATCTATATACATTCAGATTTAGTTGCATGGTAGCATCTTCCTAGGCACCCAAAGAAGCACACCAATAGTACTGGTATTCTCCTGTGGTTTTCTAATGTTCCCACATACCCATCACCATCACCATCACCATCATACCAACATTGACTAAAGAACACTATCTGTTGTATATGGAGATAATGGAATTGATCTGCCACCAGACAGGCACACATTTCTGATTTATAGTCCTCACAGTAGGGGTAATTTGTACTGATTCTTGCCTAGTACCTCTTGGGGACTATTTTATAAGCTGATTGGCCAAAGCTAGGCATTCAATTCATGGCAGTCGATAGAAAAGCATTTTTTTTAATCACCTACTATGTGCCAGGCATTGTGCTAAGCATAGAGAATGCAAAGAAAAGCAAAAAAGTACTCCCTGCTCTGAAAGCACTGATAATCTAATGAAGGAGATAACATACAAATAACTATGGACTAAGAAGATAGACACTGTATAAATCGGGGCTACTTTTAGAGTGAAAGCACTAAAATTAAGGAGGAGTGAGAAAAGCTTTTTTTCTATCTTTTTAAAATTTAAATTTATTTATTTATTTTTAGTTTTCAACATTCACTTCTGTAAGAGTTTGAGTTCTAAATTTTCTCTCCCTCTCTCCTAGCGTCCCCAAGACAGTGTACAATCTTATAGAAGCTCACATATACATTCATATTAAAAATATTTTTGCATAATCATGTCGTAAAGAAGAATTAGAAATCACAAGAAGGAAGAAAGAAAAAAAGAGAAGGAGAGAGAAGTGGTATATTTCAATCTGCATTCAGATTCCATATTTCTTTTCTGGATGTGGATAGCATTTTCTCTCATAAGTCTTGTGGAGTTGTCTTAAAGAAGAGCTAAGTCTTTCAGAGATGGTCATTGCACAATGTTGCTGTTACTAATAACAATGTTTTCCTGGTTCTGCTCACTTCAATCCACAGCAGTTCATATATGTCTTTCCAGGTTTTTCTGGAGTCCACCTGCACATCATTTCTTAAAGCACAATAGTATTCCGTTTCATTCCTATACCACAACTTGTTCAGCCATTCCCCAATTGATGGACATCCCCTTAATTTCCAATTCTTGGCCACCACAAAAAGAGACCCTACAAATATTTTTTGGACATATGGGTCCTTTTCCCATTTTTATGATCTTTTTGGGATATAGACCTAGAAGTGGTATTGCTGGTCAAAGGATGTGCACAATTTAAAAAAAATTGTTTTATTAAATTTATCTACTTTTAGTTTACAACATTCAGTTCCACAATCCCTTGAGTTCCAAATTTTCTCCTCCTCCCTCTCCCTTTCTCTCCCCCCACCCCATGGTGGCATGCAATCCAATATAAGCTCTATGAATACTGTCGCATTAAGCATTAGTCAGGTTGTAAAGAAGAATTATAACCAGTGGAGTATACAATGAGAAAGAAGGAACAAAAAAAAACTAAACACATGAGAGAGCAAGTAGTTTGCTTCCATCTGCATTCAAATTCTGTAATTCTTTTCTCTGGATGTGTATATCCTCTCCACCATGAGTCTTTTGGAGTCGTCTTATAACTTTGCATTGCTGAGGGAAGCCCAGTCTATCGGAGTTATTAGTCATAGATGCAATGTGTCTGTAATTGTGTACAAAGTTCTCCTGGGAGGCAGAGCCAAGATGGCAGCGTAGCAGCAGCAATATATCACAGCCCTCACATTGCCACCCCAAAATACCCATAAAATATGACTCTAAACTAATCCTAGAACTCCAAAATGCACAGAAATATACCTTCCACTAAAGTCAGCTCGGCTACAAGGAACCATATCAGCACTGCCAACTGAAACCAGCCTGGCTTGAAGCCCTGGCTGAGCCCCGGGGGCGCCTGGACGGGAGGAGCCAAGGAGCCTCTCTGGTGAGCGGATTAGCGGCAGCTGCAAGCAGTGTTCAGAACTAGGTCAGTGGGACTTGAGAAATTGGGGGAGAAAAGTGGTCCAGCGGAAAGGCCTCCAGGGCGGGAAAGTGAAAGGCAGAGGTTTTGCACCCGCCTCCGCATTGCAGCTTCCACGCCTGTGGCCTGCAGACAGCAGGGGAACTAAGGGATTGTTCAGAGGCCGAGTGCTTTTGCATTGAGCAGCCTGGATCCGGATCGCAGTCTTGGGCCTCAGTCCTGGAGTCTTCATTATCCAGTGAGCCAGAAGTAAGTAGGAAAGGGACCCAGCACCTTCCTGAGAGCTACAGCAGCCAGGAGGACCCCAGCGATTTGGGACAGAGCTTTCCCTTCTGGAAACAGAGCCCCACAGAGACTTAAAAAAAAAAATCACAGACTGAACAACCATGAGTAAGA
>CM053587.1:225157092-225176650 GCA_028646515.1 Pseudochirops corinnae
GTTGATTTCTTCAGTCATACTGCTGACTCTCTTTTCATGATTTTCCTGCAACGTTCTTATTTCTCTTCCCAATTTTTCTTCCACTTCCCTTATTTGGTTTTGAAAATCCTTCTTCAGCTCATCTCTAGCTTTAAGGCATTCTTCATGTTTATTGGAGGCCCCTGGTGGGGGCGCTCTGGCTGCGCTCTCCTCCTCCCTCTCTCTCCCATGATCTTTCTTTTCCCCAAAGAAGGAATCTAGGGTTTGGTTGCTGTTCTTACCCTGCTTCTTATGCTTATTCTTACTCATGGTTGGTCAGTCCGTGTTGTTTTTTTTTTAATCTCTGTGGGGCTCTGTTTGCAGAAAGAAAATCTCTGTCTCAAATCGCTGGGGTCCTCCCGGCTGCTGTAGCTCTCAGGAAGGTGCTGGGACCCTTCCTACTTACTTCTGGCTGACTGGATAGTCAAGACTCCAGGACTGAGGCCCAAGACGGTGATCTGGATCCAGGCCGCTCAATGCAAGAGCACTGGCCTCAGAACAATCGCTTAGTCCCCTTGCTGTCTACAGGCCGCGGGCGGGAAGCTGCCACGCGGAGGCGGGTGCAAAACCTCTGCCTTTCACTTTTCCACTCTGGAGGCCTTTCGGCCGGACTGCTCCCCTCCCAACTTCGCAAGTGCCACTGAGCTAGTTCTGAATGCTGCTCGCAGCTGCTGCTAATCCGCTCACGAGAGAGGCTACTCTGCTCCTCCAGTCCAGCTGCCCCCAGGTCACAGCTGCAGCTTCAGGCCAGGCTGGTTTTGGTTCGCAGTGCTGATATGGTTCCTCGTAGCCAAGCTGACTTTAGTGGGAAGTATCCTTGTGTGCGTTTTGGAGTTCTAGGGTTGGTTTAGAGTCTTATTTTATGGGTATTTTGGGGTGGCTATGTGAGAGCTGCGATATGTTGCTGCTGCTACACCGCCATCTTGGCTCTGCCCCGCCTTGGACAAGTCTTGCAGAAGATATTTTAAAATACTATTTTTAGTTTTCTTGAACAAGCAAATTTCACAATATAATAAAACCTGGTTAGACAAATCAATGTAAAGGAAAAAGAACATTTTACTTCAAATGTCCATAAGAATACTCACATAATCTTGGAGATTTATTTTCTAAAAAACACTAGTTCTCTTCATGGATACTCCCTTCAAGGGGAGTCCTACCTCTCCACAGAAGAACTAAAGTAATCAATGTGGTTGGTATTCACTCATTTTTCAGTGTGTCCAACTCTTCATGACCGTATTTGGGGTTTTCTTGTCAAACATACTGGAAGGTTTGCCATTTCCTTCGTCAACTCATTTTACAGATGAGGAAACTGAAGCCAATGGGGTTAAGTGATTTGCCCAGGGTCACATAGCTAATAAGAGTCTGAGGCTGGATTTGAACTCTGGAAGATGAGTGTTCCTGACTGAAGGGCCTCTGATCTCCTGTTCCTTCTAACTGACCCAGAGTAATCAAAGAGCTCTCCTAATCTCTTTGGGAAATAGAGAATACTGCTGGAGGTGGGTCATTATGTCAATCCCTTTAAGTAGATCAAACATAGAGTCTAGTCATCACGCGTTTATTAAGTGTGCTAGGCACTGTGCTAAATGCTAGGGAGAGAGAGAAAGGCAAAACCACTTATTTTAGTCAAAGAAAACATGGTATAATGATGGAATATAACATTCAAACAACTATGGAAAATAATTTACATAGGAAACAGGAAGGAAATAAGCTTTCATATAACACCTACTATGTGCCCCAAACTTTTACAAATACTAGCTCATGTGATCCTTACAACTGTGAAAGGTGGGTGCTATTATTATCCCCATTTTACTGTCCAGGAAAAGGGTCAAATAGAGGCTAAGTGACTTGCCTAGAATCACACAGTTACCAAGTTTCTGAGGTCACATTTAAACTCAGGTCTTCCTGACTATCCACTGCGATACCAATAATCAACAGAAGGAATGCATTAGTTAGCAATAAGGGGTATATAGAAAAGCTTCCTGGAGAATACTGGATTTAAACTGGGATTTAAAAGAAGCCAGTGAAGCCAGGAAGATGAGATGAGGAGGAATTCCAGGAATGGAGGACAGAGAATGCCCGGAGATTGGAGTTATAACAGCATAAAGGCCTGTGTCACTCAGAAAGAAGGGAGGAGATTGCATTATTTCTGAATTGATAAAGGGAGACTGATAAGGGTTTCTCTTTCAGATTAGCACAAAGGCTTCAGACTAGGATATTTTTTTAAAAAAAATCTGTATTTCTTAAAATTTCTAAAAAAAGGAGGAGGGACCTTGTCTATTTCTACATTTGTATATGAAGATGTTCATGTTGGTATTTACCAAGTTCATAATAATTTTTTTTTAAAAAAAGAAGTCTTCGCTAGAAAGAGCACATGCTTAAAAATAGTACTTCTCAGTCTCCTTTGCCTTAGAATGCTGATGATAGGCATTCACCAATTCTCTGCTTTGCTTTATGGATACTCAAAAATATAGAAGGTTTTTTTTAATTCGGTACTTGCCAGATTTTAAAAAAGAAAAAAAATGCTGAGAATCTTTAAAAAATTCTTCTAAGTGCTCCATACAAGCGAAATCTCAGAGAAGCTAATACTTAGAAGTCATTACATACAATAGAGGAAAAAAGAATCATACCTAATGAAAACAACCTGAGAAAATCCTAGGGAACGAAATCCCCTTTAGTACTGGTGAGGGCTTTATTCTTTTATAGGAACTGTACTTTGGAACAAAAGGATGGGAAAGCTGGAGAAGAGAGGCAGTGTGGGAGTAAGTGGGAAGAAAAGTGTAGGGAGTGAAGGCAAAGTGATGTGTAGGCAGAAGCCTGCATCTCCAAAACTGGATCCAAGAGAAAAATGAGACATTATCAAGAACTTATACATATGAAGCCCACGTGACTGTGGGTGTCTCCAGGAAGAACAATAGTTAGGAAGGTGTTCTGGGGGCATGCTTTCAAATAAGGGTTTGAAACAGTCTTTTAACAAGGCAAGCTCAAATACGATTTATAATGCTAGGACTGAAACATCCCGAAGACCAGTTCCATAAGGCAGCTTCCTCACAGCCAGGAACACAAATATGTTTTGTTTTTGAAGAATCATAAAGAGAATGTCTAGGCTAGAAAGTGAAACTGCTTAGAACGGCAAGGTTTGGTTTCCTTTCTTTCCCACACTGAGGACAGCCATTCACCAATTCAAGTAGCATTCATAAAATCATGCCTAGCAGCCATCATCTTGGGAACCTTTTCAAAGTGGATATCATTTATTTTAAAGTATCATTGATACTTTTTTGTTACATATTTATTTTCAAATCCATCATTCTATCTTCCCTATCTAGCAAGACATGACATCACAAAGATCTTTTAAAAAGCATTTTACCAAAATAGCTACATTGATTATGTTTATCCCTTTCCCCTACTCCCTTATTTCTGCAGTAAATGGAGACAGGTTCATTTTAACAGCTTTTCTCTGGGTCCAAGTTTGGTCTTTATGAAGTTTTCAATTTCATTTTATTATTATTTCCATCTACTTAATTTTTTCTGGTTTTCTTTTGGATCTAATTACATCATTCTGCATCAGTTCATGTAAGTCTCCCTAAGCTTCTCTGAATTCTTCAGAATTCTTTAATTCCCTTATGTTGTGGTAACATTCCATCACATTTATTTGTTATCATAATTTGGTAAGCTACTATCCAGTAAATGGACACTTTCTTTATTCCTGACTCTTTGGCAATGTGAATATACTTTGAAGCTCTGAAAGAGGTCAAGAAGCCAAGGGTCACCAACCTTTAGTGACACTTAAAGGTTAGAGGTTAGCTTGTGAAAATATGGGGGTTTGTAGTGGTGAAATAGGCAGGAAGACAGGTACATTTCCAGAATAGCAAATGAGGAAATAAACCTCTGATGTCACTGACCTAAGAAAGAGAAAATGATTCTTGGAAACGTTTCAATTTTGGTTTTAGGAAATGTAAAAATATGCTTTACTTATTCTATCTTAAGCTGTTTCTGATTAAGAGCTCCATAGCATCAAGAATGGAAGGCAAGAGAATATATATTCTCAAAGTGGATTTCCTTCAGAGGAAGGAGTCTAGTGAACAAAACTGAACAAAAATATTGGCATGTATGAGTCTTTAGCAATTCTACTTTTATCTCTTAGTTTGAGAGCTCTTTAAGTACAAAGAACAAGCCTAGACAAGGTCATGAAATTCTAGTCCTCAGGACAGTGCCTTGTACACAGCTAATATTTCACCAATTTTGATAAAAATGGGATCACATTTTTTTATCTGAAATGAAAACTCATCAATGACAGTCTTTAATTAGACTACATGCCTATTCAATGGTTAGGCCAAAATTAGCACAAGCAGTAGAGATTGATCCATACATATTTTGTTGCATCTCAGAGGCTGTACTGACTGCACAATCATCTGCGAACAAAAAATCACACACCAACTCTCCCCCTCCACTTTAGTCTTGGCTTGTAGCCTTTTCAAGTTAAATAATTTACCATCATCGTAGTAGCTGACTATGTTCATCCTCACTGAAGGCATCTGACAACATTGCTGAAAACATCATGGTAAAAAGCAAGCACAGACTTGCTTTACTTCATTGGCGACTGGGAAAGTGTGAGAACATCATCCATTATCCAGAACCCAGGCAAGCATGCCATCATGAATTTGAAGTATGGTACTGATGAATTTCTCTAGACAATCAAATTTTGACATATTTTTCACAAGCCCTCACAAGTGACTGTATCAAAAAGCCTTGGTCAGATTGACGAATGTGTATAAAGACCTCTGTTCTGCTCCTGGCAGTTTGAACAAAACAGAATTGCAGTAGCTCAAAAGAAACATAAGATGCACAAATTTAGAAACATCCTCACCCCAAATGTTCACATGGATTGTTTGTGCCCAACCTATGTTAGAGCATTTCCAAGTTGGTGCTGGTCTGATCAACCACAGGAGGACATCCTATACCTTGACTCCAACGAAGTGGTATCATTTTGGTCCTTTTCAAAAATGAAGGACAACAACCAACTTTTACCTATTCAAACTTCTTCACTAACCACTACAGAAGAAGAGAATCTAGATCTTCCTGTGACTATTCTGGGATATACAGATTATTCCCTTTTTGACCTCATTGGGGGTATTCCCAGTAGTGATATCGCTGTGTCAGATAAGGACAATTTTGTCATTTTTCTAACATAGTTTCAAATTCTTTTCTAGAACTTTATGGACTGATTCACTGCTCCTAGAGATATTTTGAACACATTATGCCCTCAATGAAGTTTATGTTTTTATCCTCCTAAATCTGCTCCCCCTTCTGAGCCTTGCATTTCTATGTTAGCACCATCAATTGCACATTACAGTGTGTTTTTTTTTTCTTACAACCTCTCCAACATTGATTATTTCCATTTTTATTATTCTTTGCTAATTTCGGGAGAGCAAGGTAAAACCCCGGAGTTATTTTGATTTCTGTTTCTAAATATCAGAAATATGAAATGCCTTTATGTGTTTGTCAATAGTTTGATTTTCTTCTATTGAAAAGCTCATTTGTAGCTTTCTTTTTTTAATTTTTTAAACTAATTTATTTACTTTTAGTTTTCAACATTCATTTCCACAAGATTTTGAGTTCCAAATTTTCTCCCCAACTCTTCTCTCTCTCCTGCCTCAAGATAGCATGCATTCTGATTACCCCTTCACCAGTCCCACCCAGTGCCCTCCCCATCCCCTTCCCTTTTATTTTCCTGTAGGGCAAGAAAGATTTCTATACCCCATTGTCTGTATATCTTATTTCCTAGTTGCAGGTAAAAACAATTTTTAACATTTGTTTTTAAAACTTTGAATTCCAAATTCTCTCCCTTCTTTCCTCCCCACCCACCCTTATTGAGAAGGCAAGCAATTCAATATAGGTTATACATGTGCGCAAAACACTTCCATAATAGTCATGTTATGAAAGACTAACTATATTTCCCTCCATCCTATCCCGCCCTCCACTTATTCTATTTTCTCCTTTGACCCTGTTCTTTTTCAAAAATGTTTTCTTTTGACTACCCATTCCCCAATCTGCCCTCTCTTCTATCATTCCTCCCCCCCTCCCCCCCCTTATCTACTTCCCACTGACTTTCCTGTAGGGTAAGATACCCAATTGAGTGTGCATGTTATTCCCTCCTTAAGCCACATCCAATGAGAGTAAGATTCACTCATTCCCTCTCACCTCCCTCCTCTTCCCCTCCATTATGAAAGCTTTTTTCTTCCCTCTTTTATGTGAGATAATTTACCCCATTCTATCTCTCTCTTTCTCCTACTTCCAATATATTCCTCTAACGCCTTAATTTTATTTTTTAGATGTCATCCCTTCATATTCAACTCACTCTGTGCCATCTATCTATCTATCTATCTATCTATCTATCTATCTATCTATCTATCTATCTCCTCCAACTACTTTAATACTGAGAAAGGTCTCATGAGTTACAAATATCATCTTTCCATGTGGGAATGTAAACAATTCAACTTTGATAAGTCCCTTATGATATCTCTTTCCTGTTTACCTTTTCGTGCTTCTCTTCATTCTTGTATTTGAAAGTCAAATTTTCTATTCAGCTCTGGTCTTTTCATTAAGAATGCTTCAAAGTCCTCTATTTCATTGAATGTCTATTTACCTCCCTGAAGTATTATACTTGGTTTTGCTGGGTAGGTGATTCTTCATTTTAATGCTAGCTCCTCTGACCTCTGGAATATCATATTCCAAGCCCAGATCCTTTAATGTAGAAGCTGTTAGATACTGTGTTATCTTGATAATATTTCCACAATACTTGAATTGTTTCTTTCTGGCTGCTTGAAATATTTTCTCTGAAATTCGGCTATAATACTTGTAGAAGTTTTCTTTTTTGGATCTCTTTCAAGAGGCAACTAGTAGATTCTTTCAATTTCTATTTTGCCCTCTGGCTCTAGAACAGTGGTTCTCAACCTGTGGGTCGCGATCCCTTTGGGGGTAGAAAGACCTTTCACAGGGGTCACAGGGGTCGCCTAAGACCATTGGAAAACACATATTTCTGATGGTCTTAGGAACTGAGACACCACTCCTCTATCTGTCTCCAGGCGGGTCCACCAACATGCAGGTATGCCCCCAGTATTAAAGAGTTGTGGCATTAGGAAGGTCAAAAACCACTGCTCTAGAATATCAGGGCAGTTTTCCTTGATAATTTCTTGAAAGATAACGTCAAGGCTATTTATTTTATCATGGCTTTCAGGTAATCCAATAATTTTTAAATTATCTCTCCTGGATCTATTTTCCACATTAGCAGTTTTTCCAATGAGATATTTCACATTGTCTTCTTTTTTTCCCATTCTTTTGGTTTTGTTTGATAATTTCTTGATTTCTCATGAAGTCATTAGCTTCTATTTGTTCCATTCTCATTTTTAAGGAATTACTTTCTTCAGTGAGCTTTTTGATGTCCTTTTCCATTTGGCCAATTCTGCTTTTTAAGGCATTCCTCTCCTCATTGCCTTTTTGGATGTCTTTTGCCATTTGGGTTAAACTATTTTTAAAGGTGTTATTTTCTTCAGTAGTTTTTTTTTTGGGGGGGGGAAGTCTCCTTTAGCAAGCTGTTGACTTGTTTTTCATGATTTTCTTGCATCACTCTCATTTCTTTTCCCAATTTTTCCTTTACTTCTCTTATTTGATTTTCAAAATCCTTTTTGAGTTCTTTTATGGCCTGCAACCAATTCATATTTTTCTTGGAGGCTTTTGATGCAGGAGCTTTGACTTTGTGGTCTTCTTTTGGTTGTATGTTTTGATCTTCTTTGTCACCAAAGTAAGATTCTACAATCTGATGTTTTTTCCTCTGTTTGCTCATTTTCCCAACCAATTACTTGACTTTATAACTCTTTGTCAAGTCAGGACTCTGTTTCCAGAGGGGGTGGAGGTGGGGTGTCCCAGGCTTCAGGGGTTTTGTATCAGTCACTTGATCTCCTACCATCTGTGGACCCAGAACTCTGCTGCTCTTGCTTGTGCTGCTTCTGTCACTGCCATCACTTCCATCACCCTGGGGCTGGGGCCAGACTGCACTTCTCTTTCACCCAGGTCCCACAGAGTTTTCCCACTGACTTTCTATGCTGTCTTTGGGGTTAGTGGGTTAAAAAGTCTGAAAACTGCCACAGCTGCCAGTAATCGAGTTCCCTGAGACCTGCTCTGGCCCTGTCTGTGCTGGCACAGCCCACATCAGACTGCGTTCCACCCCCAGCATGGTACAACAGACCCTTCCTGTTGGCCTTCTAGGTTGTCTTGGGCTCGAGATGTGTTTTATTCTGTCATTTTGTGGGTTCTGTAACTCTAAAATTTGTTCAGAGTCATTTTTACAGCCATTTGGAGAGGTTTGGGGGAGATCTCAAGCAAATTCCTGCTTTTACTCTACCATCTTGGCTGTGCCCTCTTCATTTGTATCTTTCAGTCACCTGGCAATCAATAAGTATATATTAAGAGCCTACTATGTGCTAGGCACCATGCCATGAGCTCTGGTGATACAAATACAATAAGTGAAACTATTCCTACTCACAAAGAGCTTAGATTCTCAATCTATTGGCAAATGACTCATAGGTCTGACCTCCCTTCTGAGCGCTAGATGGGTATACTCAGTTGTGCATAGTACATCTCTATCTGGATATCCTAGTGATATCTTCAACACAATATGCCCTTAATGGAGTTTATGATTTGTCCACCCAAATCTGCTCCTTTTGACATTAGCATTTCAATGTTACCACTACCGCCTGTATTTCTTACATTTATATCCTTGGGTTATCTTTGACACTTTCTTCTCTGTCACTTCTTATTTCCAATCATTAGAACATAGTCTTCTCATCTTAACAATATGTCTTCAATCTGCCTCCTTCTATGCATTTCCACTGCCATTATTCTAGAACAAGTCCTCACTGCCAACCTGCCTAGACTTTTGCAAAAGCTTTTTAGAAAGTCTTCTCCTTTTTTCTTCACTTTCCTATCCATCTTTCTGGCTACTGCCTGAATAATCTCCTTTATGCATAGACCTTCCCTATATATGTCACTCTCCTACTTAAAAATCTTCAGATTCTCTTTTTTTTCCTAACAAGTTTAATTTCCTAAGAAGAGTTTTCCTGACATCCACTGTCCTCTACAGTTTGATGTCACCCTAGGTTCTAGATGTATCTCACATCCAGACTCCATCTATATGGAGTTTCAACCAAGCTGAACAAATCTTTTTTTTTTTAACACATACTGTGCCCTCTAAACCTTCAACCTTTACTCACAATATTCTTTGTACTTGTAATGTCTGAATCCTTGTCCTTCCTCTTCTTTGCTTCTTGAATTTCTACTCATCAGTTTCAATCCAATTCAAACAACACTTCCTGCATAAATCTCCTATGATTAACAATATTGCCCTCCTCACCCCACCCCCTAGTAACCACTGTCTGCTTTGGAAATCATGTAACTAATAATTTGGTTTTTGTATGTTATTCTCTCCCCTTCCCAACCTTAGACTATAAGTTAGAATAGGATAAGGACTGTGTCTATTCTAAATTCCTCCCAAACCGAGGAGAGTCCTCTGCACATAAGTAGGTGCTTAAACTGAATTAAATGGATTTCGGCTTAACTGAAAACTAGTTGTCAAGTTTGTTGAGAATGTAGAATGCATGAAGGGGTATTAATAGAATGAAATCTATGGAAAGGTAGGCCTTAGTCAGATTGTACTGAGTTTTAAATGCTCTTTTAGGCTGAGGATTGAGAATTATTTTCGTGTGGTCATACTATAAAGTTTTATTTTATATTTTTGTAGAGAAAAAAGACCAAATGGAAGACCCATGTAAAGTTTTATACTTCTATGCAACTTGTACTACCTCCAAAACATGGGGTCCTTCAGTAACATGATAAATATTTTGAACTTAACTGCTGGGAAAAAAATCTATGACTAGATTCGTGATTTCTAACCAAATCTTCTTGCTGTTACCATATGGTGTTTCCTTTAATATAAAAATTCCACAAAAAATAATGATAAAATTACTTTGAAGCTTTTACAAAGTTTGATTTTCTGGCAGTAAAATGTTTCTCCTCATTATTTAGATAGCATTACATTCAGTAAACAAGAGAAAAATCTGGGATTCCTAAATTTCCCCTCCAATCTAATCCAACAAGTGACTCCTGTGTGTTAACATGCTGGGTATTAGAGATTCAAAGCCAAAACGGAAACACAGTTCTTGCTCTCAAATAGTTTATACTCTACTAGGGGAAATGCCAGACTTTGGCTCCTTCTGGATTTATCTTCCTTTCTTTCCTACAGCTTATTAATTCTTTCTTTTGAGGAATTTAGATGAATGGTTTTGTAAGGTGTGACAGAAAGAATTCTAGACTTGGGTCTAAGGGTCTGGCCTTGAATTCTGGCTCTGTTACTTACTCCCTATACGAACCTGGGCCAATCACATCACCTTTGTTTTCTCATTCATAAAATGGCAGATTTGGGGAGGTTAGTTTGGAAAAGGACTCTAAAATTCACTCCAAGTCTAAATGTATGGTACTATGAGTACTTCAGAATATACCCTTTGGGTTTTCAAATAAGTAAATGGCTAGATCACCATTCATTCCACTTAGGAGAGGGTCCTACTTCATTCATTCAATCAATCAATCAACATTTGTTAAGTGATCGCTTACTATGTGTCAGGCACAGTACCAAGTATTATTCACAGGGGACTCTGTGAAGTTTAACTTCATCATGTCACATATAGAAGAAAAAAATAGCTTGTTCATATTTATTTGTTTTATTATTATTATTATTATTTTATCATTTTCTAGGCAAAGATGCTGCAATGGTTTGGCATTTTCTTTTCTGGTTCATTTTATAGACGAGGAAACTGAGGTGAACAGGGTTAAGTGACTTGCCCAGGATCACATGGCTCGTGTTTAAAGCTGAATCTGAACTCAGGAAGATGAGACTCCAGACCTGGCACTCTGTCTTCTGTGTCACTTCACTGTCCATTTATTTATACAGCACTTTATAAAGCACTTCTCTCCCAACAACCTTATTGAATTAGGCAGTCAGGACTTGCCAAGGTCCAACCGTACGAAGTTTGATCGTATATTTTTTTTTACCAACGTCATCAATCAATAAATCAACAGGCATTTATTAACTGATTACTAAGTGACAAATGCCATGTTAAATCCTAGGAATACAAAGAAAAAGCTAAAACTGCTTTGGCAAACTTCCTGGTCTCAAGAAGCTTATATTCTAATGAGAAGACAGCGTGTGCGTAAATTGGTACATATGAAATACATACAGAGTAGACGGATTAGAGAGCAGGGAGAAGAACTGCTTTGTGCAGTTGTGGGAATAGGGGGAGAGGTAGGAAACAAGTATTTGTTAAGCACCACCTGTGTGTCAGGCACTACGCCAAGCACCTTACAAATATCTCATTTAATTAGAATGGGAAGAGATATAGGAAGGAAAACAAGACACGTGGAACCTGAACCCAAAGAATTTACAGCAATGTTGGCTCCAATGACAGAGAGACTCCATGTTTTGATTTAGACAGGACCTGGGAATCCATTGGTAGAGGAAAGTGCTTAAAAAGAAACACCTTCTACCAATGTACCAACTGTTCTGCAACTTACTGTCTCACAGAGATCAATGGGACACTAAGGTTAAGTGACTTGTGCAGGGTCACCCAGTACATGTCAGAGGCAAACTTGAGTCCAGGTCTTCCTGATTCCTAGGAAAGTGACATTTTCTGTGATGCTATGCTATTTCTTTTTATAAAGTTATTTTTAAAAGTCATATATAACTTTCTCTTATGTAGATGAAAGAAGGGGGATCTTCCAGGACCTGCAATGGTTTTACATTTATTAAGGGGCCTAATTCATTCTGCTCCACTTAAGACTCACCATTTCCATAATAAACAGCCAGGGGTCCAGTAGTAAAGACTCTCTTGGGGTTGAAATGAACATAAGAGTTTCCAGTTTTTTAAAAGCTGGTTTAATCAGTTAAGCTCTCTGGTTTTTAATCATAATTAATAGAGTAAGTAATCATGAATTAAATTAGGAGTTAACCTCCAAAGAGAGGCAGTGTGATATAGTGGAGAGAGAAGTGGCTTTGCAACAAGGAAAATTGCATTCAAGTCTCCCCTGGGACATATGCTTAGCTATGTGACAATGTCCAAACCCTGGGCAAGTCACTTAACCTTGAAGGGTCCTAGGTTACTCTCTAAGACTAAACTGCAGAGTAGATGTGCATCCTTAGTCTCTACTAATGAGTTTCCTCATTTGGAAATTCCCTATTCCAATGAAATCACAAATTTAGTCTCTAAACTTATTCAAAATTTCCAAAAAAGTTCTTTGGAAGGATGGATTGGATTTTTGAAAGGAGAGAAGAAATTAGTCAAGGGGTGAGGGGAAGTAGTCATGAGGTAGCTATAAAAAATATAAAGAGAGTAGCTGTGTGATTTTGGCAAAGGTACTCAAGTAGTTTGCCATTTCCTTCTCCAATACGTCCAAATAGTCAACTCCTTACCCAGTAGCCTCAACTCTTTAGAGATGTGGTTGCACTGCACATTAGATGGCAACATCATATTCTCCTCCCCTCTTGCAAGAGTGAGGCTGGTTCTGTCTTCTTGATTGTATTTTATTAGAAAAGAAAAATATTATTATTGCCATATTCCTTTGTAATCTTTGAAGAAGAAAAGTGTTTCAAATTGATGGTTGGTTGTCCTTCATTCTTCAAGAGGACCAAAATGACATCACTGTGTTTGGGTCAAGGTACAATGTATCTGACTATGGCTGATTGTAAAGCCACACACAAGCAGCTTTCCAGAAGAATGCCTCCTGTGAACAGCTTTTAAGAATTTGATTACATAGTATAGTGAACACTCTATTTATTCAATAACAAATCAAAGCAAAACATTCACCAAAAATCAAGGTACAGCATTCACAATGTTGCAACTTATCACAGAAAATCAAAATACAGCACTCACAACAACTTATCACAGAAAATGGCCACATAGTTTCCACCACAGTGGTCACAAAGTTTTGAACAAAGAACAATCATTTAGTAACTCAATCATTCGATCATCTCAATCATTCAAACATCCTTAAGGAGGTTTGCCTCCTTAAGGGACACAAAATACAACAGTCAACGTTCTCCACTCATGGGGCATACTAAGTTACAAAACAATTACTTATTCGGTCATCATTCACTTAGTACAATCACTTAGTCAATTAATCATTCAATCATCCTTTATTAGTCAACTATTCAATCATCAGAAAATACACAGACCCTCCATCCCGAGGTCACTAATAACCTACAATTTCTCAGTCAGTACACAGTATCTAAGTAAAGTCTTCCTTCAGCTTGACTCAGGGTAGTCTCTCAGATTCCCTGGATCCCCTTCCATGGTCTCAGGTCCTACCTGGATTCACCAAACTGTCACCTGGGTTCAAAGGCAGATAGCTCCCAGGTTCTTGTCTAGCTCTCCAAGCACTTCCCATTCCACTGTGAAGTTCACAGTGTCCAGTCCACCTCAAGTCTCTGTTCCCAGGAAGCTAAGGCTTAACAAAACCACAAACAGGTTCATGCAAAGTACCAGCATCACAGTCATGCTTCCTCAGTCTGGCCTTTGGAAATCCTCAGCAGCCTCAGCAACTCCAGCTGGCCCTCAGAAATCCTCAACAGCTTCAGCAGTTCTGGCTGGCCCTCAGCTCTGACTGGCCCTCGGAAATCCTTAGCAGCTCTGGCTGGCCCTCAGATTCAACAGAAGTTTCAGCTGGTTCCCAGAATCAAAATCACTTCATCCAGGTCTCCAAATCAAAATCATTCTCTCCAACCTTGAGGGAGCCTTTCTTCTTCAGCCTCCCCGGCAGCAGCAGCTTCTGCTTCCATGAAGCCTGCTCCAGGAAGATCTGTCTTTCCCAGCCAGGGTCTTTCCTTATATACAGACAGCATTAGCTTCCTGTTTCAGCCAACCCCTTCCTGTCATGTCAGCAACAGGGATTCATACCTTCTGTTTCTTTAACAGAGGCTTGATTAATTACTAAGTGCTAAGTACCTGTTACCTTTGCCAATACAAAGGGATCTTCAAATTCAAATTCCGTTACCATTACACTGATCAGACCAACACAAACCCAGAAGGCTCTACCACAGGTTGGGTGCAAATGATCTATATGGAAACTGACAATATGGATATGAAAGACAGAGCAGGCAGCATGTATTTAGGAGGCAGGAAACAAAGTTAATCTGAAATGTGATGTTCCATGGCTATTTCTTCAGTTTCCTAAGTCACCAAGGTCTCTAGGCCACACTGCCAACTGCTCTTTCCCCTTAGGATAAAGGATGAATATTCAGAAGAGAGCAATCAGCAGTGGGCATAGTGAAGGATTAGATTGTTTTCTCTCTATTTCATCCAGTCCATGGTGTCATTGTTACAGTGCAGCAAGGTCCAATACATGGTACAAGGAATTGTTAGAGAATTGGGGGAGATCAGGAGATAAACAGAACTGTGTTTTCTTTTTATAATAAGGTTTTTACCACACTTGATACCATGCTCTACACCAGTGATTCTCAACCTCCCTAATGCCATGACCCTTTAATACTCATATGTGGGCGTATCTGCATGTAGGCAGACCCGCCTGGAGATAGATAGAGGAGTGGTGTCTTGGTTCCTAAGACCATCAGAAATATGTGTTTTCCTATGGTCTTAGGCAACCCCTGTGACTCCTGTGAAAGGGCCGTTCAACCCCCAAAGGGGTCGTGACCCACAGTTGAGAACCGCTGTTCTACAGAGTAAAAACTTGAATCTTCTTGTTAAGTTGAATTTAAATGGGGGGGGGGGGGGAAGAGAATCTCACTTATCTGGATGTCATTTTAGTCTCCAACTATGCAGAGCATAGATATGAACTTAGGACCCATTTAATTTGTACTAGGAAGAATAGGGCCCTCAAGGACTGACATGGACCCAGTTCCCTTTGTTAACAAGCAAATCTTGTTTCTACTTGTGGACATTAATATTTGCTGTTTAGGGATTTCTTCTGTCATTTTGGACTCCTTTGGCTGCACTCATGAGACGTATTTGACTTTCCCACCATGCCCCTGCACAGGGTGCCCTCACTTCCAACTTTTCAGATTTCTTTTGTATGTTGCTTTCTCCTATTAGAATGTAAGCTCCTGGAGGGCAGAGACTATCTTTCTTATTTGTATCCCCAGAACTTAGTACAGTGTCTGTCATCCAGTAGGAGCTTAATAAATGTTTACTGATTAACTGAGTCCTCATTTTTTCTCCATCTATAGGTAGTATTATTTTTATAGTAGTTTTTAATTCTATGTAACAGGAGTTGCTTCTTAATTCAATTCTCTCTTTCTTTTTTTTTCTTTTAATGTAATTTCAGTCTCAGCAGGAAGCTGAGGGTATGAATTTTTGACCTTAGGGTTAATTATCTTGCAAATAGGTTAAGATCACACAAGGCTTCCTCCTAGAAAAAGTGAACCAGGGCAAAACTCTGGAATGTATACTGGTTCTCATTATTTGGTAACATTGTAGAATTACAAGCCTCCTGATTTTCCAGAAGGTCTTATACCTCATTGCAGCTTACTGCATGCCAGATGGACATTAAGGGTCATGACATGTATACTTTACAGAATTTTTCAAATTAGTGTGAATAGAGGAATAAATTTTATCCCAGGCAAAATATCAGTGTAGGAAAAGTAGGAAAGGAAAGTAATGGGAAGCGTCATTCAGAGATAATAAAAGTGACCTAAACTGCTTTGTGTGGTCTAACAGAAACACACATTCATTCAGCAGAATATGAGCTCCTTGAGGGCAAGGATCTTTTTTTTTGACCTGTGATTATATCCTGAACACAACATACATTTTCCCCCCCTTTTTTGGATAAGGCTGAAGGAGAATCAAACAGTCCTATGATTTCATCAAGGAAAGGAAATTTGAGTGTGGAAATTCCCTCTTTGAGGTAACATGATACAATAAAAAATGTGCTAGATGTGGAGAGAAGGACCTGGGTTCAAATCCTGACTCTGCCACTTTGTAGCTGTGTAACCTTAGGTAATTGAATTTTCTTCTTGCCAGAGTTTCCTCATATGTAAAATGAAGGATTTGGCCCAAAGAGGTAAAAGAAAGAGGGAAAAGACCCATATGTAAAAAAAGTACTTATGGTAGCTCTTTTTGTTGAAACAAAAAACTAGAAACAAAGTTCAGGAAAAGTTCCTTCAGTTGAGAAAAAGTTTAACCAATTATGGTCTATGAATGGAAAGAGATATTGTTGTGCCATAAGTCATGATGAAAAGCATGGTAAAACAGAGAAACCTAGGAAGACTTGCATGAACTGATTCAGACTGGAGTTAGCAGAACCAGAAGAAGAGTTTATATGGCAACAACAACAAGAAGATAAAAAACATAACTGTGAAAGACCTAAGAGCTCAGATTAACACAATGACTGACCACAGTTCTCCTCTAGACAGGTGTTGGAGCCAAGATACAGAAAAAGACATACATTTTTGTCTGTAGAAAATATGTAATATTTTTTCTTTAGTTATGCTTATTTGTTAAAAGGATTGTGTTTTACTTTTTTTATTGTGGGGATTGTGAGGAAGAGGGAAACTAGTGATAGTATTTGACAAAAAAAGAAGAAAAAAGACAAAAGAAGGCCATTGAAACATTTTTTTAAAAAATGCACAGAAGAGAACAGGAGAAAGTTCAGAGGGAAATACAGAGAGTAGGACACTTGTTAAAGTAGCATTTTGAAATTTATTATGTACTCTTAAAAAAAGAAACTCTATTTAACAGAGGTTTCAAGGCTTGATATGAAGGTAACTTTTTTGGTTCTCCTTTGTATATGGAAATGCTTTCCTTTGTGTGTGTGTGTGTGTGTGTGTGTGTGTGTGTGTGTGTGTGTGTGTATGTGTGTGTCCATTACATTCAGAAATATTTTAAAAAGTTAAAAATAAAACAAAACAAAGAAAATGAGGGATTGGAGGAAATGAGAGTTGATGTACACCCTTTAAGCTCTTTATCTCTGATTCAATGATGCATGTCTGTAGATCATAAATTCATCTGAAATTTATAGTCTTAAGGAGCTGCGTGCAGCACTGAGAAATTAAGCGACATAATGATGGTAACCTGGCTAGTATATATGTACACTAGAGGCAGAACTCAAACCCATATCTTCCTGACTCCAATTATGCCGTATTGTTAAATAAATGCTTACTGAATTAATTAATTCAAGAAATATTTATTAAGCAATTTCTATGTATAGAACAAAAATTCAAACATAATACATGTTTCCTGACCATAAAAGCTTCTGACAAATTGTCACAAAAGACTGTAAAACATCCAAGAGCCCTAACTCTAACTTCTTCCTCCCCTCTCATTACTAAAGTTTGCTTTCTTCAATTAAATTATGTACTACAACTTCCTTTTATTTATTTATTTATTTTGACCTCCAGCTCTACTCAACACGCACAAGATGGAACACCAGCACATTATGCCTTCCAAGTTGGGTGATATCTTAACACATTCAGTGAAGACACTGGATTCATATGACATGATCTAGCTATTTTGAAGCCCACTCTGGCACTGTTAAGAGAAAGACCTTTCCCAACTGTAGCTAACAAATGTTGAGAACATAAGACTAGCCAGTAGGGTCATAGCACTCCTGCGCTCCTTAGTAAGCTCACAGGGCTGGGGACATTCATGAGGCACCACACAAACTATTAGCTTGAGGCTGTTCACAGTTTCGGCATTAGATCATTATACATTCCTTTCAATGAATATTCTGTAATATTAGAGATATGTTTTCTTGCATTCTCACCTATGCCAGTAACTCCTTGAACTTTCTCATTTTCAATGTCATATCTCTTTAAAGTTAGATTTTTGAATAGTTGCTTTCATAAAGAGCAAGTACTGTCAGAAAATTAAGGTGGAACAGGAAACAAGAATGGTGGTACTCAATCTGATTCCAAGGTTTAAGAAAGTATGAATTGCCCAACAGATACATATGGTCCAATAATAATTAATTACAGTTATTTAAGAATGAAATATACGAATGCACTGTTGGTGGAGTTATAAACTGATAGCAATTTGGAACTATGCCCAGAAGGTTATCAAACTATCCCTTTGATCCAATAGCAATACTAGGTTTGTATCTCAAAGAGATTTTAAAAAGCGGAGGTGGGGAGGGTGGGAGAAGGACCTAGTTGTACAAAAAATATCTATAGTAGCTGATTTTGTGGATTTTGTGGTGGCAAAGAATTGGAAAATGGGGGATGCCCATTAGCTGGGGAATGGTTGAACAGTTTATGGTATATGATTGTAATGGAATACTACGGTACTGTAAGAAATGATGAGCAGAATGGTTTCAGAAAAACCTGGAAAGACTTATTTGAACTGCTGCTGAATGAAGTGAGCAGAACCAACAGAATATTGTACATAGTAACAGCAATACTGTATGATGATCAACTGGGAATGATTTAACTATTCTTAGCAATACAATGATCCAAGACAATTCCAAAGGACTCATTTTTAAAAATGCTATCCATCTCCAGAGAAAGAACTGGTAGAGTCTGAATGAAGATTGAAGCAATTCTATTTTTCTGCTGTGAATTAATCTGAAATTAATCTGTCTTCCTTGAGTTATCCTACTCCATAAAATTAGAGGAGGGGGATGGAGGGCCTAAGACAGAATGGATCAATCAGTAATTAATCCAACTCTTGCTCAGCCTTGACATATTAGGGGTTCTTTGCCCCACCTTGACCTCCTGAGATAGCCCACCACAGAGCTGATTAGAACTGGCTGAAACCCATCCTGCTGTTTGCAAACTTCTCTTCCCCAATTTATGATAAACAAGAATATCCTGTTTCTGTATTTTAGCAGAACTCTCCCTTCTCCTCCCCCTACACCTCCCAAATTCAATGAATCCCATCACTATCTCAGGCTTTGCCTTAAGAGTCAAATTTCCTTATACTTGGTGTAGAGGGGTCCTGGTATGCATGCCTTTTACTTTCTCTTATAATAAACTAACTTCCTCCTCAACCTAATAGTCCCATTTGGACTTTCAAACTCCAGTCCACATCACTTTCTTTCTTTTTTTTGTGGGTTTAGGGGTATGTCCTTTTTTTGGGGGGGAGTCTGTGTCTTCTTTCACAACATAACTAATATGCTTTGCATGATTACACACGTATAACCTATATCAAACTGTTTATCATCTCAGTGTGTAGGGGGGGAAGAGCAAGAGAATTTGAAACTCAAAATTTTAAAAATGAGTATTAAAAATTGTCTTTACATGTAATTGGAAAAAATATTTTAAAATAATGAAATAGAAATGTTATTATTTTTCCTTCAATGTATATTTATTATTTTAAAAAGAGCTACGAAGTTGTTAGAACATTAATGGTTATTAGGTTGTGTGGACCTAATTATTTAATTAATGGAATTGTTAGGTATTTTTTTGGCCCAGGGGTCCTTGGGAAAAATTACTGAGACATTAAGAGAGTTGTGAAATGAGAAAGTTTAGAAATTTCTGTATCCTATAGGG
>CM053587.1:225176750-225204905 GCA_028646515.1 Pseudochirops corinnae
AATACATTTCCTTCAACTTCACTCCATGACTCAGATAGATAGATATATGCGTATATGTATTTATGTATGTATATGTGTGTATATACACACAAATATATGCATGTATGTATTTATATACACATTATATATAAAACTATTATATAAGCAATATTATAGCTTATATGCTTAAATGAATATAGACTCATTTCTTATATAAAGCAAAAATACTACTAGAATGGAGTCAAAAGACTTGCATACGTATCTTGGTTTGGCAAGGGATTAGCTGGGTGACCTTGAGAAAGTCACCTATAGTCTATGAACTTTTTGTTCCCTGCCCCTCCCCCCCAAGTTGTATCCTGACTCTTCATGACCCTATTTCGGGTTTTCTTGGCAAAGATACTGGAATGGTTTGCCATTTCCTTCTCTAGATTATTTTACAGATCAGGAAATTGAGGCAAAGAGTGTTAAGAAGCTTGCCCAGGATCACAGAGCTATTGAGTGTTTAAGGCCAGATGTGAACTCAGGATGACGAGTCTTCTAGACTCCAGGCCTGGCACTATTCACTGTACCACCTAGCTGCCCTATGAGCTTTAATCTCCTTATTTGTACAGTGGAGGTAAAACTACCTGCTCTTTCTAACTTACAAGACTATTATAGATATCAAATGAAATAACAGATGTCCAATCACTTTACAAAAAGGAAAGCCCCACACAAAAGTAGCCGGATATCCTAAAGAAATGTGGTGGAGAAGGCACACTTTGCGGGCAAGGACCTGCATCTGGACATGACCCACTCAGTCCGTCAGAGTGCTGATCTTGGACAGGTGCTGCAGATGAGTAATGAGCTAGCCTTGGAGTTGTGCAGGCAGCAGGAGGAGGCTGGGCTGGGCTAGACTATATTTGGGAAATGATGCCATGCTTCTGATAATATCAAATTGTTTCATGGCTCCAGATTCACTCTTTTTAACAACAATCTTCTTCGAGTGATGCTCTGTGGCTGTGGATTATACAATACAGTGATTTCAGAAGAATTTTAATAACTATCATATTAAAGAGGAAGACAATGGACCTAAGTATATTACCAGTGATGGCAGGTGTATGAGGGTTATTAAATGGAGCTACACCTGAGTAGGGCAGCTAGGTGGCACAGTGGATAGAATGCCAGATTTGGAGTCAGGAAGACCTGAATTCAAATCTGACCTCAGATACTCACTAGCTGTGTGACTTTGGGCAAGTCACTCAACTTCTGTTTGCCTCAGAGGTAAAAGATGGCTCAGTGGATAGAGTACCAGATCTAGAGTTAGTAAGATCTGAGTTCAAATTTGATCTCAGATACTTACTAGCTAAGAGACCCTGGGCAAGTTACTTTTAACCCTATTTGGTTCACTTTCCTCATCTATAAATTGAACCAAAGAAGGAAATGGCAAATCACCCCAGTATCTTTGCCAAGAAAACCCTAAATGGGGTACTGAAGAGCTGGACACAACAACAAGAAGAACAAGCTGACCTAGAGAAGTATGTGGGTTGGTGATGTAGTAAGAAGGAGAGATGACAGGACAACCCTAGTTGTCCACTAGTATCCCTGAGATAATAAAGGAGAGACAGCATGGCAGAATGTAAGGAATGCTGGACATGGAATTAGCAGAGATCTAGGTTCAGGTTCTGCTTCTGACACTTATTAGCTATGAGACTTTGGTAAAGTTGTTTATCTTCTCTGAGCTTGTCTCCTCATCTATACAATGGATAATAATACCTGACATACTACATACAGATTTCGGTGAGGATCAAATGAGATCATTTGTGAAGGTTTTTCACATAGATCTTAAAATAATATATATTTCAATGATAATTTTTATTATTAGTAAGAGAAAGGTCTACAGTCCTTTGAATAGATAGTTTCTGGAGGATTTATCAGAAAACATGGAGAAGATGACACAGGATAAAAAAAATGTGGAAGGTCTTCCATCTCTACCAGTAGAGGGCCTATCTACATGGGTCTCTAACATATCAACAAGGGTGGCAGAAGAGGCCATTTTGAGTGGTATTGACTATGCTAGTCTGAATAATGGTATTCAAAAGGCAGAGAAGTATAGGTCATTCAGGAATTATGGCTATATTCTCCACTTGTGCTGCAGTTGCAAGGAGCAGAGAAGCAACCCTAATGCTGGGACCCAAGGAATGGAATCATGTGCTATAGGAAGGAGAATTCCTCTTCCATTCTTGAGTCTGTCCCTGCTTGTCTCAGTTTCTCCTATTTCTGAACTCAAAAATCTTCTCCAGTTTTATCACAGTTTTGTATCTATTTCCAGTCCTATCTTCTCCAATTTCGTGAACTATCCATATCTGTATCTTCACCAGTCAAATATCAGCATGTCTACCATGTAATTACATTTCATTTACCTGGCCACTTCACTTACAAGGAACCTCCTAATAAATCCCCAATAAGAGGCAGGGAGGGAGGTTATGACTAGGGAAAAGAAACCTTCAATTAGAGTAAGTAAATCAAGATTTAGTGTCCTACTCCTGAAAGATTGCCAGCTCCTTTTTTATGTGTCCTTTTAAAAGACACATATACACATTTATTTAGTTAGTCAAATATTTCCCAATTACACGTAAAAATTTTTTGAACGTTGAATTGAAAAATTTTTTAGTTTCAAATTCTCTCTCCCTCATAATCCTTTTTTTGTCCTATCAACTATACATGTGAAGTCATGCAAAAATATTTCTATGTTAGTCATGTTGCAAAAGAAATCACACACACACACAAACACACAAACACAAAACCCAAGAAAAATAAAGAAAGTTTTTTTAAAAAAAAGTGTGCTTCAATCTGCACTCCAAGTTCATCATTTCTTTCTCTGGAGGTAGATAGATAGTACTTTTCATCATAAGTCCTTTGGAATCATCTCGGATTATTGTCTTGATCATCTGGAATCAGCTAAGTCTTTCACAGTTGATCACAATATTGCTGTTACTGTGTATAATGTTCTCCTGGTTCTGCTCACTTCACTCTGCATCAGTTCATCAGTTTTTCTGAAACCATTCTGCTCATCATTTTTAATAGCACAACAGTATTCTATCATAATCACATACCATGTGTCCTTTCTGATAGGTATATTGGTGTGTGTGTATGTGTGAATGTCATTCATCTTGAAATTAAATCCTATCTCATTTCTAATAATTCCTATCACAAATCTTTTCCTTGCTTCTCAAGCACACAAACTCATTTCTATAACCCTCAAGTATAGCAGATGATTTAGTTTTTTAAAGCATTGAGAAAATCAAGGCCACTTGACACAAATTCCCCCTCTACATTTCAAAATCTGTTAACATCATTATCCATTCTCTGTCTTCTGGCTTGACTCTAGCTTGGAGTATGGATCGATTCTCTGCTGTACTAATTTTGGCTTGATAATTAAGACTAAGAAAACAGAGGTTCTCCACCAGCCAGCATCACACCATCCATTCATGCTTAATTTTTTAAAATTTTTAAAATTTTTTATTCTTTACACCATCCATTCATGGAACCACAATTCATGGAACCACAAATGGAAAAATTTTTAATGGTATGGATAAGTTCCCTTACCTTGGCTGCATACTTTCCAGGGATATCCACATGGATGATGAGATTGATGCACACATTGCCAGAACTAGCTTAGTATTTGGGAGGCTCCAAAGGAAAGGAGGAAAAGAGGTATTAGACTGAAGGTCTAAAGAGTCATTGTGCTGACTTCATTGTAGCATGCCTACGAAACCTGGCCAGTATTACCAGCACCACGTCAGGACACTGAATCACTTCCATTTAAATTGTCTTAGAAAGATTCTGAAGACCACCTGGCAAGATAAGGGAGCAGACACTGAGGTCCTTTTTCGAACTAAACTGCCAAGCATTCAAACTGTACTATAGAGAGTGCAACTCCACTTGCCTGACCACATTGTCTGAATGCCAAATGTCTGCTTGCCTAAAATACTATTTTATGAGAAACTTACATATGGCAAGTGGTCACACTGGAGGTCAGAAGAAGAGATAGAAGGACACTCTCAAGGTGTCTATGAAGAACTTTGGAATCAATTGTGAGACATGGGAGACATTGGCATAGGACAATCTAGCTTGGCATGCCCACCCACATCAAAGAAGGCACTGTGCTCTATGAGCAAAACAATTTCAATAGCTCAAAAGAAATTTAAGATATGAAAATTCAGAGTCATTTCCACTAAATGTTCATATAGACCAGTGGTTCTCGAGCTTCCTAATGCCGTGACCCTATTTTAATACGGTTCCTCATGTTGTGGTGACCTCCCAACCATAAAATTATTTTTGTTGCTACTTCATAACTATAATTTTGCTACTGTTATGAATCATAATGTAAATATCTGATATGCAGGATGTATTTTCATTGTTACAAATTGAATATAACCCACAGGTTGAGAACCGCTGACATAGACTATTTGTGTCTAACCTATAGTAGAGCCTTCGAAGCTCATATTGGTCTGATCAGTCACAGCAGGACACACTGTACCTGGAACCTGACATAGTGATGTCATTTTAGTCCTTTTCAAGCACAAAAGGCAACAACCATAACCAGCTTGCCTCAGAGGAAGAGGTATCCAGCCTCCTTACCAATTACCTGTGCCTGCGATCCCATCACTTTCCACGTCCTCATGAGATCCAGTGACCTTTTCTCAGCTCCTATCCTTTTTGACTTCTCTGTAGCATTTGACATTGTTTAAAACCCTTTCCTTTTGGATATTCTCTCCTTCCTTGGTTTCCAAGGTATCAGACAACTGGTTCTCTGCCCACTTGTCTAAATCTTCCACTGTTGGCTCTGAATCTTCCCAATCCCTTATTCTCTGCCCTCTTCTTTATTTTATCTTTTAGCAACCTCAGTAACTCAAGGTTTTAATTGCTTCATTTAGCATTTTCATATAAGTGATTCCCAAATCTACAACTTCAGCCCTGACCTCTCCTAAACTCCAGACCTGAATTTTCAGCTGGATGTCCTAATGGTATTTTAAGCTCAACACTTCCTAAACCACTTATCTTTTGCCCAAAATCTTTTTCTTCCAACTCTACTATTTTAGTAGTGTCATCATCATCATTCAGTCTAACATATTTGGAACCCTGATGTCATTTTTCACTTTTCCCTCTCTATTTCTAGTCAGTTTCCAAGTGCTACGATTCTGTTTCCTCACTATCTCCAGCACCTGCCCCCTCCTCTGTATTCCCACCGTCACCATTTTAATAGAGGTCCTCATTACCACCAGCTTGGACTATTAGAGTTTCTTCCATTTTGACAACACTGGCAGGATAATTTTTCTTACATGCATGCATCTGTTCATATCATCTCTATTATAGAAATCAGTTGGTGATCCTTTATTGCCAACAGAAGAAAGTTTCCCCTTTGACCTATCAATACCACTACAATCCACAAACCCCACGGAGAGCAAAGAAGGAAGGAAAGGACTAAAATACACAGAAATATTTATAACAGCACTTTTTGTAGTTACAAAGAACTGGAAACAAGATGGTTACCCATCAACTGTGGAATGAATGAACAAATTATGGTATATGAATATAATGGAATATTTTTATGCCATAAGAAATGACAAAAGGGACATCAGAGAAAGCTGGACAGATTTTTATGAACTGAAGTTCACACTGAAGTCAGTAGAGCCAAGAAAACTAGTTGCACAATAGAGAACAACTTTGAAACATTTAATAACTCTGATCAAAGCAATGACCAAGCAGGATTCCAGAAGACTGATGATGAAGCGCATCTCCCACATACCTTGGTGGAGAGGTGATGCATTGTAGGTACAGGATCATTACAACACACATTTATTTTGCTTGATTCTAGTTTTGTTAAAAGGAAGTGGATAAAGTTGGAGACTGGGGGAAGACAATGACAGTGGTGCAAAAAAAAAGGGATGAGAAGAAATAAGTATTAATGAAATGTTTTTAAAATATACAGAGAAGAGTGGGAGTAGGCTTAGAGTAGAGACAGAGATTAGTAGAACAGTGATGGCACTACCATGTAAAGTTTGATCTATATTAAAAGGAACAAGCCATATGCAGTGGATCTATGTTTTCAATGTAAATCCTCTCTTCTGGCCCTTCTTTGAAGAAAGAAATGTCCATGCTTGTTGATGACTTCTTATTTCATAATAAAAGTCTTTAAAAAAGAATAATAAAGTTTGAATTCCTAGCCTTCACAGTCATGTCTGTGTTAAAACAGTTAGAAGTGTTCAATTTGGAGTCAAGGATATGAGTTCTAATCTCAGCTGTGCTGTTTATTATGTGCATGAACTTGAGCAAGGTGCACAGTAACTTCTATGGGCTTCAGCTTTTTCATTTATAAAATGAAGGTGCTAAGGGTTTAGCTTTAACTTATTATTCCATGATTCACCCTTTTTTAGCCTTATCTCAAAGTACTCTTCCACACGCCCTGAATTTCATACTTCCATACCTTTGGTTACATAATTTCCTTTGCCAAAAATGTTCTCCTCAACTCTGTGTCTCTACCCCCTGTTGAAATCCTACATTTCCTTTAAAGCCCTACTTCAATGCTATCTCCCCTGGGAACTTTTTTAGGATTACCTCAGAGGAGAATGATCTTTTCCCCTTTGGACCTAACATAGAACTTTTCTTGTACCTCTCTTGTGTGCTTATCATGTATATTATTCTATATTTCTACAATTCTATAATTATTTGTGTGTTATATCCTACAGGGTTATAAGGGCTGTATCTCCCCCAGGATCTAAAAGAGTTTTCTGCACATGATATCCATTTATGAAAGGCTGAATAGAGATGGAAGAAACTTTAGAAATTACCTCATCCAACCATCTCCGATAAAGCTGAAGAAGTAGGCCCTATCTTGAGGTGATGTGATTTGCTTAAGGTTACAATGTAAGTTAATGAAAGACCAACTCAAGAGTGGAATCACTTAAAAAGCACTTTTAGGTCTTTTCTCAGGTTCTCTGTCAACCAACGATAAGGATATCTTATACAATGGAATATTATTTGGAATCTAATACAAAAAAAGTTAGGTTGGTGATAAAGACTAAACTCCTGATTCATATGTTTCCTTTACAAATGAACAGTTAGGCAAAGTGACTAATTGAGTTTATAAGATCTAAGAGTTCATACAGGTATGTCATGTAGTGGAGAAAGGAAAAAAAAACCCACTCATTCCTATTTAAAAAAACTAGAGAGTATAGGAATAAATGGAATCTTCCTTAAAATAATAAGCAACATCTATCTAAAACCTTTAGCAAGTATTATATGTAATGGGGATAAGCTAGAATCATTTCCAATAAGGCCAGGGGTGAAATAAGGATGTCCACTATGACCCCTCTTATTCAATTTGATACTAGAAATGTTAGCACTAGCAATAAGAAAAAGAAATTGAAGGAATCAAATTAGGCAAAGAAGAGACTAAGCTATCACTCTTTGCGATGATATGATATATTTAGAGAATCCTAAAGAATCAAGCAAAAAACTACTTGAGATAATAAATAAATCTGGCAAAGTTGTAGGATGTAAAATAAACCCATATAAATCCTCAGCATTCCTATATATTTCTAACGAAGTCCAACAGCAAGAAATAGAAATAGAAATCCCATTTAAAGTTACTGTAGACAATATAAAATATTTGGGAATCTACCTGCCAAAACAAACCCAGGACTTATATGAACACAATTACAAAATACTCTTCATACAAATAAAGTCAGATCTAACTAATTGGAAAACCATCAGTTGCTTGCGGCTGGGTCGAGCTAATATAATAAAAATGACAATTTTACCTAAATTAAATTGCTTATTTAATGTCATACCAATCAATCTACCAAAAAATTACTTTATAGAGCTAGAAAAAATAGTAACAAAATTCACTTGGAAGAACAAAAGCTCCAGAATATCAAGGGAATAAATTAAAAGAAATGCTAGGGAAGGTGGCCTAACCATACCAGATTTCTATCTGTATTATAAAGCAGCAGTCATCAAAACTAGTTGGTACTGGCTGAGGAATAGAGTAGTGGATCAGTGGAATAGATTGGGTACATGAGACTCAGCAGTCAATGACTATAGTAATCCACTGTTTGATAAATCCAAAGACCCCAGTTTTGGGGATAAGGTCTCACTATTTGACAAAAACTGCTGGGAAAACTAGAATATAGTATGCAGAAACTGAGCACAGACCAATATCTAACACTGTATACCAAAATCAAGTTGAAATGGGTGCACAGTCTAGGTATAAAGGCTGATACTGTAAGCAATCTGGGAGAGCAAGGAATAGTTTACCTGTCAGATTTATGGAGAAGGCAAGATTTTATAATGAAACAAGAGGTAGAGAGCATTCTAAAATGCAAAATGGATAATTTTGATTACATTAAATTGAAAAGTTTCTGTACAAATAAAGCCAATGTAACCAAGATTAAGAAGGAAGTGGAAAATTGAGAATTTTTAAGACCAGTGTCCCTGATAAAGGCTTCATTTTTAAAATATAAAGAATTGAGTCAAATATAAAAGAATACAAGTCATTCTCCAACTGATAAAAGGTCAAAGGATATGAACAGGCAGTTTTCAGAGGATGAAATTAAAGATATCGATAAGCACATGAAAAAATGCTCTAAATCACTATTGATTAGAGAAATACAAATAAAAACAGCTCTGAGGTGCCACATCTCACTGGCTAGATTGGTTAAGATGACAAAACAGGAAAATGATAAATGCTGGAGAGGCTGTGGAGAAATTGGAACACTAATACATTGTTGGTGGAGTTGTGAACTGATCCAACCATTCTGGAGAGCAATCTGGAACTATGCCCAAAGGGATATAAATAAGTGCATACCCCTTTGACCCAGCAATATTACTTCTAGAGTTGTATCTCAAAGAGCTCATACAAGTGAGAAAAGGACCTGTATATATAAAAATATTTATAAAAGCTCTTTTTGTGGTGGCAAAAAATTGGAAATCAAGGGGATGCCCATCAATTGGGGAATGGCTGAACAAGTTGTGGTATATGAATGTAGTGGAATACTATTGTGCTATAAGAAATGAGGAGCAGATGGACTTCATAATAACCTGGAGAGACATATATATAAACTGATATTGAGTGAGAAGAGCAGAACCAGGATAAATTTGTACACAATTACAGACACAATATATGTGTGATGACTAACCTTGATAGACTGGACTCCTCTCAGCAATATCAGGTTATAAGACAACTCCAAAAGACTCAAGATGGAAAGAAATATCTACATCCAGAGAAAGAGCTACAGATTGCAGAATACAGATTGAAGCAAACTACTTGCTCTCTTTCTTTTTGTTTCTTCTTTCTCATTGTTCATTCCATTGGTTATAATCCTTCTTCACAACCTGACTAATGTTTAATGTGAAGGTATTTGTAGATCCTATGTTTGACTGCATGCTGCCATGGTGGGGAAGGGGAAGAAAATCTGAAACTCAAGGGATTGTAGAACTGAATGACGTAAACTAAAAGTAAAATTAAAAAAAGAAAAATGGTTGGTTAATTTCTAATTATTATGGTTAACTCTCCATAAAGATAAACCCATAGAAAATATTAATGCTTTCTGAGAAGTTATGGGAGACAGCTTTTCTTCTTACAACTGGGAATCTCTCACTTAAATCCAAGTTTAATGGGTCAGGATACTTCAGGTCAGGAAGACTAGTAGAACAGGCATTTATGGATGGTCTCTGTCTCTAACCACCAAAGAAAGGAGGGTAAAGGTCAAGGATGTAGAAAGTAGAAAGATGAGACACAGGATAGGAAGGAAGGATCTGAGGGCATGAAAAAGAAAAGCAGATTGCATTACAGGCTCAGATTGCATTACAGGCTCAGATTGCATTACAGGCTCAGATTCCAATTAATCAGTGATCTCATGAATGTGGGCATCCCTTCCAGCAGTATAGACAGGAGAGGATGTATACCTGCTGATCCTGGGTTACTGGAGTCCTGTCATCCAAGAAGCTGAGGGCCTTCCTTTGGTTTTCTTGAAATTACAAGGATATCCACAGATTTTCTAGGGAATACTACAGAATACAGAATATCCACTTGTATCTCTATTTCTTGTTACTTCACTAGCCCTGTCCCTTCTTCAGCAATCCATTTTTGATGACGTAATTTACACTGCTTCTCCTGAAAAATTCCTAATATGAACCTGCTCAGGTTCATAGCCATTTTTCAACTGTTTTTGTGTCACCTTCAACTTGAATTGTTCAGAGGACTATGATATCCTGTGACTCATAGCCATGCACCACCATCAAAAGAATATTGGTTTAAATGGTTAGGCTTTTGCTTCAATGAGAAGCTGGTGGTCATTTAAAGAAATCTGCCATTTCTCAAAAGCAACCCAGTCCATTCTCTTCCTTCTCTTATATATTGTATAGGCCTAGTTAACTGTCCTTTTGCAGTGTCTATACAAGACATATAGATTGACAAATGAACTCTAAAAGCTTTCCACACAATGGCTCAACAAAATCTGGACAACAGGCATTATGCATCCACTTGTTTTTCCTGTGTGGATACCTGTAACCATTCCCATTTTTTAAAAAAGCTAACTTTTCCACTTTCTATTTTTAACACATATAAACATGTGAAGGTATTTGTAGATGAATGCATGCACACGTGCTTACACACACACACACACACACACACACACACATACACTAGATTGCAAGGGATTTTTTCCTGAATATTGTTCCCTGATTATTTTTCTCTACTAAAAAAAATGCCCCTGCTGCCTTGCTTTATTCATTCTTTTTGGGGGGGTTATGATTATAGGGTTGGAAAGGCTCTCAAGAGGACATCTAATCTATTCCTCTGTGGTCCTCCAGAACTTCCTCCAGAAGTTCATACCCATAGTTGGAACTTGGGCCTAGCAAAGACCTATAGAGACGTGCTCTCTGATCTGTTAGTGAGTGAGCTCTGAAGATTTATGGGAGAGTTAAAAGAGCTTTCACCAACTCTCTGCTTTCCTCATTCATTAGCACACAAGCTATTAATTTTAGTTACCTTGAGAGGAAGTTTAGTCAACATGTACTCAAAATCAACTCCAAATACCAGCCATAAAAGGACCTGGTCTTTTTTTACTGTAGCAAGATTGATTTTTCCTGGGACTAAATGTCTGCTTCACTTAAGTGTCCTTTTCAGTTAAGTTTTGAAAAATGGAAATCACAGACATCCTCAGTATGAGTGAACGCTACAGATGCTGGAACCTGAAGCAAGCCACACAAAATATGTCCAGTGCTTTCAGGCCACAGAATAGCCATCTGTCACCAGCATTCTGTTACTCCAAGGCTGGGGACAATTTTTTTTTTCTTTCATTGCCTCTCAAAGTTATGGAAATAAGAAGAGGTAGGCTCAGGGTAGTACTATATTCAGACCACCTCTACAAATGAAGGTGGGCAAGTTCCCATGATGCCAATCAATCAATAGAGGCAGAAGGTGCATACAGTAGACATTTAATAAATATTTTGCCCAATGATTGAATGCACAAAGTTGACAACTGTACTATTCCTCCTAGAAGGAGACAAAAGAGGTTAGGCCATTTAAGGACAGAGACAAAATTTTCCTTTGGGGAAATCCAAATATGGATTTTGTGCATGTTATCAAAATATCATAGATGCAAAGTTGGAAAAGATATAAAAGATCATCTAGTTCAGTCTCCTCACTTTACAGAATAGGAAACTGAGCCCTAAAAAATTAAGTAAACTGCCCAAGGTCATCTATGAAATAAATGGCAGAGTCAGGATTTAAACCCAGGTCTCTGACTCCAAATTTAGTATCTTTTTTGCCCATATTTAAATTCAGCACCTTTTTGCCCATATTAAAATGTTCCTGTTATTTTATTGGACCATTAAATTCAAGGCTAGGTGTGATCTTATCACTTAAAGATGAGGAAACAAAAGCCTAAAGAAGAAAAATTAAAAAGGCTTGTCTGATTTCACATAGAATATAAAAGCAGAACTGTGATTGAAACCCAGGTCCTTTGACTCCAAATCTAGGCTTCTTTCCACCACACATTGTGTTGTTTCCCTTAAACTGTCTACTCCCAAACTACCCAGGGATAAAGGTGCTGATGCTATCCTTGCAATCCAAGCTAACATGTTACATTTATTTGCTGTATGTGAGATGATTTTTTTGCATCACTTACAGAAAGTCACACGAATATAATGGTTGCTATGCCAGAAACAAAAGTCATCTTGGAAAAAAAAAGCATTCTTTTTCCCCCAGCAATATCTTCTCCCTATTCCTCTCATCCTTTCCTCCCTACCCCCATTACTATGAATATGCAGTCATTTCAGCTTTAGCAAAGCTCTTTTTGAAACTAGAAGAAACAAAGTAATAAGCTATAATGTTTCAAGATCCATAATTCCTTGTCTAATGTCACAACACGAAGGTACTGCAGTCCCTTCAAAGTACATTTACACATGGTGCAATGCCATTTCCAGATATTAGGATATTTTAAAATAAACAGATTACTGTGTAGAACTGCAGCCCTGGCATAATTTTTCCATAATAACTTGCGAAACAACTATCATGTGATTCTGAATTCATTCTCCAATTCAAAATTAACTAACTGGGTACAGGCACTGTTAATTAAACATTAATAGAAAATTTGCAGGCACTGTTAATTAAACATTAATAGAAAATCTGCAAATGCTCTAAGACCTCCCCTCCCCCAAGTTCCTCTTAACTTTATTAATTGTTCCATCTATGACTTCGTTTTAATTATTTAGTAGCTATTAAGCACCTACAGCATATTAAGCTACAAGGAACCTTTCAGCCACATTAGTTCACCTTTAACAGCTGCATTCACTTGGAGTCACCTTCTAACAAAGAATCTGAATAGACTATAGTAATAGAAGGAACTCATTTGGAAATCACTGTCTATTGGCATTTATTACACATGACATTTATGCCAAGTGCTGAGAGCTGCGTGCTAGAGGCTTTTGAAACAAAGTTTTCCATGCTGTATGGCTGCCAATAGTAGAGGGAAAAAAAGAATCTAATAATCAATCATGTCTTTGACACTTCAGTTATCTGGTCCCTTATTAGGGTCAAGTACAGACCCACCCAAGAGAATTTCACTGACAAATAAAGAGAGGTAACGTGCAAGAGTAGATGGAATAGTTGGAGCACTGGCCATAGAATCAGGATGACCAGGCTTCAGTCCCTCAGACACATACTAATAATGGGTTGACTAAAGGCAAATCACTTAACTTTTTGGTGCTTAAAGGAAGTCTCTAAGATGGTAAATTACAGAAGAGATTCTTGTTTTACATATGGGGAGGTGATTTTGACCTGTAGGGAATTTCTTACACTAATGTAATCAAAGGTCTGTAAAAAAAATTTTTTTCAATGAAATTATTGTGGTATTTTGAACTAAGTTGTTCTTTGTATAGGAAGCCGCCCAAGTAGTATGATTTGAAATGTTGGATGTTTAGGCAGATCTCATCTACACTCAAATATCTTCTTCCATTGCCAGACATTGTGTCCCAAATTCTATCATTATAGATTAATTCCCTTGTATCTAAGGTTTTCTGTATTCCAAAATTTTCTATTAATATGCGAATAAGTATGGGAGGGTAACATCATTCATCCACATATTTACTTATCTAACAAGCATTTATTAAGTGCCTACTATCTGCAAGGCCCTATGCAAGGCACTGTGGTCCAAAGATAAAGAGTCTATCACTATTCTCAAGTAGCTTGCATCCTAAGAGGAGGAGGGAAATCTCATGTACATATATAAGTAAATACAATATATATGCATTTATGTATGTGTGTATATTGTATAACCCACATAATATATAGAGAGTGCATGTATTCAATATATTATATTGCATATAAATATACAACATATACAATATATTATAACATAAGTATTTGTAAACTATTGAAATAGTTCAGGTAAGAGGTGATGGGGAGATGACTGGTGTGGTAGCCATGAAAGTGAAAAGAAGGGAATGCATTCAAGAGATGTAGAAGTTAGATTGATAAGATTTTGCAACTGATTGGGTATGTTGGGTAAAAGAAAGTGATGAGGTTGGGAACCTTGGTGACTGGAAGATTTTGGCTACCCTCAAGAGAAATTAAGAGGTTAGGAAAAAAGGTGGGTTTGTGGAAAGTGGGTAGGGCAAGGGGTTATAATGAATTCTATTTGGGGTGGTGTAGTGGATAGAGTGCTGGGCCTAAAGTTGGAAAGATTCATCTTCCTGAGTTCAAATCCTGCCTCAGACACTTACTAGCTGTGTGACTCTGGGCAAATTACTTAATCCTGTTTGCCTCAGTTTTCTCATCTGTAAAATGAGCTGGAGAAGGAAATGGCAAAACACTCCAGTATCTTTGCCAAAGAAAACTCCAAAAGGGGTCATGAAGAGTCAGACATGACTGAAAATGACTTTAAAAAAAAAGTTTTTGTCAGAGTTTATCTAACAAATAAGAAAAACCCTGTTAAAAGTACAAAGGACAAGGGTTCTCAAACTTTTGGATCTCAGACCCTTTATATTCTTAAAAATTACTGAGGATCCCCTAAAGAGCTCTTATATATGTGGGTTATAACTACTGATACTAACTATTTAAATAAATGATGAAATGAAAACATCTTAGTATTAATATGTAAATTCTTGATCTCACAGACTACTTGAAAGGGTCTCTGGGATCCCCAGTGGTCCTCAGACCTCACTTTGAGAATCACCAGTATAAGGGATAGTTGAATGAACCAGACAGAGAAGTGGGAGCACTGGAAAAAATTTAAAAGCCAAATTTTAATGACTGTGCAACGTTGGCCAAGTTTGGTCGTTCGTAGTGTACTTTGAGCATTTGTGTTCTTAAAAACATAAGCTACTATCCCCTCTGAATCAGAATTTCTCTTATGGATCAAGAGTGATTCAAATAATTCTTCTGACATAAACAAATGGCTAGTTATCCTAAAGTGATCACTGTGAAAACTGGACAGACACCTTGGAGATTTGCGCCTAAACACACATGGAGCCATGTGAGAAATCTTTTGCCTCCTACAGAGACGATGCTCTGTTCCCTGGCTTAGTGCTACCTGGCATCAGGGAATGGAAGCTGCTCTTGGGGTAGAAAAGACAAAAAGGTCCTTCCAGGCTCTGCATTCTAGTGAGGAGTGGGGATTGATCAAAGTCTCCCCATTCTCTTAAATTGCATGTGCTCTCTATGCCCAAACAACAGCTGTTTATAATGGGTCTTCCTGGTCACTGAGTGCAATCATTCGAACACATACCCCTTTTATAGAGATTCCTCCTGTTGCATGAATGAGGCAAAGTCCCTTTCTGAAACCAGTACATGGAAAGCACAGACTTAAACCCATATACCCACATAAATAAAGTAATTTCTATTTGGACTTTAGCCTCTGCTTTCTAGGCCAAAAGTAGCTTCCAAAAAAGTAAGGGGAGATGAGAAGGAAGAATAAAGAGGTTAGATTGCATTATAAAAAGTAGCTGTTCATTGTTGTCCTTTGTACTAGAAGAGACCCAAAATGACAGGGTCAATGTATAGTGTGCCTGACTGTGGCTAATCAGACTAATAGAAGCTTGGAAGGCTCTACCATAAGTGAGGGACAAATAGTTCATAAGAACATTTGTGATGGAGGTGACTCTAAATTTGTGCATCTCATGTTTCTTTTGAGCAACTGTAATTCTGCTTTACTCAGAAAGCATAACATCTTCTTTGATGTGGGTACACCATGCTAGATGGTCCTGTGCCATTGTCTCCCATGTCTCACAATAACATTGCTTGGTATTCCCTGAAAATTCACCTTGATTTGGTAACTGTGTGAGGTAATAAGAAGGATGCTGGGTAAGTGGCCAGAAGGAAAAGAGCTTGGGATAGTAAAAAAAAAAAATGTTGTGAACTATTCACTGGGGTTTTACCTTTGCTGTCAAGAACAAAGAGTAAAATATAGTGAGCCAAACGTGTACATTCATTCTTATCTTCAAGCCTTTGTTCATGCTGTTCCTACCTCACTTGGAATCCTCAGCCCTTCCTTTCTACCTACCTAAAACTTACCTGGTTTTATTTAATTGGATATCACTAATTAATGAAATATTGATTCTAATCAAATAAGACATCTATTATATGAATGTTTTGTCTCTCTAGAGGATATCTCTGTAGGAGACAAGTGAAAAACTGGAGACTGGCAGAGTAACCCAAATAAGGATTCCGAAAAATCCATGCCCTTCATTCATAGAGGCCCTTTTCAGAGGCTACTTACTCTGTTAAATACAATTCTAACAAGATTGGTATTCTAGTTACCAAACACAGATTAGAAGCAGCAAATTAAAAGGCAGAGAGAAGGGAGGACACAGGAAGGTTTCAAGGAACTGGTGTTATTAAATTGTAAAGAGCAGACACAGAGGAAACTGAAGAGTGGTCAGACAAGGTAAGAGGGGAACCAGGAGATAGCAGTGTCATGAATGCCCAGATAAGAGAGAACATCCAGGAAGAAAGGGTCTCCAACAGGGTCTGAAAGTTAAGGATAGGTAAAGGTAAAGAAAGGTACAGAAGGACAAAGAAGGAGGGGACCTTATCCTTTGGCAATGAAGAGAACATTGGTAATTTTGGAGAGAGTAGTGCCAGTTGAGTAATGAGGTCAGAAATTCTGATGGAAAAGGAATGAGGGGAGAGGAATTGGAGTCAACTAGTAAATATAGACAATTTTTTATGGCCAAGGGAAGAGAAATACAGGACAATAGAGGGAGTGATAGGCTCATTAAAGGTTTTATTTTTATTTTTTCTAAGAAGGGGGCCTTGGGCATGTTTGAGGCAGTAGGGAAGGAACCAAAAGAGACTGGTTGTGGAATCAAGAAAAGCTGGGGATTATTGAGAGGATGATCTTCTGGAAAAGAAAGGAGATAATGTGATCGAGGCACTTGTAGGAACATTGGCCTTGTCAAGGAAAAGCCCCACTTCATTATCTGAGAATAGAGGAAAGGAGATATGAGTCGGGGATGACAGATGACGTCAAGGGGTTTTGATAAGAAGAGAAGAACAATCTGACAGGAAATGACCTTAATTTTCTGACTAGAGTAAAAGGTAAGGTCTTTAGCTGAGAGAGTAAGGGAGGGGAAAGGTGTGGGGAACAAGAAGGGCTGCAACAGCTTCTGTGGGAAGTGAGATAGAGAATCAATTAAGTCAGTCAATAAAGATTCATTAAGTGCCCACTCTGTGCCAGCCACCGTGCTAAGCACTGGGGATACAAAAAGAGGCAGAAAACACTCCCTAGCCTCAAGGAGCTCATAATCTAATGGGGGAGAGAACAAGCAAACAGATAGATACCAAAGAGCTATTATAGAATAATTTATGAAATAATTAATATTGGGAAGGCACTAGAATTAAGAGGGGTTGGCAAAGGCATTCTGTAGAAGGGATTTTTGTTAGGATTTAAAGTGACTCAGGAATGTCAATGGGGAGAGATGAGGAGAGGGAGTGCATTCCAGGCATGGCGGGACAGATGGAGAAACTGTCCAGAGATGAGATATGGAATGTCTTGTCTTAGAAATAGCCAGAAGACCAGTGTCACTGGATGGAAAAGTATGTGATGGGGGCAGAACTAGGAGCAGAAGTAATAGAGAAGCAAATTTAGGCTTGGTATAAGGAACAGCTTCCCAACAATTAATAATCCCAAAGTGAGGTGGCCTGCCTCAAGTACTGGACTCCACCTTCTTGGAGGTTTGCAAACTGAAGTTGTTGGATATGTAGTTGAAGGGACTTTTGCTCAGGAAGGATGGTTTGGACTAGACAGCCACTGGGGTCTCCTCTGGCTCTGAGATGCTGTGGTTTTAGAGACTCAAAGATTTCCACTTTCCCTTAATAGACAGGATGGTGGCCTCTGTCTTACAGAGGCTGTTGCCTGTGGATGGGATTGGGTTTCTTGGACTCAGCAGTTACTTATCTCTGGTGGATTTGGTTCTAGAAGACCTGGAAATGGAACAAAAAATTCTGATTGGGGTGCCCCAAAGGACCAGGGATCAAGCTATCTTACCTAATCAATATTCTGGCCTTCAAGTGTTATTGGTATCATTGATGCACTGGGCTCACAGGCCAGTTATTGTTTATATTGCTGGCCAGGTAAAGAAGAAGGTGATTAAAGTCAACACTATGTTTCAAGCATCGTGGAAAATTGCATCTTCTTGGAGTAACTGTTGGCTTGATAGTGCTGAATCTATGAGCTTTGGAACAAGGCATGGATGTGGTATATTAATACAAAAGCATGGTGCTCTCTATGCATACCATGATTTGTGGCTGAAATATTCAAGGGTCAGACCTCTATTATGTAGATAGAGCAAGGTTCTATATCTCTGGAATCACCTTTTCTATGAGCTTGGGGTCTGTCTCTACCTCTGGGGTTATGAATTGAGGCTATGATCTGGTCCTGGGTAGCTGGGTATTGCACTCAACATTTATAAAGAAGTTTAGAAAAGGGAAGTTTTGAAGAAAAGGTAATTAGTTGTTTTAAACATGTTGAGTTTGAGATGTCTACAAGAAATCTAGTTCAAGGTATCCAAAAGGCAAGGGTCATAGGAGTGAGAGTAAGTGCTGATATAAGAGGGAGGTCACCTGTGTACAATACGAGGAGTCAATAAATCAGAATTACTTAATGTCAGAGCTAGAAGAGAACTTTGGTATCATCTACTTGAACTAGATCACTTTATATAGTTTTTTTGCAGTAACCATGCCTGCTTACCACAGCCAAAAAGAATCTCTTTCTTCTGTGAAGACTCAACTCCATCATTCATTGCCTCAACTTCATATTTAATTACTTTATAGTTATCTGTTGTATTCTCTTTATATTCATTCTATATATTCTTGTCTACACCATTAGGATGTAAACCCTTTATGAGTAGGGATTGTTTTGTTCTTTTTATTTGTATACCCAGAGGTTAACAAAGTGCCTGGTACATATTAGGTGCTTAATAAATGCTTATTGATTAACTGATTTATGTGGTGAGTTTTCCTTTAAAATACCTTTTGTATCCAATTTTACATTCTCTTTCCATAGCAACCACCCCAGTTTAGGCCTTCCTATATGTTATTCTTGGATTACTGTAAGTGTCCCAAATTAGTAAAGTTCTTGGGTCTTTTCTGGGTAACGAAAAATAAAAATAAAAGACAGGCTCCCCCTAAAACATAAAACAAAATCATGAGTAATATTCATATACGCTGTTCTGAGTACATGCACAAGAGGATTTATACGGACACATACGCTCCTGGCACACAACTGTGGCAATTATTCTAAAACATATTTGCACTGAAGCAAATTTTTATTTCTCCTTTTTTTCCCCCAAACTTCGTTGTACTGCATACCATCAACTGTACAAGGCAATCAGCCAAGTGACAATTTAAACATATGGTCTAAATTTTATGGTTTTGCCAAACAAACTGATGCAAAAGAGCAGAATGGTCTTTCAGGTTCCTTTCTGGCCCTGGCCCTCTCAGGGAGTCCTCAGCAAGCAGCTGCCCAAATGTAGCCTTAGGCCACTGGGCTTACAGAACTCATTCTTGGGCTTTTGGGATGCTCAATCCAAACCATCGTGAGAAAGCAGTTACAAAGAATGCAGGGTCATTGTAATACCTTCCTTCCACTGTCCTGAAACCAATCTTCATCAGTCTCAGCTTACAAAGTGGTTAGGCAGTTAGCCAGTTCCTGACTCTTTAGGGATCTATTATTCAGTTTTGTGGATTATCTTAACTCTGAGCTCCACATCCTCATGGATGTTATCTTCTGAGTACAAAGTAAACCATGGGAATTCCCAAAATGAAGGAACCCTAAGAGTCAAATGTGGAAGCCCACTGCTATGCCCCACCCCATATTTAACATGTTCCAGAGACCTTTAAGTCTCATTAGGATACATAGTTCACCATATATCTCAAGGTACATATTCAGGTAGCAAAGAGACTGACTAGATAAGCACTGAGCTTGGAATTAGGAAATTTCGTTTTCATGAGTTTAAATCTGGCTTCAGAAACTTACTAGTTGTGTGACTCTGGGTAAGTCACTTAACCCTGTTTGCCTCAGTTTCCTCTTCTGAAAAATTAACTGGAGAAGGAAATGGCAAACCATTCTAATATTTTTGCCAAGAAAACCTCAAAATTGGGTCACAAAGAGTCAAACGTGACTGAAATGACTCAACAACAACAATAATAACACCCTGGACAAGAGAGTAAGACATCTTCCTTTCCAACACCAGCTTTTGGCACAAGTTGATCTCAGTCAGTCAGTCTGTCAGCAATCGTTTATTAAACACCAACCATGTGTCTTGCACCATACTAAACACTGGGGATACAAAGACAGGCAAAAACAAAGCAACAAAAAGCACACAATCCTTGCTCTCAAGGAGGTCACAGTCTAATGGAGGAGACCTGAGAAAGGTTCTATCTCAGAGTTGGGAAGAGAAAGGAAAAGGAAGGACGGGAGAAAGGGAAAGAGAAAGCTGCCACCTTCCTAACACAAGAGGAATCTCTGAAGGTGAATTACAAGGACTGCTTTTGCCAGGCACTTTTCTAAATATAAATCCACTGTCCTCAACTACCAGTTTATTTTGAGGTTCACCATGGCAATGAAGGTGATACTTAGGAAAAAAAAAAAAGGATGGGCTTCATCTGAAGCACTACCATTTCCCATTCAATTTACAGTGGAGGATCCTCTGCCAACCCAGTAAAAGTATAAGGCTTCTACCACACATTATTTTTATTACTGAAATGATGTGACAGTGCTAATCTGTGCATGGCATATGTGAAGACGCTGTTGGCATAAAATATAAACAAGCTTAAATTGGGAAGCTCAGAAAATCAAAAAGACTTTTTCTGAGGAGGCATGCTAGCAATTAGCTGCTCACTGTTAAAGCAGGCATGGCATGAGATTGAGAGTAAGCTGCTAAATGGTGGAGAAATAGTCCTTTCCTAACTGTTGGTGGAAACTGGGGGGCTGGAGGAAGGGGTTCACTGTTTAGGTAATATACAGTATGGCCCTGTCAACTTGTAAAGGTCTGAGGATGAACACTCCCTTTTTGGCTATGGCTGGGGTGGGGACGGGGGGAGGGCTAGTACGTGAGCTATATCATAAGTCAGGTAGGAGCTATGTTGTGTAGCGGATAGAATACTAGACCTGGAATCTGGTAGACCTGAGTTTAAATCCTGATTCAGACACTCTATTAGCTATATAGCTCTGGGTAAATCACTTAACCTCTCAGCCTCTCTTTACTCATCTGTGAAATAAGGATGATCATCCATCAAATAAATGGGGATAAGCATCTACCTTGTAGGGTTATTTGTGTTGATCAAATAAAATTTGCAACAATGTTTTACAAATCTGTAAGTCAGCGGTTCTCAACCTGTGGGTTGTGACCCCTTTGGGGGTCGAACGACCCTTTCACAGGGGTCACCTAAAATCATCGGAAAACACATATTTCCTATGGTCTTAGGAACTGAGACACGGCTCCTCTATCCATCTCCAAGCGGGTCTGTCCACATGCAGATACGCCCACATACAAGTATTAAAGGGTTGCCAAATTAGGAAGGTTGAGAACCACTGCTGTAAGTGTTTTATGTAAGTGCTAGATAAAATCATTATTGTCATCATCATCATCATCATCATCATCATTGTTGTCAAAATCAGTCAAAATCTGAGTGGATGAATATAAAGGGATTTATCAATGAGAATGATTAATAGCATCTGGAAATACTGACTTCATAATTAGCTGAGAGGTGCCAGCAGGATCACTAGTTTTAAAGAAAAAAGGAATGAAGGTTAGTTCAACTGGAATGTGGCTCTTTAGAAAGAAGGGCTTGCCCTTCTTGTAACTTGCAGCACAGTCCCAGTTGATAAGAGTTAAAGGAAGAAAACCATTTATGCCTGGAATGCTGTCCCTCTTCATCTCCACCTACTGGCTTCCCTATCATAGGCTGTGTCTGATTTGGGCTGGTCCCCTGGTAGTTTAAGTCTGAAACTGGAATGAAAGGAGGCACTGTAGTAATCCATCTAACAACTAACAAAAGGAGGGTGACCTCATAGTAGCCAAAGAGGTAACCTCAGAGCAAAGAATGGATAGTCATTTAGGATAAAGTACTGATACACCTTCCCAGTGTAGTTCATGCTGCTGATCAGTGGTTGGTCAGAAGCCTGGGGGAGGAGCTCCAGTCTCTCCTGTCCTGGCTCTTTTTATACCACTAGTACAACAAAGAAGCTGTAACTTTGGCCTCAGCCTTAGACAACTGAACCTCACAGACAGTTCGAATACCTTTTAAGAAAAAAGTCTACTAAGCATGGTATAAAAGGGGAGTCTTAGGATACGGCTCTCCTCACAGCCTTCTAGGAAGGGGCCTCTAGTTTCTCTGTGACAGCAAAGCTTCAGGAAAGCCAAACATAACCCAAAACAAAACATCTCCTCTTTAGAAAAAAAACAAAAATGTGATACACTGGAAAAAAAGTATTGGATTTGGAATCAGATGATGTGGATACAAATCCTGATTCTGCCATATATACTACGTGTGAGATTTGGGTAAACCATTTCACTTCTCTGGGATTCAGTTTCCTTATATGTTAAAGGTCCCTTGTAAAAAAATGTTTTTGTGTGGCTTTTTGGAGAAGGGAGGGCAATTGGGGTTAAGTGACTTGCCCAAGGTTACATGGCTAGTCAGTGTATCAAGAGTCTGAGGCCGAATTTGAACTCAGATCCTCCTGACTCCAGGGCCGGTGCTCTATTCACTGCACCACCTAGTCACCCCTGTAAAGGTCCCTTTTATCTCTAAATTGCTTGTCCTACAATCCTATGATCTGTGACCTATACAGATTTATAAATGACAAACCAATTTTAAGCAACCATGGAGTTCCTTAGTAACCAGAGTTTCTTCAAGACTTTCCTATAGTGTGGAGCTGAATAGAATACATTTTTAAAGTAAAGTGGGTCTTAATATCCTCAATACCATTGCATAGCTAGTGACACAGCAGAACTAGAAATGAGGTCTTCTGCCTACCAGTTCAGCAACTATACTGAGTTATTTGGGAATTGAGTGGACATCTGTACCCCAAATCAATATGCCTTTTCCTGTTATCTATATGATTTTAAGAGAAACATTAAGCAAGAGGTTGAAGATTCAGCTGCTGTTCCAGTATTTCCAGTACAGTTAAACATACTTTTTCATCCTTAGACTACTGTTGAATTGAGAGAGGAAGGGAATGAGAAAGGTGAGTCTGATGGCTCACAGCAATTACAACCCCTACTTCTGGCTGGTTAAGTTGTCCATCAGCATCAAGCTAACCAGTATGATAGAAAAGAATACTGTCACTGGTCAGTCTAAAACAGACCAATGGTCTTAGATGGCCAGTGATTTTGGAGGAAAGAGGAATGGTCTTCTTCCCTTACATTTTCACATGGTCCATAACTATTTTTCAAGGTCCATATAGCTCTGGGTCCAGCCTCCTTTCCACTCCATCATGCTTATGCTGAAAGCCCCTACTCAGTCATGCCCTACATTTGTGATTGCAGGTGCCCTCTTTTCATTTCACTTTTGGATGATGAATTTGTTTTTCAAATTCACATAATCCCACTGAGTAAAGGCTGTTCCCCAAGTGGTAATGAAAAGGCTGTTTCTATCAGTAAAATGCCATCAGCCAACACTGTTTGAGATGGGCCCATGCTGCTCACTCCAGACAAGGCATCGACAAGGAAACAGCTGAGACAGATTTGTTTCCACCAGCAGATACGGCAACAAGGTGATGATATCAAGCAGGTCCTTAATACAAGTGAGTGAGAAAAGCACAGCCAAAGGAATAAAAACTAGAGATAGCCTATGGACTGTGCACTGATTGTGCCTCTGGAAAACAAAAACAAGACATTTTATTTATTAAGACACTTTGGAGAAAGTTATGCTGTATCCACTCTCCATTTATTATGGCTTCACCCACTTTGAAATGGAAATAGCGGGGATTTTGGTAAGTGGATAGAAAGGTGGTCTATGTCCATGGTAGCATCAAAGTCTCACCAAATCGTCATCTGAATGCTGCTTTACTTATTGCTTCCAGTAAAGCTTGGTGAACCACAAAACTGGTAGAGAATAATGACAGGGTTTTTTGTCTCTAACACTGAAGACAAACACAGATCATACAAAGAGGCCTGACCATTAGAAACCAGATCTCTCCACTCAGATGCCAAAGGTTGTTCCTCAGAGGGGGATCTAAATATAATCTTGCTTATTGGAAGCCTGACAGATTATGTCTAATTAGGTTTGAAAAAAGAATCACTTCAAACTACTCTAAAGCTTTCATGGCCAGGGTAAAATGGGTAATAGTTCTTTTAGATGGACCATTAGGTCAGATCCAATTATTAAGATTTTTAATTTGATAAAACTAAATCTGAATGATGAAGCAGCATGCTACAGTAAAAGGAGCACTGGTTTAGCAATCATGACACTACCTAGCTGTCTGACTTTGGATAGGGCACTTAACTTTGTCGTTGAAATACGTACAGCTTCAGTATTTTCAGCTGTAAAATGAGGAGGGTTTAGACTAACTAAATGATCTTTAAGGTCCTTTCCCACCCTAAGAGTCTACAATTCATTCTGTATTTTTATAAAATACATCTATAGGAAAGCCCAATTTTATTTACTAAATATAAAAGTCAAATCATGCTTCAATATAATACCCTTCTAGAAAAAAATCTCATTATAATGGAAAATATTTTGAAACAGCTTACTCTCTCTCCCCTCCTTCCTGACCTCATGTAAAGTATATTCATTAGGATGAAACAAATGGGACACTTTCTTTAAAGTCTTTTTAAGAATTTTAAAATTAGTCAACAACCAACAAGCATCACTTAGGCACTTATAATGTACTAAGCTCTGGGGACTTATAGAGAGGCAAGAACAGTCCCCTGCCATCAAGGAACTTACCTTCTAATGAAGGAAATAAGTATACTCAAGATACATACAGGTTAGATATAACTGACTGTTCTTCCATTTATGCTCCCTATTCTCGAATCTCTGCACAATTTCCCAGATCTGAGTTACTTTTATGTAAAGGCATAAAGAAGAAGCAGAAACCAAATTCCTAGCCTGCTGACTAAAGCAGACATGGGTTCTCTGAGACTATTGCCATGGTGCTAGCTAAAGATTCTGGCAGATTCTCCTAAGCTAGAAAGAACTGGAATCTTTCCCAGAGACGGTCTTCATGAGATTACTATAGACAAAAAGTTCATCCATTGCTACCCACTCCCTCTGCTCATGAACTTCTCTAATCTTAGGCTGGCCATAGTGGGAAGATGGTGGGAAGAACAGACTATAACCTGGAGGAGGGAGTGCCCACACTTAGGAAATTATGAATTCTTTGATTACTAAAGTAAGAAAGAAGTGCCCATCCTTAGCAGAGGGGAATCCTCATATCCATGTTGCTCATGCTACCTACAAGGCCCAACAGGCTGCATTTGCTAATTCAAAACTTGTGTTTTGAAAGGTCAAAATATAGAAGGAAAAATCAAAGCTATGTTTTCCAGTAGAATTTTTAAGAAACAAAACATTTTACTAGGTACTTACTATGTGCCAGGCACTGGGCTAAGTGCTGTGGATACAAAGCAAACAGAAAGATAGTCCCTGTCTTTGAGGAGTCTCTAATGGGGGAAACCATACGCAAACAACTGTGAGCAAACTAGCTATATACAGGATAAATAGGAAATAATCGAAAGAGGAAAAACAATAGAATTAAGAGGGATTGAGAAAGGTAGAATTATAGAAGGTGAAATTTTAGCTAGGACTTAAAAGAAGCCAGGTGAATGAGGAGGCAGAGATCAGGAAAAACAGCATTCTGGGCATGAGAGCCAGGCAATGGTGGGTAGTGGAAAGGTGGTAATGGGAAGGCATTGGTTGAAATCCTGGCCATGATGCTTCCTAGCAATATGATCTTGGGTAAGATACATGACCTCTCTATCCTCTGTGCCTAACCTGCATCACAAGTTTGCTTAGAGATTCAAATTAGAAAAACATTATAAAAATGTGTTAGAAGAACAATATAAAGAGTGATTATCTGTACTAGTAGGGATGGCAAATTAGCTATGGGAGTCAGAAGACCTTAATTCAAGTTTCACATTTGACACATACTGGCTGTGTGACCCTGAACTAGTTATTTAACACTGAAATGTCCCAGGCAATTTTCTTGTTTCAGAGTTGGTACAGATCAGTATCAGTGGACCGAGTTTCCTCATCTAGTGTTCTCCATAACTAGTAAAATGACAGGGCTGAGTCAAGAAGGAAAAAAAAAATCATCTGATACCCTGAAACTATTCTTCATCATTTGTGATAGTTCATATGAGATGATGTATGCAAAATATTTTGCAAATCCAATGACACCATATAAATGTGTGTCTTCACCATTTCTTTCCCATAGGTCCTTTTCATAAAATTTACAGGTTTTCCAAAAAGATCACTTTGGGTGGTTTTCATAGGCTCAGAAACACCCAAGAAAAAGTGTCACTAAGACAAAATACAACAGTCTAGGTTTTCACTGCTGTCCAATTCTGGCACTTTTCACCTGCAACACTGCCAGCTGTGGCTGCCCACGCTCACATCATTCCCTCCAAGTTATTTTCTGACTGCTCATGATGCAGCCTTCCTTGCTTAGGGCTCTTTATCAGACAGTGTATAGACATTATCAAAACCCCAATTAACTAGAACTCAGTTAATCAGAACTTTCAGTTTACCACAACTTCATTTCTTTTGCTGAAACTACCTTTTAAAATAGGTAAATGGAGGGGGGCGGAGTCAAGATGGCAGCGTAGAAGCAGAACTCCCACCATAACCACCTCAAATACCTATAAAATATGACTCTAAACAAATTTTAGAGCTCCAGAACTCATAAAATTACAGAAAAACACATCTCCCACTGGGGGCAGCCCAGCAGGCAGGACAGGAAGGGCTCATTGCAAAGTGCTGGGAACCAAGCCCAGCCTGGCCTGAAACTGAGGCTTGGCCCTGGGGTGGCCAGGACAAGCCATGGCTGGAGCTTTCAGGAAGGCAGATCAGTGGCAGCTGTGGCAGTTTCCAGAATTATCAACCCATTGGGAACAAGGACAAAGTGAAAGGTCAGTGGAACTCAGCTAAATTTGGGGGAGAAAAGCAGGTCTGGCCATCCGCTCCCAGGGCAAGAAAGCAGCAGAAGCAGCAGTCCTGCAGATTGCAGTGGGGCCAAGCGATCATTCAGAGGCTAAATGCTCTTGCCTTAACAGGCCTGGATCAGGATCACGGTCTTGGGTGGTAACCCTGAGGTGCATGACCAGTGAGACAAAGCTGGAGGGGATTGCAGAGACTGCACCTCCTAATAGTTTTGGTAGCTGCGAAAACCCTAGCGATTTGGGACAAAGCTCTCCCCTCTGGAAGCAGAGTTCTACTGTGGCTCAAAAATCAAATTAATTGACTGGCAACATGAGCAGGCAAAGGAAGCAAACCAAGCTCAGCAATTCAACTTTAGATTCCTTTTTTGGGAACAAAAAGGATCAAAGCATGGAACAGGAGGAAGACAACACAATCAGAACTCCTGCACCAAAAACTTCCAAGAAGGATTTTGAAAACCAAATAAGAGAAGTGGAGGAAAAATTGGGGAGAGAAATGAGAATGATGCAAGAAAATCATGAAAAGAATGTCAACAAACTAACTGAAGAAAATAGCACCTTAAAAATAGATTAACTCAAATGGCAAAAGAGGACCAAAAAGCCAATGAGTAGAAGAATGTCTTAAAAAGTTGAATTTGCCAGATGGAAGACTCTCAAAAGCTCACTGAGGAGAATAATTCCTTCAGTTAGTGTGGAGCAAATGGAAGCAAATGACTTTATGAGAAATCAAAATAATATCAAACATATCCAAACAAATGAAAAAATAGAAGGCAATGTGAAATATCTCCTTGAAAAAAAAAACACTGATCTGGAAAATAGATCCAGGAGAGACAATTTAAAAATTATTAGACTACCTGAAAGCTATGATCAGAAAAAGAACCTAGAAATCATCCTTCAATAAATTCTCAAGGAAAATTGCCCTGATATTTTAGAACCAAAGGGCAAAACACAACTTGAAAGAATTCACTGATCACCTCTTGAAAAAGATCCCCAAAAGAAAACTCCTAGGAATGTTATAGCCAGGATCCAGAG
>CM053587.1:225205405-225240091 GCA_028646515.1 Pseudochirops corinnae
AACTGGGAATTAAGTTATACAGGCACTGGGGTAAGGAGATCCATCTCGCCCTACTGGAAAGTCAGTGGGATGTAGGAAAGAGCAGGATTGGGGGAGGGGGTATACAGTGGGATTGCTGTTTTGGAGGGGCAGGTAGGGGAAAGATGGGGAGAAAATTTGTACCTCAAAATCTTGTGGAAATGAATGATGTAAACTAAAAATAAACAAAAGTCAATTTTTAAAAATAGCTAAATAATAATTAAACAACCTCAAAGCAGGGTTACTGGACCCCAATAGCAACAGTTGGGACACTCGACCTCTTACAACGTGTCTTGGAATAAGAACAGATTCAGTCCAACCTTCAAAGAGGGACAGGAGAAAGAGTGCTAAATTTGAAATAGGAGAAACTGGGTTCCAATCCATAGAAGGAACAATACCCTAATGACCTAACCCATCCCTCTATGTCGGTTACATGAGTTCTTTCTTAGAGGGCATGGAGAACATCCTCAAGACTTGACTGGCTCCAAAGACTAAAGATTGAGATTGCTGACATAATCTTCTGATCACTTGGGTACAATGCAGTCAGGAGAAGCTGGAGATGCTTCATTGGAGGATCATGATGGGCACCTCAGTCATGGGAGCTTCTCAGTTGGATCAACTTGAGGTTAGCTTACTGTCTTTTCTTGGTGACTATCTTTCTGCTATAACTAAGCCTCTTTTTGTTAACACTTAAAGGATCTACTAGGGTCTTATTTTATTTCAACATTGAACCTAAACTACTTGGGAACTGAGTTGAGTCAAGCCCAGCTCAGAACACACTTCTGCTTTACTTTCCCCTCCTTCATCCCTCTCTCATCAGTACAAGCATCCCTTCTTACCAAGGCAAATATCTCCACAACCACCAATGATACCAGTCTCACATCTCCAACTGCTATTGGACTTCTTGAACTCAACGTCTTCAGTTCCTCTTAAAATCAACACATTAAAAGCTGAACTTAAAAAAAAAAAACTTTTTCCCAAACCCTTTCTTTTTCCTAAATTCCCTATTACTGTGGAGGGTACCACAATCCTCCTATAATCACAACCTAAATATGATCCTTGACTCCTCCCTCTCATCCCCCGTATCCACCCTGTTGCTAAGTTTTGTCATTTCTATCTTCTAAACATCCCTCTTATATGCCCCTCTTTTTTATCTGACACTGCCAACACCTTGGTGCAGGTAGGTTCTCATTGCCTCAGCCCTGGACTATTGCGATAAGGACTGTTATCCTTTTATTAAGAGGATTTTTCTGTGAAGTTTGCATTCAGTCAATGGGCTGCACTTGAGGACCTAGAGGGTCACATGTAACCTTGAAGCTGCAGGTTCTCCACCCCTGCATAGGCTCTTAGTTGGTCTCCTTGCGTCAGGTCTATTCCAGTCCATCCTCCATTCAGCTCTCCAACTGATCTTCCTAAAGTGCATGTCTAACTATGTCATCACCCCTCTCCTGCCATTAAATCAACTCCAATGATTTCCAATTGTCTCTAGAATCTAACAAAAAATCCTTTGTTTGGTTTAATAACTTGACGTCTTCTTACCTTTCCAACCTTCTTACACCCTAAACTTCCTTCTTCACCATCCCCCACCTCTCATACTCCGTGATCTGGTGAGACCAGGCTCTATGCTGTTCCTTGACCACTACATTCCATCTTATTGACTCTAGACATTTTCAGTGCCAGGAACTTTCTTCCTCACCATCTCTACTTCCTAGCTTCTCTGGCTTCTTTCAATTCTCAGCTGAAGTCTCATCTCCTACAAGAAGCATTTCCTAAAATGTTTTGCATAACTATACATGTATAACCTATATCGAATTACTTGTCTTCTCATTGGGGGTGGGGGAGCAGTTTAAGGAGAGAATTTGGAACTCAAGGTTTTAAAAACAAATGTTAAAAATTGTTTTTGCATGTAACTGGGGGAAAATAAAATAGTAAAAAAAAAGAAAAAAAGAAGTACTTCCTAGTCTTCCTCAATCTTAGTGACTTGCCTTGCAGATTATCTCCAATTTACCCTTTAGAGATCCTCTGTACATAGCTGTTTGCATGTTGTCTCCCCCATCAGACTGTGAGATCCTTGAAAGCCAGGATTGGGCTTTTTTTTGGTTGCTTATTTGTTTCGCTTTTCTTTGTATCCCTTGCACTTAGCACAGTGCCTAATAAGTACTCAATAAATGCTTGTTGACTGACTTGTGGATTAATTGGCCAGAATCCTGTGGTAGAGGCTGGACTGAGTCCATAGTTTTTTTGGGGGGAATTATGTTAGATATAGATGGTAGTAATCCCTGGACAGATATTTTATTTAATAAAAATAGATATTTATAAAGATGGTCTTGAAGCACTACAAGATCTTTGGTTACTAAGAAAGTTTTAATTATGGGCACTATATTCTATTTGCTATGGTAGGAGAATAAGAGAATGCATTTTGAGAAGATTTATAAAAAGAGTTGAAACAAATAGATTTTCTGAGTTAAACCTCATTTATTCAGAAAATTAAATAAGCCAGATCACAAATCTCATTCAAATACTTAATATACTTTCTGGCTACTAAAAGCTTTGCAAAAAATGCTGACTTCTTGCCCGTAACTGCATAAAAATGTGGTACTTTAGAAATCTGGTACAATTTGTATCTTATAAGAGGAAAGTACTCATTCAAATAATAATTCAACAGTCATTTTTAAAGCATTTACAGTGTGCATGACACTTTGATAGGTATTTGGGGAGATTAAATGCTGAAACAACTCCCACACTGTCTTCTGCTTTTAAATCCCTTGCCCTTTTGTCCTGTGGCAGCTCATGCCTTGCCAAACCTCAGGCCTGGACTACTTGAACTATGCTCTTGTTCCTGTCCTGTGGAATGGAGCTGGAGGAAGTAAGATAATTAAAATGACTAGATATGCTATAAATTTTTGTCATAAGATCTCAAAGAGGCCCTTACAAGATGATCCTTTTATTCATCCTCAATTGATTCCTTTTTCCACTCTTCAGATCTACAGCATCTCCTACTCCCCTTCCCAGTACCCTCTCAGGAAAGACTTTTCTTCATCCTTTGCAGAGAAAATAGAGGCTATTTATCATGATTTGCTTCTTCATTCCAAACCTTTTGATGTCATTTCACTCCTCTTTTTTTTTTTCAGGTAATGAGGTGGCCTCTCTCCATATCAAAGCCAACATCTCTTCATGTGCCCCTGATCCCCTCCCCTCCCATGTTCTTTAACAGCAGATTGACCTCTTAATCATACCTTCTCCCTCTCACATTCAATCTTTTCCTAGCTGCAGGTTCCTTAACAGCTGCCTTCAAACATGCTCAAGTATCCCCTAGCCTAAAACAAAACAAAAAAAATCCCTCCTTTCACTTAACTCTAGACCCTGCTATTTTCTCAAATGATCTTTCTTTTGTTTTTCTGCCAAATTCTTAGGAAAAGCTATTGGGTCAGTCATTGCAAGTGCCCTTGTCACCTACATTTCCTCTTCTCTTACTCAGTTCTCAACTTTTGTAATTTAGTTTTTGACTTTATCAATTGAAACTTTGCTCTCTGAAGTTATTTAATTTTTAAATGATTTTTAAAAATTAAAGTTTTAAAAGTAGATTTAAATAAATAAAATAAAAGGGATTATTTTTAAAATTATCTTTTAACTGCCAAATCTGATGGTCTTTTTTTTCAGTCCTCATCCATCTTGACCTCTCTGAAGAATCCAGCACTAGTAACCAACTTTTCCTCCTGGATTTTTCTCCTTTCTGAGATTTCAAAACACTATTTATTCTTTGTTCTTCACCTGACTCTGATTACTCCTCAATTTCCATTCATAGCATACTCCCTAGTTCTGAATGTCCTCCAAACCTCTGACCTGGGGCCTCTTCTTTTTTCTTTACATTCTCTTTTGACGACACAATCATTTCCCAAAGGTTTAAAAATCATCTGTGCAAGATGACCTTCAGGCATATATATACTGCCTCAGTCTCTCTCCTAAGTTGCAGGCTTGCATCACCAGCAAAACAATATAGGAACTTCATCTAAAAGGGCATGTAACATTTTGTATCTGAAAAGAAGTCCCTTACTCCCATCCTTCTATTTAAAATTTATTTAAAAATTAAACAAAATCTATTTTCTCTTTCTCCTCTACCTCTTTGGAAAAAAAAAAAAAGAAAACAAATTTCTTGTGACAGATACACATAATTAAGCAGAACACTCCCCTCACTGACTACACAAAAATGTATATTTTGTTCTTCCCCTAAATCTGTCACCTCTCTGTTATGTTTCATCATCAATCTTTTGGAATTATGGTGGTCACTGTATTGATCGTGGTTCTTATAATTTTCAAAGTTACCTGTCTTTCCAGTGTTGTTGTTGTTATTGTATAAATTGTTCTCTTGGCCTTGCTTTTTAAAATTCTTTATCAACTCATAAAAGTCCTTGAAATTTTTTGGTAGCTTTTAAAGCTCTTCACAAACCGGATTCCACACACATTTCCAGTTTAATTATACATTATTCTCTTTCCCACACTGTACTGATGGCCTTTTTGTTGTTGTTTCAGTTGTGTATGACTCTTCATGACCCCATTTGGGGTTTTCTTGGCAAAGATACTGGAGTGGTCTGCCATGTCTTTCTCCAGCTCACTTTACAGAGAAAACTGAGGCAGAGGGTTAAGTGACTTGTCCAAGGTCACATAGCTAGTATGCATCAAAGGGCAGATTTGAACTCAGGTCTTCCTGACTCCAGGGATGGCGCTCTATTTCCCATCTAGCTGCCTGTTCGTCAAACAAAGAACTCCATTTGCAATCTCTGTGTCCTCTGCACAGGACATCCATCTTTCATACTGAAAACAGACTTCTTCCTCACTCTGCCATATAGGTTCTCACTTTCTGGAAGACTCGGCTCAAGTACTATCTTTTACACAAAACCTGATCCCCATCATGTGCTAGTGGCCTCCTCATCCAAACTACCTGGTATTCATTCCACGTATGTATATCTATGTCTAATAAATGCTTGATTGATTAACAACATACATAATTATATGCTTCTGGTCTTTCAGTTAAAAAGAAAAAGTATGCTTATTTTTATAAGGGAGTGATATTGTGTGTATATGTTAAAGAAAAATATTTCCCAGGGTTTCAAAAACTCTATTCTAGGTATATTTTAGGAGTTAAATGGGGGAAAAAAAATCTATATTTTTGCTGTAGCTAACAAAAATGAAACAACCATGAAAACTTTTTAAAAGTGCAGGAAACAATAGGCCTCACTGAGTACAGCCACAATAAATATGAAAACCGGGTAAACATCACATGCATAAACTCATGTGTTCATATTTCACATCTGCAGAGTGGCCCAACTATTTTGCATTCAAATTATTTCCCTGAAATTTCTATTTTAATATTTATTATGTTTCTTAATAAAAATGAGTAATGAATATAATGGCAACTCAACCACTTGCCACAAAATAAGCCATTAAAAATATAAAGCATCTTATTAATAAAATGTACTCATCAGAACACACTGAGAATTCTAAACAACGTTCGCAAGTTCAGTCACATTTTCCTAGAATTAATAGCATCCCCCCACACACACTTTTTATTCATTCATTTTGTATCTATAGGAAGGTATAGTGACTGAATGGTTACTTGTGCTTTATCTCTATTACCCCTTTGAGCAGGAAATTTTTTTAAAAAAGGAACATTTCTTATATCAAGGGGGTGGGTGGGAAGGGAAAGGGATAGTGTTCTGGTTCTTATTTCTCAATTTAAATTTGAATCTTTTACCACCCAAAATGTCAGCATTCACTGGAGAGGAGTTCCAGAAAAAAACAAAACACAAACCTACTTCTGCTTCACTGACCACGCTAAAACCTTTGACTGTGTAGATTACAATGAAATGTGGCAAGCCCACAAAGTGATGGGCTCATCTTATTTGTATACATATGTACGCAAGATCTTACAAGTAAGATCATCTTACTTGCCTCCTGAGGAACCTGTATGCAGGTCAAGAAGCAACAGTTACAACTGAACATGGAACAATTTATTGTTTTAAGACTAGAAAAGAAATATGTCAAGGCTATATAGTGTCACCTTATTTATTTAACTTATATACAGAGTATATCATGAGAAATGTCAAGCTAGATGAATAAAAAATTGGAATTAAGGTTGCTAGGAAAAATATTAACAATCTCAGATATGCACACAATACAACTTTGATGGCAGAGTGGGAAAAGGAATTAAGAAGCCTCTTAATGAGGATGAAAGAGGAGAGTGTAAAACCTCGTTTAAAACTTAACATAAAAAAAACCCCTAAGATCTTGGCAACTGGTCTCATTACTTCCTGGCAAATAGAGGGAAAAGAAATGGAAGCAGTGTCAGATTTTATATTCTTGGGCTCAGAGATCACTGCAGATGGGAACTGCAGTCATGCTATTCTTCCAGTACCAATGTATTGCTATGAGAGTTGAATTATAAGGAAAGCTGACGGTAGCAATGCTGATGCTTTCAAACTGTGGTGCTAGAAAAGACTTTTGAGAGTCTCTCAGATAGCAAGGAGATCAAAGTAGTCAATACTTAAAGAAATTAATTCAGGCTATTCACTGGAAGGTCAAAGCTGAAGTTTAAATGCTTTGGTCACATAATGAAAAGATGAGATTCATTGGAAAAGAGCCTGATGTTGGAAAAGATTGAAAGCAAAAGGAAAAGGGGACGGCAGAGGATGAAATGGATACAAAGTGTTATGGAGACAATAAACATGAACTTGAAAAGACTTTGGAGGACAGTGGATGATAGAAGGGCCTGGCATGCTACTGTCCAGAAAGTCATGAAGAGTCACACATGACTGAATGACTGAACAACATTCTTTAATCACTATGCTTCTCATCATGGGGAAAATCGTAGTATAGAAAAAGAAAAAAAAATCCAAGTCAAAACTAGAACTAGAAAAATTAATAGAATGAATGCATTGCTGGAGAGAGTTATGAACTGGTCCTACCATTCTGGACAACTATACCCAAAAGGCTATAAAACTGTATACTCTGACTCAGCAATACAGTTACTAGGTCTGGACCCAAAGAGAGTAAAGAAAATGGACTTACATGTACAAAACTATTTACAGCAGCTCTTTTTGTGGTGGCAAAGATTTGGAAATCGAGGGAATGCCCATCAATTGAGGAATGACTGTCTAAGTTGCAGTACATGATTATGATAGAATACTATTTTGCAACAAGAAATGGTGAGCAGGATGGTTTAGGAGAAACTTGGGAAGACCTACATGAACTGATGCAAAGTGAAGTGAGCAGAACTAGGGGAACATTGTACATAGTAACAGCAATATTGTAATGATAATCAACTGTGAAAGACTTAGCTACTCTAATCAATATTATGATCCGCAATAATTCCAAAGGACTCATGAGGAAAAATTATCTTTAGAGTTCTTTAACTGATGAATTCTGAGTGCAGACTGAACCATTTCTTCCAATTTCTTTATTTTTCATCTCCCTTCTCCCTCCCCGCTTTTTTTTTTTGGCAACATAGTTAATGTGGAAATGTTTTACATGACTTCATATGTATAGTGGGTATTGCATTTCCTGCCTTCTCAATGAGTAGGTGAGGGGGTAGAAAGAGGGAGAGAATTTGGAACTGAAAATAAAGGTTTAAAAGCCTTGCAGAATATATAAAGAAAAAAAAGGTGAAATACTAGTTCCAGCATCATTGATTAGCTCTGCTATTTACTACCTGTGTGACTTTGAGCAAATCACATACATACATATATATGTGTGTGTGTGTGTGTGTATTTATGTATATGTTTTTGTATACATACACATAGAGATATATACACACATATTTTCACCCTGATAGTGTATAAGCCTCTTGGGATCAAGGAGTGCTTCCTCATCTGTAAAAATGAAGGTGTCAGACTACATCAGGAGGTCTCAGCCTGGGGTTCATGGATAGATTTTAGGCGGACTGTAAACTTGAGTACTAAAATAAAATCTTGAGTTCAAAATAATTATTTTCTTTTGTAAAATCCTATGGATTTTGCATGAAGAAACATTATTCTGGGCAAGAGTCTGTCCTTAGGTTTCATCATATTTCCAAAAGGGTCTATGATACAAAAAAAAAGTTAAAAACCCCTCTACTAGATGACCCAGAAGTTCCCTCTCAGCTTGGAGTCCCATGACCCACATAATTACAGCTTACATTGGTAATATCCTTTATAGTTTACAAAGAGTTTTCATAGACATTATAACACTTGATGCTCATACTCTCTTAGGAGGAAGATAGAACTGGTATTATTCAGGAGAAGCAGTACGGTGAAGTCAAAAGAACTCTGGAGTTGGAGTGAGGAAGGCTTGAGTTCAATACTCCTACCTCTCATCCCCCTCACTACTTGTGTGACTATGGGCAATAGGTCACTGACCTCTTTTGAGATTCAGTTTCCTTATCAGTAGTATTTCCCTCAAAAGTTCACTGGGAAACTCTCTTGAAAATACACATGTAAAAGGCTTTACAATTTTAAAGCATTACATTGACATAGACTGTTGCTGTCTCCATTTTACATGTGTGGAAACTGAGGCTCTAGAATTAAGTAACCTTTCCTAACTTGATGTAACTAATAAATTTCAGGCTCAAGACCATCCCTGATACTTCAGTATACCACACCAACATCTGAATGATTCCATAAGAAAGGAGAGGATGCTTTTAGAAGTAGCAGGTGGGATAAGCTTTCAGGCCCACAAAAGAGAAAGAGAAATGACTTACTGACAGTTTACACTGCTACAGCTAATACCAGGTCTTTATTCTATTGACCAGTGACTACTCTAGAGAGGTTAAACACATGTAGTTCGGTCACACCAAGTACTACCCAGGGACAGGCAGAGTACAATAAGAATGAATTAAAATATCCCACCTGGTGTCTTGCTTTGTCACAGAAAGAAAAAAAATTTCCAGAGATATAGGTAACAAATTTTTTTTTTTTTGCCACAGACTACCAAATCCCATGGATTTTTCAGATCTGGAAATGACAAGTCTTTTTATTCCTTGAATCTTGCTTAATTTCCACAGGATGGGTATAGACACAAGGAGAAAGGAACCTGCCACTTTCATTGTCAACAAATAGGAATTCAAGGAGGCAATGTTTTATAAGTCTTGCTGACAATGAGATGGGAAATCAAAAGTTTACTATTTATGGCATAATTAGGAAGAAGAACAACCTTGCAGGGTTGCTATAAGTCAAGCATTTTATAAATCTTAAACTGCTTATCATCATCGTCACCATCACTGTGAGCTTCTTCTCTCATTCTATCAGAGGGATACAATATGGACTGGAAAGAGAAGAAAACTCATAAAGAAATAATTATAAGATGTTTCCTGCAATGATCCAAACAAATGGTAATAAGACCTGTTTTAATATGGTGGTAGGAGAAATTGAGAGGAAGGGACAGAAGTGAGATATATTATGGAGAAAGAATCAACAAGACTTGGTCATTGGAAATAGGAGAGGTGAGGGAATGAGAATAAAAAATACTGTCCAAGTTTTAGAATATGGGACTGAGTGAACGGTGGCAATACTAGCAGGAATAATGAAGGTAGATGTCCCAGAAGTAGTTGGAGACTTTGGTCTGGAGTGCTGAAGTGAGCTATTAGTTGAAACCTTGGGACTGAATGAGTTCCAAGGGAGAGGGTATAGAGAGGAGAAAGCCAAGGGCAGAACCTTAGGGAAACATTCATCTTTGGGGGTTGGGAAGAGGACCAAGAGCCAGAAAATAAGACAGAGAAGGAAGAGTTAAAGATGGAGAAGTGAAATAGTATTTTATTTCTGAAGACAAAGGAAGAATGAGTATCCTTAAGGTTGTCATCATCCATTAATAACAATGTAAAAATGTTACACTATGAATGAGAAGCTCAGTAAATGAGTCAATGACTAAATAAACCTCAACTATCAAAAGGGCAGAAAAGTCTAGGTTGAACAAGAACTAGCCTGGTTTGCTGAATACTATCTTTACATGGTTATCTAAGGGGATAATTTTTGAGCTCCATATATACTAGGAAGGCATGAAATAGTAAAGTTTCAGCAAATAAACATATATACAGCAAAATCATAGAAACAAATGTGCATCTGTACAGCTGTCTTAGTTTAATGATAAACTTGGGCCAGGATAAGTAAAAAATTGTCCTCTTCTCCCAAAAATTATTTATGTTAACACTGGATAAAGTTGTAGGGCCTTGGAGGGTCAATGACTGTATTCCATAAAAGTCTGGTGAACAAAGTAATGACTGCATAAACCTAGACATTCAAAAAATAGGTCTGAAGTGTTGATGATATCAGTATGAGTTACAGAAAACTTCGCAGAGTCAAAAGCATTCTCCTAGAAAGACAACTTCAGTAAGAAAATTAGCTCCAGGGACCATGTTCATTTCCTGGCAATACTTCCATTCCCTGGAAATGACCACTGGATCAGGAGATGATTCTTTTTTATTGCAGAGACTGGCCTCTAATAGAAGGAGCTGGAAACCACAGCTCTTAGGAAGCCAAAGAAATTGCTCAGTGCTTTAAGTGAGAAACAAAAACCCTTTCCAACCAGCAAAATCCAATCTTAGACTAAGGCATGGGTGAATGTGGGACAGAAAAGCAGTTCCTGACTACTATTTCCTGACCTTAAAGAGCAGTGCCTGACTTGCTACACAATTGATTTATGAGACAGAGAGGGAGAGAGAGAAGGAAGGAAGGAAGGAAGGAAGGAAGGAAGGAAGGAAGGAAGGATGGAAGGAAGGAAGGAAGGAAGGGAGGAAGGAAGGAAGGAAGGAAGGAAGGAAGGGAGGGAGGGAGGGAGGAAGGATGGAAGGAAGAATGGAAGAAAGAATGGAAGGAAAAAGGGTCACTGAGGTACTTTAAAAAATTTTTGACTTTTAACTTATGGAATAAAATAAATATTTTTATAACATAGTACAATAAAAAAGATGATTATACACGAAACTACAAATCTACTAAGCATAACTTGCTATTCCTTTCACATATACAACACAAGTACATAAATTTCTTTTTTTTCTTCCCCCCTCCAGACACATTAGAGATAGCTACCATTAGACACAAATAGGTGTGTGTGTGTGTGTGTGTGTGTGTGTATGTATATAATTCTATACATACTTCTATTTATCAGTCTTTTTCTCTGGATACAGATAGTGTCTTTCTTCATATGTCTTTTATAGTTAATTTGGGTATTTATAATAGACAAAATAACTTATTTGCTAAAAGTAATTCTTAAGACTGTATATGTTCTCTTGTTTTTGCTCATTTGGCTCTTCATTATTTTGTGCAAGTCTTTTCATGTTTTTTCTAAAATTCCTGAATTCATCATTTCTTATAGCACAGAAGTATTCTTTCACAATCATATACCACAGCTTGTTCAGCCATTCCCCAATTGATGGGCATCCTTGTAATTTCCAGTTCTTTGCCACCACAAAGAGAAGTACTTTAAAAAAAGAAATCTGTAGAAGAAAATAGAAGGAAGGCCAGAAAGAAGGACAGACAACAAGCAGGACAGCTTCAAAAGCTACAAGCTTAACTGAATGTATGATATATTTACTGTATATCATTATATAATATATCATATTCTTATTATATAAGAAAAGCAAACTATATATAACAAAGACCTATAGTTTCATGTCTATCTTCTTTTTCCCTTCTATTATGTATATGGAAATTCCTATTTTACTTGGTGTTTGTTAAATTAGGAATAAAAATACATTTTAAAAAAAGATATGAAAGTGATATATGAACAAAAGGCATCAATATAAAATCAAAGAAGAAATTAAACACCATCAAGAAATTAAACACCAAAAAAGAGCAAGGAATGACATGCTTCCTCACTCTTTGTTCTCAGTGCAATTGACCAAACTTTTTTCTCAGAGTGTTACCTCTCGGTACCCATACACTGGGATTATTCACTGGAAATTTTTAATTCCAATCACTACCACTCAGTATGTTTCTGTTCCATCTCTATGCAGCATCAACTTGGCATATGGTCAGAGAATGAAAACTAACATAAACATTTTTTTGAGCAAAACATGATTAGGGAGGTGATGTTTCTACATAAGCATCATCTACCAAATGTAATGCATTCCATAAACATGTGCAGAATATTTTGGATTACATTGTATTTCAGATCAGTATAAGTTTCCTTTCTGTAAAACTAAGGCATTTGTATTACCTATCTGATAGGGTTGATGTGGAAAAAGTTTTGTATAAACACGGAAACACTGTATAAATGGGACATTTTAAAATAATTTTTAAAAAATTAATGATATTTTTGAAACTCTTATTGTCAGTAGTCATGGAGGTAAGGGGGAACACACATATCACTAAATGTTATGACCAATTGGATTTAGGTTCAGAAGCTAATATTCTTTCTTAATTCTCAGCCATAGGGTACATTCAGCTTTACAGGAATAATGAAATATCCTAATCTGCAGAAATTGAATTCACTTTGGTGGCCTCCTGGAGCCATTAACATCAGCATAAATGGCAGTTTGGGGGTTCCTATTTCTTCCTTTCTTCCCCTCTCCCCCATCAGTAGGATAGATTAAATTCTTCATGCTACGACTTGTACACCTGGTCTCAAGGCATTGTCAAGGAGACTCTCAGTGACCAGGAAGACTCTAGTTATACATTGCCCAATTTCTACTTGGGAAGTGGGTATTTCCCAACTTCTCATTTTAGAGCTTTGCAGATTCTTTAAAGGGGAGCTCCAGTCATCCAGGACAGTTCTGCCTCCATCCCATGCAACTCAGAGCTTTTGTGGGTGCGGAGAAATAGCAGGGAACCAGTGCTTCAGAAGTCCATTCTTTCTTTCCTGAAGCTGTAGTTATAATTAAAACATTTTTGAAAAAAAAATGTCCTTTGAAAACGCGTGTTTCTGTAAAATGTATGGTGTAAAGTGCCACTCAGCATGTGACCCTTCAGAATACTGGGCTGAGACAAAGAGGTGTTATTTAGTTTTCCACTCAGCTGTCAACAATGAGCCAGACTGTTTCCCAAAGTCACTTTTGAGATTTCCAGTTATCTAACTGTGGAAAATGACACAAACTTTTTGTTAGGAACGTTCCAATTATTAATAATTAGTTTTAAATTAGTTGTCCAAAATCCTTGTTGTTCTTAAGAATTCAGCATTGGCTTCCTTTTCAAACCCACCACACTCCATTCTAAACTAAGGAACACAATTCAAAAGACTGTAATATCACCCATTTGAAATTTGCCCTGAAAATGGGTATCTGAAGTCTGCAAATGAATGTAAATCAGGTTCTGTGTGAATATGGTATTAAAATGGTGATTTAAAGGCACTTCAAAGGCTAACAGAACTGACAATCTTAGTTTTACTTTCTAATCTTGTCTTTGCTTAAGGAAGATTGCGCTACTCTTTGCACTACCCTGAAAAATTTTCCATCAGAGGTTCTGCTTGATTTTGACTCCAAGGAAAATCATGTTTCCTCCAGCATAAGCTGATCACCTGAAATCTCAACACCATGCAGACTGACCCAGTTTTGATACTCAATAATTCAATTCCCTCAGTTGTCTCTCCCCTCTGACTCAAGGACTAGAGAGTAAAGCAATAAACTCCCCCCGAAGCCTTCCTTTATAGAGGGCTCAGGACTTTACAGGAAACTCTTCAGAATTTTCCCTATCTCCACTGGGTCCCTCCTGGCTGTGTCCTCTCCTTTCACTTTTCCACTTTCTTTTGCTCCATTAGATTGTAAGGTGTCTGAGGGCTGGTACTGCCTTTCTTTTTCTTATTTGTAAGCACTCAGCGCAGGGCCTGGCACATAGAAAGATCTTATTTTAATTTAATTTAAGTTCATTGAATTGATTTAATTAAATGCTGGTGTCCCAAGGTTAGTCCTAATCTCCTAAAACCAGCAGCATAAATACGGATCACTGGTGCTGTTTTTGTAGGGAAGAAAGTTTTTCAGGATGTTGAAAAAGGAAGCGTTCACAGTTTCAGTTATTTCATCCTTATTACTTCGCTAGGTTTTGGAAAGAATGCTGCTGTTGCTTTAAATTTCTAAGATAATCATATAATGTGACATCCAGTGAAAAGTAGGCATGTAGCAACCTGCTCACTGGAGCTCTCAAGCTACTTTCTCAGCCTTGGTCCATATTACTTTCTCTCTTTGCCAGTTTCTGTTGATACATACTGTCAAAAAGACACTTCCTAAGACTGGCTTCATAGGGTGACAGATTTAGAACTGGAGGGGCCCTCAGAGATCACTGAGTCCAGCCCCCTCATTTTACAAATGAGGAAGTAGAGGCAGACAGGTTTAGGGGCTTGGTCATGATTATAGAGCAAGTCAGTGTCACAGGCATGAGCTAAACCTAGCTCTTCCTGACTCCAGGCACCATTCCCAGCTAGACGGCAGAGATGGAATGTAAACATCTCAGCTCAAATCCTACTTCAGGCATGAGCTGTTTCTTGGTAAGTCACTGATCCTCTGTTTACCTCAATTTCCCATCTGTAAAAATGAGGAGAATAATGGTTTCTTCCTCCCAGGGTTGTTATGAGGATCAACTGAGATAGTATTTGTAAGGCAAATTATTATTAGTTACCTTTCCTATTAAAAGCTCTATTTGCCAAATTTTTTTTTTTAGATTTTTTTTTCTATATGTGACGATGGTTTTCCAAGTATCTGAGGTATACTTATGAGCCTATGCTGACCAGATTCAGGGATTCATCCTATGGCCATTGGAGTAAAATAAAATGCTTAGATGGGATAGGGAGATAATTTGTGTTTAACAAGCACCTGCTATGTGCAAGACCCTTGTGCCAAGCACTTTACAAATACCAGTCCATTTGGTGTGACCAATAATCCTTGGACTCAATAAGAAAATGACTTAAGCAGCCATCTTTAGAATTCACTCACCCTTCTATATAAAAATGGTCCAATTCTACTTCCCCTCCCTATGATCACACTCATGCAATATCCCACATACTGAAGATACAGAATTTTGGCACTGGGAGGAGATCTGAGTGGCCACCTAGTTCAACTGGATGGGGAAAAAAAGTCTCACTATAACATACCTAATAAGTAGTCAACCAGTCTTTTCTTAAAGACCTCCAATGGAGAGGAAACCAGTACTTTCCAAAGTAACTATTCTACTCTTAGATGTCTCTAATTCTTAGGATATTTTTCCCAACACCAAGCCTTAATCTCCTCTTTGGGACTTCGATTCCTTGTTGCTAATTCTGCCCTCTAGGGCCAAAAAGACCAACTCCTCTTTCACACAACAACCTTTCTACTACTTGAAGACAGATATTACATAACATCCCCCTTGAGTTCACTCTTTGAAGAGTCACACATCCCCACTTTCTTCAATCAATCTTCATATGTTGGGAATTCGAGGCCCTTCACCATCCCATTGCTCTTCTAAGGATGCTCTCTAACTTATTATGAGCTTCATAAAACTGTGGTGCATAGAAGTGAGCACAATATTCTAGACTTAAACTGACTAAGGTACAGCATTTTTAATACCGCCCTGGTCCTGGACGTTCTACTTCTCTTAATAGGGCCCCCAAAAGCCTTAACCTTAACCAAAATGTTGCACTTTTTTTTTCTTATTGAAGGGGGGAGGGCAGGGCAATTGGGGTTAAGTGACTTGCCCTACATTACACAGCTAGTAAGTGTTAAGTGTCTGAGGCAGGATTTGAACTCAGGTCCTTCTGACCCCAGGGCCCGTGCTCTGTTCACTGCATCACCTAGCCACCCCCATGTCACACTCTTGACTACAACTGAGTTTGTAATCTACTGAAACCCACAAATTTGTTCAGATGAATTCCATCTTGTATTTCTGAACTAGATTTTTTTTTTTTAAACACAAGTGTGAGGCTTTATATTTATATTAGTTTTATCCCAATGTTCGAGTGTCAAGAACTTTCTGGATTTTGACTCCTTTATCTGATGCTCTATCTTTCCCACCTTTGTATCATCTACAAATTTGTTAAGTACATAAAATATTATTTTACTAAAGTCATTGATAAAACATTAAAAAGCACACGGTAAAGCACAGACCCCTGAGGTACTCCCTTGTAGACTTCCCTCCAAGTTGTTATCAACACAATTGTTACTGTTGTTGCTTTTATTATTATTAATAAGTAGCATTTACATCGCTCTTTAAGGTTTGCAAAGTGCTTTACATATATTTGTTCATTTGATCCTCACAACAATCATAGGGGTAGGTACTATTATTATCTTCACTTTAAAGATGAGGAAACAGAAGTTAAGTGATTTGCTCAGGGTCACTCAACTAGTATGTATTAGAGGCAGGATTCTAATTCAGGTCTTTCTGAAGCCAAGTCCTGCACTCTCTCCACCATTCCATCCAGCTGCCTCAAGTGACTTCTCTGTGTTTAGCAACTGAACCAGTTCCATAGTCATCTAACTGTACTTTGATCAAGACCACATCCTTCTACCCAAAGCATTAAATGTTTTGGAATAGACTCCTTCATCTCACGCAGTAAATCATTTTTCTTTCATTTCATATACTATAATCACAGCTAGTATTCTTCAGAAAGCTTTCCAAAATTTTAAGCAATATTGAGCCAACCGAAAACCATTTATAACATTAGTGTGTAATGTTAGGATTAATACTCACTTTAAAGGCTCACCAGATTTTTAAAAATGTTTTCACTGCTACCTCCCAAAGGATAATACTTGAGCTATAATATTTCTAAAGCCATGGCATTATGAATCATCACGATATTTTTATAAAATAATTATACAATTTTATATGTTATAGTCAACATGTACAAAATAGTCCATATGCGAATTGACAGGTTGGCCTTTTCCAGGTAAAGAGAAATGCTTAATTCTGGCCTTAAAGCAAAATGGATGAAAACTTCCTTTTCGTATCCAAAATCTTTGCTTTAAAATTCAACAGAAAAATGACCAAATTAATTTTCTACTGTCCTTAAATTTATTACTAACAAAGATATTCATTCAGTTTTTAAAATTTGACTATCTATACATTTATACACACATATATACATACATATATTTCATTTGTTGTCAGCCCTGAATCAACTTGTTCTCTGCATTTGCTCAAGTCCTGTATACCTATATGCAGCTAGGATTGTCCATTTGCAAAAAAGTCCTAATCAATGCTGACTGTACATTTTTACCTTAAGATATCTACCTCTAAGAAAGTAGGAACTGTGTCTAACTTAATTCTTCATAGTGCTTAATGCAAGGTTTCCCAATGTATTCCTTAATGCAATGTTTCCCCAGCTCATGTCACAAGTTAGCATGGTATCTGTGGGAAATTTCTGTGTCCAGAGGGCAGGAAGTGACTACATACTGAATTGTCTGTCTTCTTTTCTGGAGCACTGTCAAGAGAAGCAGAGATTCGTTCATTTTTCAGTGGTGAATGTGGCAAACAGCTGGACAACCAAATTATAATGGCTGCAATTTTCCTGATACTGGTACACAAAATAAATATTGACTGAATGATGGCAGTAAGAGATTCCTACAGATTTGAAATGTTTCATAAATATCCACCTCCTCTAAGATCCTGCACTGATGCCACAATATTGTATAGAGATAACCCTGGTTCCTCAAATGACATGCCAATGGAATATAAGCTCTGGTAGATGCTACCCAAACTGGAAAAGCTTTATTAGAGGACCTTTCAATGCTTTATCAGCCAAGGACTAATCTGGCTAAACTAAGAGAGGTTCATCAGCCTCTGACGTCTGTTAGGTGGTTATTTTATTGTCAAGTATTATCTTGCTGGGCGTGGTGGCACACACTTCTAATCCCAGGTATGGAGGAAGTTAAAGTTGGCAGAGATCATGAGTTCAGGAGTTCCGAGCTGCATGTTGTGTACTAAGGTAATCAGGTGTCTACATTAAGTTCAGCATTAATATGGTAAGGCCTTGGGAGCGGGAGGGCCACCATGTTTCTTAAAGAGGGGTGAACTGGCCAAAGATGGAAATGGAGCAGTTCAAAACTCTTGTTCTGAGCTCTGTTCAGAGTGGATGGGTTTTCTGCTTCTAATCTGGTCAACACAAGGAAATCCAATCTGGAGGGCTTCCACTGATTCTCTAAATATCTCAAAGATAGCATTTAGGCTGTACATCTGTTTTATCACATTTTTACCACGCGCACGGTCAATCTTATCTCATCATGTACATCTTTAGAGACATATTTCAGTCCATTTTTCATGTACAAGTCAACAATGATAACATGTTGCAACCTAATATATACATATATCTGTATGCTCCATGAGGGCTAGGACTGATTCAATTTGGTATTTGTATCCTTACCATGTCACTCAGAGCCTTACATACAGTATATGCTTAATAAAATTTGCTTGGGAAATTCACTAGTTAAGACTCAAGGAAAATGAGCAAATCCCAAGAATGAATAGCCCCATGGTTCACAAGTCATTCTTCATTCAGAAACAGGCAATCTTATATCAATACCTGTATTCTCTGAGAGCTCAAGGAATTTGTACAAGAACAGAAGATGGAGGTGAAGTGGGTTATTGAAAGCGTAACAGCCTACCCAGGACTGCAAGGAGTACTCTGACAAAAAAGAAAATACAACAGCTGTCTATTGTCAAAGAGCCATTTCTTTACCACGTTAAGGAAAACCAGAGGTACTTATATACATCCAATTTGCAAAGAAATATTTTATACTTATGCTCAGCCTTTTATCTAAATTTTTCCAGAACCAAAGAGACCAGAAAGTAAAAACTAAGGATTTCTTCCAAACAGCCCCTTCAATTATTCTGACACTTCTAGTTTTAACATAGCACTAAATCAAATTTATGAGCAACTTTGGTGTGAAAGTATCTGTTTCTCCAGATTTTGTGATCAATTTAATATCACTTTTAGTCACACACACACACACACACACACACAGACACACACCAACACACACACACCAGAATGACATAAAGCCATCGATTCAGTCACAGGCAGCGACATTTTTGAAAAATTTTAATTTTTACAAAAGCTAGAAAATTGCTATATGAATAATCCATTGTAAGCCTAGCACTTTATGTGTACTGTTCAGGCACAAGACCTTCCACAAAATAATCCTGGCTGGCTCATGACATGGCAGACAATCAGAATCAGAGGCTCTTAAAGCTTTAAATGATCCTCGAAGATCATCTATTCCAATTCCCTTGTGTAATTCAAGAATGCTGCAGCCCTTGGGAATAGTGCACTAGACCTATGAAATGATCCTACAGCCATGGCATAAACACTTACTTCCTGAATATATTTATTTGCTTGTAGTCTCTCCTATTAGATTGTGACCTCCCTGAGGGCAGGAATTGCCCTTTGCCTTTTTTTTTGCATCCTCAGCACTTAGCACAGTACCTGAGGACACGTGGGAGGTGCTTAATACATTAAATACTAAGTGACTGAGTGATGAGGAATTCATTGCATCACCTTTCTACTGTTGCACATCTCTAACAGTTAGCCAGATCTTCCAAATACTGAACAGAATTCCCTATAAGTCCCTCCATCTTCAGTCTTTGATCCAATTTCTGCCTTCAGGAGCCAAGAACAATAGCTAACATTCATACAGCGCTTCAAGGTTAACAAAGTCTTTTACACACATTATCTCATTTGATCCTCACAAAACCATGTGAAGTCGGTACCATTATTCTACCCATTTCACAGATGAGGAAAACTGAAGTCAAACAGGATAAAGCTAATTACTTTCAAATGTCAATCCAACAAATACTTGAACACAGTTTTCTCCAAACTAAATACTCCTAATTCCTCTAACTACTTTCCCTCCTCAGGATTCTGGTCATCCTCCTGTGGACATACTACAGTTTGTCAAATTGCCTCCTAATGTGAAGTGCCCAGGATTGACCACAATACTTCAGATGTGGTATGATGGATGACCTCTTGTTTCTGAGTACTGGTTTTCTCCAAGTACAATCTAAGATCTCATTAGAATTTTTGGCAGCCACTGCACACTGCTCACTCATATTGGATTTGAAATTCACTAAAACCCCCAGGTCTTGTTCATACGAACTGCTGTTTAACCACATATCTCATCTCCTATAATTCTGTAATTAATTCTTTAAATCTAAGTGGGGTATGCTTAGCCAAGCAAATTTCATCTTGTTTTAGCTGGCCAACTGTTGCCACCTGTCAAGATATTTTTGGATTCTGATTTTATCATCTAATATATTAGTTATCCTTATCAGCTTTATATCATGGAAACTTAAAAAATACATCACTAATGTTTTCATCCAAGTGTCTGATACATGTGTTGAGCATAATAAGGCTAAAAAGAGAGCCTAATGGCATCTCACTAAAGATCTCTAGTGCTTTCATTATTTACAAATCTCTGCCTCCTGGATTTCCTGGCTTTCTTCACCTTGTTTAAGACTTTCCTAGTCCTCCTTTATCTCCTCAATGCTAGTGCTTTCTCTCTGAGATTACTTTCACTCCAGCCGTTATATTTCTTGTTTGTATACTGTTGTTTCTACATCATGTCCCCATTAGAGTGTGAGCTTCTGGAGGACAGGGATGTTTTCGCCTTTCTTTGTATCCCGAGTGCGTAGCACAATTCCCAGCACATAACAATAATATATGTGTATTATTATACATAAAACAATAATACAATAAATGCTTGTTAACTTGAAGAATCCATCCGATTACTACTGTTTAACCCACATTTCTCCATTTTGTAAACAGGAATTCCTAGAAATGATTATTTTCCCAAGCATTCACAAATTGATTATTTTAGGTTCAAATGATTTCTGGGGATCACTGTAAAATTCACTAGTCTATAGTTTGAAATCTGCTTCCCTTTTGAAAACTGGGATATTTGTTCATTCAAACTCTTCTAGAACCTTCCCTAATCTGCACAGTTGCTCAAAGTTCAAGGACAGGAAGGGGTTCAGTGATCATAGTTGAGTATTTTTGTTTTTGTTTTCAAATGTATATTGAGAACTGAAGAAGAGCTGTGTGTCCAGTATCTATGTTTACCAAGGCAGAACATGACTAGACTCCTTGGGCTGTCTTTTCTGGTACAGGAGGGGTTCTTAACTCTGTGTGTGTGTGTGTGTGTGTGTGTGTGTGTGTGTGACAGACCCCTTTGGCAGTCTGGTGAAGCCTTTGGACCCCTTCTCAGAATAATCGAAATAAAATACATTTTAAAAAAAGGTCATGTACCCCTGGTTAAAACCTCTGTTGTAAGGCCTCAGGCCATGGAATCACACATGACAAGACATTATTGAATTTTGTCTTTCTGAAGACCAAGGTACATATCTAACAATACCCAGTGTTCTCCACTTTGGCTATTGTGAACTCTAAGATGAGACAGTCATTCCTAACTCTCCTCAAGTTACCCTCATTTCCTCCTCATTTACAAATTTTTACAGATAGATCACAGCTAAGCTTAGAAACCAAATTAAGATAGACCAAGAATTTATCAAACAGTCAATTTATATTGGAAAAAAACCCAAACCTCTGTTAGATGCCTACATAACTGATTCCTCCTCTTGCTATTATGTTTTGCCTCTGGGCTGGCATTGTTAACTGTATAGAAACTCATCATCCTTTTCCTCCATTTGCCCAGATGGTCTAAAATATACTACCATACTGATGTCACCCCAGGTGCTCCCTCATTTTTATCCTCACTTAAATTCTTTTCCCCATACTTCTCCCCCTCAGGGTCAAGTTACATTTATTCACACAAGTTGTCAGAAAACACCCTTGTCTTAGAGAAAGGAGACTAGTAAACATGTGTGGCTATTGGGAAAAACTCCCCAGCTAGTAGATTTTTCTGAGGAAACCTCCACATGGAGTTTTCCTCTTATTTTATTTCATCACAGGCTCTCTTGCCACTGCTAAGGATAAATGAATCCCCAAAGCACTGCAAAACTTCTGCAGTAAAAATGTAAATGGATTATTCCTCCCATTAATATCTCACTAAACAGTAACACTTTAGAAGCAATCATTCATCTGTTGCTCCCAACATAAAAGCCAAACGATGGCTTCTCCATAAATCATCTGGCTGTTGTAAGATTGGTGGAGAAGGGGGCAGATCTGGCCAGGATTTTCTTAAGAGAAAATAAAATATTTAGATCATCTTGCAAGTAGGTTTTCAGAAGCCACATTTTTCTCTTTCATCAGTTCCAGTTGACAACATTTGACAGTTGTCTCTGTGACTATTTCAGCTTAAAACTGTTCACCCTGAGAACATTAAAGATTAATGTCAGGTTGTGTTTGCTATGTTTTGGGTATTGTCACAGGACTTTTCAATAGCAACATAATAAAAAAAAATTCCGGTATAGATGTCCAAATGATAATTGTGTTTATAACGAAGTGATGGGTTGAGGGAGAGGGCAAGGGAGTAGACATATAAAAAGTATAGGTTTGTTAACTTCTATTGGTATCAGATATTCAATTTTGATGGCAAAAATAAAAACAAAAATGCAACAACAACAAATGATAAAACATCTCAGGAAGCCTTGAGGCCAATGTTATACATACATGAAAGGGTTGGCAGGGATCACAGAGGCAGCAGAGGTTATAGAGGCAATCTGTGAATGGACATATAGTACAGCTGTCTGGTTCACTCTGGGAGGAAACTGGCCATTGTCCTGATTAGGAGCATTTGCTAAAGTGATGAAATATTGAACAAAGTAATAGAAATACATATCAAGATTCCACAATATTTATAGGGGACAAGTCATCCTTAACAAATCAGAGAATCTCAGAGTTAGAAATGAATCCTACTAGCAGCAGACCATTCCTGAAATGTGGTCGGTCGTACAGGCTCTGCATGAATATCTGAAGTGAGGGGGAGCTCTACCGTTCCCAGAGGAAGCCCATTTCATTGCCGGACAGCTAAGAATGGTCAGGAAGGTTTTCCTTACATCAAGACTAAATATGCTTTGATGAAACTTCCATTCACTGCTCTGAATTCTGTCCTGCAGAACTAAGCAAAATGAGTCTCATTTCTCCTTGACATTCCAAACATCCCAATACTTGAAGACAACTATCATTTTTCCTCTTGCTTCCCCAGAAGCAAGAAGTTGTTTCTGGAGAAGTGACTACATCCTTGGTTCTTTCAGTCAGTCTATAGGGATTGAAACAGAATTGAAGGCCTATCACCAATCTCACAGCTCTCTTTTGGACATGTTCCAATCGTCCATGTCTTTCTTAAAACATGATACCTAGGACTGAATATGTTGTCCCAGATGTGTCTTGACCAAGGCAGGAGGAAGTAGAATGCTACCTCTGTGGTCCCAGATATTTTGTCCCTTAATGCAGTCCGGCATATCTTCACACTTTTCGGCTGGCACATCATACTGTTGACTCATGTTGATTTTGCAGCCTACTGAACCTACACATACAAAAGCTGATGCTTCTGAACTCTAGGACAGGATCCTACATTTAATCCAACTCAATTTCATCTAACTTGATTCTAGGCCTGTCAAGTTCTTTTCAGATCCCCATTCTGTCATCTAATATTATTCTTTTTTTTGCTTCTTGGAGGGCAATTGGGGCTAAGTGACTTGCCCAAGGTCACATGACTAGGTTTTAAGTGTCTTAGGGCGAATTTGAACTCATGTCCTCCTGACTCCAGGGCCGGTGCTCTATTCACTGTGCCACCTAGCCACCCCTATTGAATGTGATTCTTGCCAGGTTTGTGTTGTCTGCAAAGTGGATAAGAATTCTATAGTTACTTTCATTACATTGCAAAGCATAAACCCAAGCACAGATCGCTGAAGTACTCTAGTAAAGACTCTCCCTCTAACTTGACATTGACGTATTAATGACTGCTTTTTTGGTCCAGTGATTTAACAAGTTTCACATTTACCTAACTGTACTATCATCTAACCCAGAAGTCACAAACAAATTTGACCCCTTCTCTGTTTTTTGTGGTTAAAAATATTTTTTAAAAAAACTCAAAATATATTTAACTTGTAGTCTATACACAAGCAGACAGTGGGCTGGATTTGGCCTGTGGGCCGTGGTTTGCTGACCCCTTATCAAACCCATATTCCAATATGTTCCACAAGAATGTCAAAAGAGACTATCAAATGTTTTGCTGAAATCTAAGTATACTATATCTCTGAAATCCCCTGATGTATCAATTGGGAGACAAGATGTTAAAAAACTGTGATTAGCCTCAAGTTATCTGTTTTTGATGAAGCCATACTGAGTGATTTTTCATGATCACCAATTCCTTTTCCAAATGTTCAAAAATCATCCTTTTAATAATTCTAGGATGAGTCTTTTCTTAGCATGAATACAGTGTTTCATACATGTTTTCATGAGAGTTATCTTTTGCAATGACTTTTATAAATCTTGGCTTTTAAGAATATTTTATGTCTAGTGAGTTTATTGTACCTCTTTATCATGCTGGGGAAGGAAAATGAAATAATCCTTCTAGCACAGCAATTGGCTTAAAAAAGAAACTTTCACTAAAAAAATGAAGGTACTAGAAAGAATAACAGAAAGCTGAGAGTAGAAGCATCCTTAGAGATTGTCTAGTAATGCCCTCTCATTTAATAGATGAGAAGACTGGGTCCTTAACTAAGAGGAAATGACTAATTGGAGGCCACACAGAGAATTAGTATTTACAGTGGATTTGGGATAAATTTTACACTTCCAAAAAAAAAAAAATGGAACCCTACTATATTTCTTGCCTCTTCTTTCTTGTGGCCAATAATAATATAATTCAATCTTTTTATTTCTTCCAGGAAGTTCAAGGTACTTTATATATGTGTGTGTGTGTGTATGTGTGTACGTAAATCAGTGTACTATAATACTTCTATTAGTATTCAGAGGAGAAAGGTAGTATCATTCCCAGTTCTTACATGAGGAAACTGAGGCATTGGAAAGTGATTTATATTTTATTTATATAACAAGAGGGTGTTTGTGTTGGAACTAGAATTCACATCTTTTTTTACTTCAAATACTCCATTTCTTAGACCTCATTCTCTGTTTTTCTTGCCAGGGTACAAAAAAGATTTCCTTTCATGTTGAAATAGAAAACAGAAATGTACCTGGAATGCAACTGGAAAGAAGAGGGTAAGAATAGTCTTTTTTCCAGGAAAGCCTTTTAGTTTGGTCTCAACTTCAGTCCCTGGGCGCTTCCTTTGGAGACTAATCAAAGGAAAGGAAATAGATATCCCTGGCTTGCCCTCCCATCATCTTTAATCATGCATCCAGTAATCACTGCTATTTCCTTCATAATGTTTTATTTAAAATATCTTCTCCCCCCCTGGACAAGAAAATCGCTGTCTCTCATTTCACTTACAAAATTAAATTCTTACAACTGTGTGCCTGGAAGAATTAGCGCTACTACTGGAACCTAGAATTCATTCTATGATATTAATAAACAAAATGATTGTTTCCAATTGTATGGCAGGGGAAAAAAATGAACATGTTTATTATTGCCCTAAGGATTTGTTCACCATGGCTCTTCAACATAAAGAACAACTTTATCATCTATAAGAGTAACTGTTGGTAATTTTGAGATGGGGGAGAAGGTGAGGTGGGTAGGAAGCATTTTTTCATTCATTCAACTATTTCATATCACTGAATATGAAAGGTAGAAGAGGGATGCCTTGGAGACTGTTGAGCCTAATACTCTCACTTTATAGATAAGTAGACTGAGGACTAGGGAGATGAGCTAACTTTCCAAGGTCACCTATGTATGCTCTTCTTCCTCATCATTAATCATCATCCTCTTTACATAGTGCTTTAAAGTTTACAAAATGCCTTAATTACTTTATGTCATTTGATCCTCACGATAACACTGTGAGGTAGATGCTATTTTTATTTTCATTTTACAGATGAGGAAACATAAATTCATTCAAAAAGTTAAGTAACTAAATCAGAATTACAGTTCAAGTTGTGGCGAAGCAGGAATGAGAATCCTACTTCAGGGTTATCTTAGTTCCTTGGCCTAAGCCTCAGTTCTTTTGAGAGTGTAGTCCTGCCTCGCAACTGCCAGTCTTCTCAAGGACTGGCATTCTACCCCAAATAAAGACCCAGGGTCTTGAGTTCCACCACCGGCTTCCCTGATACTCTTGGGGACTTGATGTTTCAGCTAGTCTGTGAGTCCTGGTTGAATCTGTAGGGTCTTGGTCATCTCAGGTGTGGTCTGGCCCATGCATGACTCACTGAGCCAAGAGCTGAGGAGGTTAGAGCCAGTTCAATTCAACAAGCATTTAATGAGCATCCATAGTGTGCAAGGCACCATGCTAGACTAAAATGAAACAGTCCCTGCCCTCAAAGAACTTATATTTTACTCTAAGGAAGTAACGTGCATATATCATTGCTATGTTGACAAGTCAATATGAAATGGTTCCAGAGTAATTTCTGGGGTAGGAAGCAGAGTACTAACAGCTAAGAGAATATGGAATGGCCTCCTATAAAAGATGGCTCCTGAGCTGTGTTTTGAAATGAAGCTAGGAATTCTATCAGTTTTACCGAACAAATCCTTTTATTAAGGAGATTTGTTCTATGAAGTTTGGATTCAGTCAAAGGGCCACACTTGAGGACCTAGAGGGCCACATGCGGCCTCAAGGCCACAGGTTCCACACCCCAGAGATAGCCGGTGTAAAGACAAAGATGGGGCTGATGGAATGTTGTGCATGGAATAAATAAGTCAGTTTGCTTGGAATAAGTATGTGCCTGGGAAAGTGACCTTCCAGCAGTCTGGAAAGATAAGTTGGAGGCAGATTATGAAAGGAATAAAATACCAGGCAAAAGGGGCTATATTTTGTTCTAGAGGACAGAGGGAGCTACTGAAGTTTCTGTAGCAGAGGAATAACAATAAAGCACATTCCTCTTTAGGACCTTGTTTAAGTAAGCCATAACAGAAAAAGTTTTTGATTTTTTTTCCCTCACTACTATAAAATTATTTTTCTTCAAGTTCAGCTTCTATATATAGAAAATCATCTACTTTTCAATGTTCTGATTTATTTTGTTGTTATTATAATTATTAATAATTGATCATGATAAAAATAATAATAATCTAAGGGTGAGGAAAGGAAGAATTATAGTTGTGGAGAACAAGAGAGTGGAAAGAACATTGAATCTGAAGCCAGAAGAGCCTGGCAATCATTTACTAATTGTATGACCTCGAGCTTTCTGGGCCTCAGTTTTTTCATCTACAAAACTGGATAAAAATACTTGCTCTATTCACGTCACAGAATGGTTGTTATTGGCAAAGTGCTTTGAAAATGATGAAATGTTAAAGGAATAGGGAGGCAGCTAGGTGGTACTGTGGAAAGAACACTGGGCCTGGAGTCAGGAAAATCTGTGTTCAGATCTCAAGACTCTTACTAGCTCTGTGACCTTGAGCAAGTCATTTAACCCCTATTTGCTTAGTTCCTCATCTGTAAAATGGGGACATACTGCCAGAAGGAAATGGCAAATCACTCCAGTATCTCTGTCAAGAATCCCCCCAGACAAGTCCATGGGATCATGAAGAGTTAGACCAGACTGGATGACTGAACAATAGGAAGAGGGTTTTAAGGTTTGCAAAGAACTTTTTTGTTTTGTTTGTTTTTTAAAATTTGATTCTCCCAACAACTGTGTCAGACAGGTAATTCAAATATTACTGTCTCCCATTTTACATGAGGAAATCACGGACCAGAAAGGTAAAAAGCCTTGTCCAATGTCTATGGGCCTCTGAAATAAGTAGTACAAGCAGCATTTCTTGACCTTTATGTGATCCTTTCTTTTTGGCAATAAGATATTTTAAGATCGTCTTTTTTTACATTGTTTATGTTATTACTTCTAAATATGAATTTCTGTCAATTCTGGAGTCCTTTTTGTCCCATATTCCAAGGTTTTGTTTTGTTTTTTTTAATGTCAGAAACAAAGATGATACAATTTAAGACTTTTTCAGCTCAACATAAGTTTTTACTATTGCTTTGAGGGTCAGGTTTCTCTGTTTTTGTTTTTGCTTTTTTTTTAGTCAGCTGAGAAATGGTATTTGAAGGACTTCTGAAGTTTAAATAGTCAATGATGCTAGCATGAAGTGAATTTTACCATAGAGAGAAAAAAACTGTTCTCTTATGTTAGCAGGAAAACTATCTCGCTAATGGCTTGAGTTGGTCTCTTCAACTGTCTTTTTAAAATCCATTCCTTTTTTTTCTGTAATATATAAGGTATCTTCATTACAAAAGTTACTGACAATTTTCCAAATAGTATTTGGAGAAGGGGAAGAGAAGTGAGGAAGCAACTGAATATTGTTACTGCTGCTGACCATGGCTGGCATCCGGAAGGAGGATGGCATGCACAAGCTGGGAAACTTGTCTTGTTAAAGGTTGGCTTAATTTAGGCTATAGGCCTGATCCTACTTCAGGAATGGGGTTCATGGTGCAGGCCACACTTCAGCCCCTATTGAAATTCTTTCTAAGATCTACCGGGTCACTGCATTATCTTAATACATGTTGGGAACCAGACTGAACTTTTCTTCTTTTTTCTTTCTTTCTTTTTTTTTTTAAGACTGATTTGTTTATTTATTTTTAGTTTACAATAGTCAGTTCCACAATCCCTTGAGTTTCAAATTTTCTCCCTTCCATCCCTCCTCTCCCCATGGCGGCATGCAATCAGGTATAGGATCTGCAAATACTTTCACGTTGGACATTACAGACTGAACTTTTCTCTGCCATTTTGGCAGTGGCATGGCCATGGTCCCAAACAAGAACTGTCACTGGATACAGTGTAGACAAAGATGGAGGAGAAAATCACCATATCTCTAAAGTTGTGACTTAAAAATATACTCACATATGCATGTATGTGCGTGTGTACACACACACACATACACACACACACACACACACACTTCTAAATGCCTGACAAAAGCTTTTCCTATGATTTGCATTTTTCTCTCAAAAGCTGAGTGTCAGAAAATAAAGAAATTCTGGTTAATCAAGGGTTCTTGTTTACTATTAGACTCTGTGCATATCACTTACATTAGAGATTAGACTCATACCACTAGTTATATTTGTTATTAAATGAAAAACATAGAATTACTGCTCTTGTATCCCAGATTGTCTTTCTATTAGCTCTCTGACCAATTACTATCATCCTCCCATATCATACACCCTGGTATGGGAGAAATCATCCTAAAACCCACTTTTTCTCATTCGCCTCCATCTTTAAGAACTTCTCCATAGCCTGCTGAGTATGAAACATCTAGCTTGTCTCAGCTTCTTCATGACTGTCCAGTCTCTGCTGGATGCCTACAAAGATGAAGAATCTACTACCCCTTGAGGCTGCCCATTCCACTTTGGGACAGCTATTTGTTAGGAAGCTGTTTTTATCCTGAGAATAAATTTATATTTGCTTTTTTGCAGCTTCCACACACCAATCCTGATTTTGTCCTCCAGGGCCAAACAGGATTCTTTGCCACATCCAGGAATTGGAATTAAGTTCAACGACCTATGGTTGACAAACCATTCTCTTCCATTTTTTGAAAACCGGGACATTTGCTTTTCTTTAACTCGATACTCTTCCATTTTCCATGATCTTTCACATATTACTATGAATCTCAGGAATCATATATGTCAAAATCTTCTAGGACCCACGGATGTAGTTCATCTGGGCCTGGTGATTTAAATTAATCAAGGGCAGCTCTCCTACAATGCCCCTTTTATCTTAGGTATCAACTCCATGCTAGTCATTTTTGTTCTGTTATTTTCAGTATAAAGGTCATCCTCCTTGGCAGAGGAAACAGAAATAAAAATAGAATTGGGAAAGTTCTACCTTATCTCTGTCTTCACTTATGACCTATATACCCCAACTATAGATCCTATTCCTTCTTTGATCTTTTTTCTCCCCAATATTTTTATTGCTGTTATTACTGTTTGGTCATGTCTGACTCTTCATGACTCCATTTGGATTTTTTTTTTTTTTGGCAAAGATACTGGAGTGGTTTGCCATTTCCTTCTCCAACACATTTTACATATGAGGAAAGTGAGGCAAACAGGATGAAGCGACTTGCCCAGGATCACACAGCCAGTAAGTGTCTGAGGCTAGATTTGAACTCAGGAAGGTAAGTCTTTCTGACTCCAGGTGAGGCACTCTATTCACTGTTCAATTTAGTTGCCCCTTCTCCAAATATAATTTTGAAAAACAAAAACAAAAAAACCCAACTACACTTTTAATTGTCTTTGTTTTCCTTTACCAGCCTCAGAATAAGGGAAATTTGTGTAATGACTTGCTTGGAGTGTTCCAAGTGTAGCTAATCTCCTTCCTAGAGAAAATGATACAGGAACTTGAAGAATGTCCCTTCACATTCTAGGTTGTCAGAGAGGGCTTCCTAAAAGAAAAAGAAGTGAGGCTTCCATGGGAAAAAAGGGCATCTGATGTGAAGGAGGGAGACTCAACCTTTGTCAGGATGATGTGGAATGGAAGTATATTAACATATAGGAGAAAGGGAAGAAAAAATATGCCTGTGTAATTAGAGCTTAAAAATATATTTGAGGTTCTTCCTGAAGAAGAGAAAGCTGCATGCTCTAAGGAGAAAGGAGCTTCTTGGCCTCCTAAGAATGATTAGCCAGTCAAACAGACAGACAGACAGGAGTGTTTCCTTACGTGTCAGACATTGCGCAGAGCGGATACAAGATATAAGTCAAACTCCTCCCCCCAAGGAGTTTACAGTCTAAGAGGGGGGTGAAGAAATGATGTAGAATATAAGCATGCAGAGAATAAATAATAACAGCATTTATATAGCACTTTAAGGTTTCAGAGGGTTTTACATGCGTTATCTCATTAGATCCTTACAACAATCCTGGGAAGTATGTGCTGTTATTATTCATGCTTTTCCTATGAGGAGACTCAGGCTCAGCTGGAAACGGCCTTTCCTAGTTTGCCTAATCACACACATAGCAAACGTCTGAGGCAGAAATCAAACTCACATGTTCCTGACTGCAAACCCAGCCCTCCATCCACTATGCCACCTAGCTACAATAAATGAAAACTAGTTAAATACGAAGTAATATCAAAAGAAGGGCACTAGCAGTGGGGAAAATCAGGAAAGACATGGTGATTTGAACCCAGGTCCTTTGACTCCAAATCTATGTCTTTGTCCACTATATCATATTCCCATAAAAAAATATGTATCTTATCATTCTAACTGGATTGAAAGGCCATGGAGAAGAGCAAATAGTTCATGAATTACCTTTTACTTCTCCCAGCACTAAGCAGAAAAATTCTCTCTCTCTCTCTCTCTCTCTCTCTCTCTCTCTCTCTCTCCTTTCTTAGGACAGAATGTGCTCTCTATAGAGAAAGAACTAAACATCTTTAAATCTTACGTATGAAAGAGTCATTTAAACCAATAGCAAATTGAGACCACCTATGAAAGGAAGCACAAAAGATACAGATCAGCTCACAGGTAGCACTTTTGAGCAAAGAAATGGAGGAAGAATAGGAAGAAGAAGAAGATGAAGAAAAAGAAGATGAGAATGAAAAAAAAATCCACTATGGAAAATACTTTAATAAAGACCCAGGGTGTCTCTTGGCTTATTTATATCCTGGGTAGATGGGCATCTTCATTTACAGGTCGATGGCTGAAGAAATAGATAGGGGGGAAAGGCACAGGTTTATAGTCTGGATATTTTTTTACACAAAAATTAGACAAAAGGTCATAATATATTCGTTAGAATTATATAGACCATCATGCCTGATGAACTTCATCAATGGCTAATTGCATATTGGAGGGATCCTTGATTCATGAAGGTTATATTGAAGGAACACATGCATTGGCAGGTCCCATTAACATGGCTGAGTTCCAAGTACAGGCCAAGCAATGAGCTGTGTATCTGTTCTCTAAGTAGGACCAACCTTGCCAGGTTCTGATGGGCTCATCACCAGAAAGCTAGACATCAGTCTGTCTATTTAAAAGAGTTTCTGTAGTAGTATAAAGAATACTCAGAGTAAAGGAATTAGACATAACCTTCAAGAAACAGGGAATTACCTCCACACTATAACGAAGCTTTAGAGTAGAACTTCATTGAAGATATGGGACAATTTTTAAAAATACTAATTAAATATACTACTATTACTAATTAAAATACTACTACAAAACCAAGGCTCATGGTGGTAGCAGTGGGTGCGATGATGGAAAAACAGGTAAAGAATCTCTAATAATTTTTAGAGAAAGGAATTGCCAATTTTACTTGCTTTGTGTTGGCATTACAGTCATTTAACGTGTTCCCTACTTCTATTTCTATGTTTTCATTAAAAAAGTATTTTAAAATACTACAAAGAGCATTTTAAACAAACTTTGTAGATAACATTTGGATGTTATCTTATTCTTTGGATGTTATCTTATTCTTATCTTTTGGGCACTTAAGGTTCAACTGGAAAAACCAACTCATATTGCCCATGTCTACCTGTGCCATAAATAATACAGGTTATATTCTCTATGCTAATGTGAGGTTTCTCATACTGGGTTGTGACATTCACATTAAGTTCTACAGTATCCAAGAGTTTCTAAATCACCAACCCTTAAAAAGGTATAACTAATAACATTTAAAAATCAATAATAGCGTTAGTTGGTAACAACAAAGGTAACAACTGAGTTGCCTGAGGAGTTAGGTTTACATTCAGTTTTGAGGTCAGTAAAATGCATATTTTAAGTAGTTTTATTTTCTTGAACACATGATATCTAGAAAAATCAAGGATCTCCTTTCTGTCCAGTGACCACAGGACACAGAAAACATTATAAAAGTAAAAGGCTGTGATTTGTTCTGTGATTATTATTATTATTATTTTTTATATTTCAAAACAAGGTGAGCTGCTGTATGTTATCTCTACACTAACAAGAACTCAGTGGGACTATTTCCTAAAGGCCATCTTCTGGCAGGACACTCCCAGAGCTCAGTTCACTACTCTCAGTCACAAATTTATGTGTTAAGAGTTTTCTCTTCTAATCTAAAGGGAAGCCAAGTCTGGACAAACACCACTATGCTAAAACTCACCTGGTTGCTTGCATTAAACTGCCAAGCTCAACAGTATGAAAAGAGTTAGAGAAAGAGATCTCTCCTTATTTAAAACCTAGCATAAAAACTTTCCCCAACACCTCCCCAAAACAAACAATATGGTTCCTAGATGACCTTAGAAGAAGCAGGATGAAAAAGAGTTAAGAAAATTATTATTTAAAAATAGTGCCATATCTCCCATGAAGCCCTACTCTGAAGCCTCACTATAGTGTAGAGATAGCCCTGGGTTCTTCATGGAAAGGCTTCAAGTAAAAGTTAGCTATAGACTCTATCTGCTTTTTGAGGACTAGCCTAGCGGGGTCCAGAGAAGCTTTCTATACATATGACATCAAAAGAAAACAAGGATGGTGTAGTACATTGAGTGGATCCCTAGTGATAAACCGATGAGAGTACACAGAAGAGAGTCATTCTGCATGGCTACTGTTCTTTATCACTAGAGGGAATGTCCACACAAGTGAAATCACTGATCCACTGGAATAATGGAGAATTACTCATGTGTCTTTAAAAGGCTCAAGTCAGCTTCTTTCCTGTCGGAAGGCAGAGATGAATGTGTCCATTCAATTCCCATGGGGACCAACAAGAATGCTGAAATTCTAAAAGGCATTCAAGCAGTATTTAAAGTATCAAGCTATGCTCTTTGGGCACTGGCACAAATAGCATCCAGTTAGTATGTACACTTTAGAAGGGGAATATGTATGAAAAAAAGAAAACCCCTTCTATTAGAAAGCTTCTCTTTAGAAGGAAGGATTCAGGGTGGGTGAAATAGGAGAGTTCTAGACTTGAGCTCTACTCACCTCCAAGGCTAAGCATAAGCACTGACTGGGTGAGTCAACTGATAGCTAAAAGAATTAAGTACTTAAAGAGTGCCTACATTAAGGCAATAAGGCCTTTGTTAAAAACATACAATATCAGGGGCAGAGCCAAGATGGTGGTGTAGGAGCAAGATATTGCAGCTCCCACATAGCCACCTCAAAATACCCATAAAATAGGACTCCAAACAAATTCTAGAACTCTAAAACGTACACAAATATACTTTCCACTAAAGGCAGCTCACCTAGAAGGGACCATCTCAGGGCTGGAAGCTGAAACCAGCCCAGCCTGAAACGGTGGCTTGGCCCTGGAGGCAGCCGGACGAGCTGAGCTGCAGCTGCACAAGCTGAGCTGCAGCTGGAGCAACAGAAGAACGGATCTGTGGCAGTTGTAGCAGTTTCCAGAATTATCAAGCCATAAAGGAAAAAGAAAGGACTAAGTGAAAAGTCAGTGGAACTAGGCTAAAAATTGGGGGAGAAGAGCGGGTCCGGCCAAACTGCTTCCAGGGCAAGGAAGCGGCAGAAGCGGAGGTCCTGCACCTGCCTCCACATTGCTGCTTCGGAGCTCCCGGCCTGCAGACTGCAGGGGAGCCAAGCGATCATTCAGAGGCCAAGTGTTCTCACGTTGAGCGGCCTGGATCCAGATCACAGTCTTGGGTGGTGGTCCTGGGGTGCCTTTTCAGTAAGCCAGAGCTGGGGAGGGCCCCAGTAGCCTCCTAAAAGCACTGGCAGCTGGGAAAACCCCAGCAATTTGGGACAGAGCTTTCCCCTCTGGAAGCAGAGTTCCACAGAGCTAAAAAATCATTGACTGATCAACCATGAGCAGGCAAAGGAAGCAAAGTTAGAACAGCAACCAAACTCTAGATTCCTTTTTTGGAGACAAGAAG
>CM053587.1:225240591-225320041 GCA_028646515.1 Pseudochirops corinnae
ATTACACATGTTCAGCCTGTATTTGATTGCTTGTCCTTCCAGTGGGAGTGGGTGATGAGGGAGGAAGAGAAAGAAGCTACAATTTAAAGTTCTATAATCAAATGTTAAAAATATATATGTATATGTATATATATATATATATATACACACACAATTATTATTATTATTATTATTATTATTATTATTATTATTATTATTATTAACTACATCCCACTGGAACATAAGATACACAGGCACTGTGGTAGGGAGATCCATCTTGCCCTACTGGAAAGTCAGAGGGGTGATCGGGGAGGACATAGGATGGAATAAATTGGGGGAGGGGTTATATAATGGGATGGCTGTTTTGGGGTAGTGGGTAGGGGAAAGAAGGGGAGAAAATCTGTAACTCAAAATCTCGTGGAAATGAATGATGTAAACTAAAATAAATAAAAGTTAAAAAAAACCACAAAAAACATACAATATCATCTCAGAAAAGTAAGACTTTAACATTTTACCATACCATTATAGGTGAAAGTAACTTGTTTTTATATTATCATACTCCTTTTGGATATTATTATGCCTCTGAAGTAATGGGACACAGGCCTGGAATGTTAAGTTAAAAGGACAGAGAGGAAAGAAAACAGAAGTCAAGTCAAGAAGTCATCAAGCATTTATTAAATTCTTACTATGCCAAGCACTAGGGATACAAAAAAAGGCAAAAATGGTCTCTCCCCTCAAGGAACTCAGTCTTCAGGTGGAGACAACACAACAATGACCACCTACCACTTAACATTTAAATAGCCTTTTAGAGTTTGAAAAGCAATTGTGAGCTACTGAACAAGATAGCCCTCAGGAAAGTTCCCCAATGGAGAACTTTGGTCAGCTGAAAAAGGCAGGAGGAAGTAAGGCCACCTGGCAGAATGAGGGATGTGGACAACTGAAGACAAGTCACTTTTCCCACAACTTTTCCTAGAACCAGTCACTTGCTAATTATAACTGAATGTATATTACTTCATTTACATATTATGTGCATTAAATATTATTTACATATTGATACATTAATACAATATGTGATCAATATAATACCCATCATATAATTTTAACAGGTTGTATATTGCTATGTGTATATATATATATATATAATATATCTCCCAGAGCATTTTTTTCTTATTTTTATCCCTAGCACTTAGCACAGTGCCTGGCATATTGCTGGCATTTAATAAATGTTTATTGATTGATTGATTAATCTATATCTCTATATGATCCTACAGTAAAATATGTTGCTATGATGTTGGAAGTAAGACCAATTTCCTTTAAAGGGCCATAATGCCCCTTGCAGTTCAACACATTTCTGTTTTCTTTGGTCCATTCAAATTGAGTAGTGGAGAGAACAATGGCCCTGGAGTTGGAAAGAACTGAGTTCAAATCCAGCCGCAGGCACTTGGTAGTTCTGGGATCTTAGGCAAGACATGCTCTGGGTTTTAATTTCTTCATAGGTTAAATGTGGATAACAATAGCATTGACTTTGCAGAATTGTTGTAAGGCTAAGATGAGGTAATATTTATAAAGTCCTTTGGAAACAAAGTACTATATAAATGCTAATTTGTTATTATTATTACTAGATAAACAATGATATAACATTTAAATTGCCTCAAATCTAAATCTACAGATTGTTTGTTTTTGTGTCCAACTCTTCATGACCCACTTGGGGTTTTCTTGGCCGCGATACTGGATTCCTTTGCAGTTTCCTTCTCCAGCTCACTGTACAGAAGAGTTACTGGGGCCAACAGGGTTAAGCGACTTGCCTAGGGTTACACAGCTAGTAAGCATCTGAGGTCAGATTTGAACTTCAAAAGGCATCTTCCTGATTCCAAGCCCAGTGCTCTATCCATTGCTGCACCTAACTGCCCCCTACTGATTACAGAGAGCTAGCAAATGCAACAGACCCAGGGTGAAGAGAGGGACCAAATTGACATATGCAGTCACAATCAATGTGGCTAGCTGGGGTATGTAATTTTTAATAAGCTAAAAGGAATATCCTTTGCTAATAAATGTAGAATAAAGGCACAGACACTATTAAGTTTAGGAGAATTTCACAGATAAGTGAACAAAATGACACTTTCACATCCAGAAATGCAGGTCCATCCAGTATTCTTTTGACTGTTTTAAGCTTATTCTAAAGTCTTGAATATATTATAAAAAAGGTGTCTGGCATAAACTCTCCTGTGGCATGACATTGCAAATGTCCTTAGGGCTTTTTCTGCTCTCTGGGAAGGCTTAGTTAGGTAGATATGGAGAATTGATGCAGATCCTTAACCATGAGGACACTGTAGGCGTACTCAATAAAATATATTGGTAATATCATTTCAAAAAATGAGAGGATGGCATAAATCCAAACTTAGAAATGTGTCCAATAGCTGTAAATTAGTTTTGTATCTGATGAATACGGAATTCAAATGCCAGGCATAAAGAGCTTGAAATGAGAGTGGAGGAAAGAAATGAAGAATCAAATAACAACAAAATCAACAATATTAAACAAAACTTAGTTTCTCTGGCATCAGCTGGGGGAGGTGGTATATTTCACATTAAACTCAATTCCTGGATAACTGGGGCTTGCCCTTTTTAAACACCAAAATTGTCAAAAAATATTTTTGGAAGATATCTTTCTGAGACGAACTGTATACCCTGCTGTCTCAAAGCAAAGTAAAAGAACAAAAGTGAACCTTTTCTTGATAATGAACATGGATTATCATAAATGCTGGAATATATAAGGTAGAAAAGCCCTCTATTCAGGGGCTACTCAGATGTGTAGGGCTATGTGACTCTACAACACATGGCCCCAGAATGCTGTGCATTTTGAATCTGCCTGTATGTTTTATGATAGTTTCTCCTTCACTTTCAGACTTTGTTTTCATTTCTTGGGGTATTCTACTTGCTTGCCTCTAATGACAATATCCCTATCACATCCACTGGCTAATATGGACTTTTATTCTTGTGAAATGGGGAAAGCCAACTAATTTGAATTTGCTAGAATTGCATATAAAGTAAGTCTGAGTAAGGGTCTGATGGATTTTACTATGTGCAAAGTACATAGAACTTTAGAAAATGGACTTTGTGACATATTTTGACTGCTCAGGAACCTTTTAAAGTTAGTTTCTTGTTCTCTGTTGTGTTCTGAATAGTTAAAATTGCCAAAAGTGGGCAAACAAGTTTTAAAAAAAGATTCTGGGTTGATGTAAGAGCCTAAAATACATACTGCTGTCACAAAGTTGCACCCACTTCAATTGGTTTCAAAAATTTTTTTCTGCCCGTTCATGTCATATTTAATGTTACTTTACTGTTATGAACCTAGCTAAAAGGAATATTCATTATTTTTGTCAATTAAAATTCAAGTGTCCATGCTAAAAAAATGTAAACTTTCTGTGGGTGGAGGGACGGGGTGACATGCAGAAAAGGGTGAGATACTTTCTCTTCCTTTGTTTGCCTCTCCCCAAATCAAGAATCAAGTTCATCTAAATTCATAGTATTTAAAGTAGGAAGGGACCTTAGAAATCATCTGGATCTCATTTTATAGAAGAGAAAGTAATTTTCATGATTTAAAAACATTTTTAATTAACACAGACTATATTGTCATGACATGCCCAGGATACTCTTTAGTATTTATTTTTACAAGGAAATAAAGAAAACTTATTCTCTAACATGCAAAAGAAAATAAAGTTGACCTTCTGATAGTTAATGAAAAATGCCACGAGAACATGAACCTTAGTGTTTCACAATGAAACTAGGCAGGTCCATGTTATTTGTCCTATACCCCTTCATGTTAATTCCAACACCATGCAACTTTCAAAGGAACATACACTGCACTTTTCTGAGTGTTTCAAAATTGATCCATAATCATGAAATATGACTTCATGATTTTGAAAACACAAATCCCAAAATGAAGTCATATTATACTTAGTGGGTCGTGCTCCAACTCCATTTAGAGCTATGGTTTATGCTAATCCAGCTAAGCTTTGTTTTGTTTTGGTTTTGGTTTTTTGATTGCTGAATTTGGTACACATGGAACAGGAAGCAGATTATGCCATGATGAGGCAAAAAAAACCAGACCACAGTTGATGTGATATATCAACAATTACATCTGCCACTCAAACTAGGGGGATTATCAACTCCATTTTACAGATGAGGAAACTGTAACTGGCCCATAGTCACTAAGTCAGCTATATCTATGAAGCTCCTGCCATGTGCTAGGCGTGGGTGCCAAGGGCCAGAGATAAAAAGAAAAACTAAGATAAAACCCCCAAAACAAACAAAAACAAAGAAACTAATTAAAAAAAAAACCCAGTACCTTTTCTCAAAGAACTCATAATCTAATTAATACTGACAGCTCATGCATATTAGAGGGATCTGAACTCATGTTTTACTGACTCCAAGTACAGTATTCTTACCATTTCACCATGCTGTAGGTTCTCCTACCATAATTTTATGTATGTATTTTACTTCCAATGCTGAAGAGTGGTACTTCTCTTAGAGAAGACACCACTCATTTATCACTGACTCCCAAGGCTTGAAGGGACCTCAGAGTCCAATTCTCATCTGAAGCATAAATCACCTCTGTATCATTTCCAAGTAGTTATCTATTTTCTCCTCAAATAAATCCAGTGATGGGGAAACTCACTGCCTTATAAAGGAGTTCATCCTGCTGCTGGATGGATCTCATTTTCTTCGCTAGTCATGATGTCTCGTCCTTTCATTTTTCCCACTGTTTCATTTCTCAGATTTTGATCTTTAGCCTCACTGTGAATTTAGGTCTCTCCATCCCTCCCAGTTCGTTATCCCTCTATTCACAGTCTTGACACTATAAACGGTCATTTAAAGAGAATACTGTCCCTTGAATCCCTTGCCTCCTTATCCTACTGTTGTTCCACCCCTACCTGACTTCCTCCTATTCTATCTGCTTTCTCCATACCCAACTACTGAGACAATGAGCAAGCAGGAAGGAAGTCATGAAACCAGGCTGCCTGGGTCCACTAAAAATTTATGCATTCTAACTGCTTATGGTGATCCTACTAATCTCTGTTGGGCAGCTAGGCATCACAGTGGATAGAGTGCCAGGCTTGGAATCAGGGGGACCTGAGGGCAAATCCAGCCTCAGACATTTACTGGTTGGGTGACCTGGGTAAGTTGCTTAACCCTGTTTGCCTCTGGTTCCTCATTTGTAAAGTTAGCAGGAGAAGGAAATGGCAAACCACTTCAGTATCTTTCCTAAGAAAACCCCAAATGGGGTCACGAAGAATTGGACACAACTAGGCAACAACAAAAAGGGGATAATAATAGTACCTACCTCTCTCACACAGTCATTATGAGGTAAAATAAGATTTAAATGTAAAGCATTTTATAAGCCTCACAATGCTTCCTTCCTTTCATTCTCTTTCCTTTCCTTTCTTTTCTCTTCCTTCCTTCCTCTCTTTCTTCTTCTTCATTTCCTTTCTCTTTCCATCCTGAAAATCCCAACCAGTTGTTAGATTTGTGGATTATTCCCCCACAGTTTCTTTCATCATCCATCCCAATCCAATCACATGGTGACCACTGTAGTTTAGGCCTTCATTAATTTTCTCTTGGACTACAGTAAGTCTCCTAATTGTTCTTTTTCATCTTCCTACCCTTAACAATCTGTAAAGTGCCTTGCACTAGAAGTTGCTTAATAAGTACTCACTGAATTGAATTACTGGGAAGGTGTTCTTTAATTTTACTGAAATTCACCTTCCTATAATTTTTATGCACTAATCTGAGTTATGCCCTTTGGGACCAAGCTGAACAAAATTAATACCTCTTCCACAAGCCAGTCATTCAAATACTTGCAGACACCTATCATGTTTCACTCTAAATTAAAGTATTCTCTTCATTCATTCATTAGGATGCAATGCCCCCTTCACACATTCTAGCCAAACTGGATGCAATGATCAAATGAGATGATAATTGTAAAGCATTCGGATAGTACCTGGTACATAGTAGGTGCTTACCAAATACTTCTTCCTTCACCTCCCCATCCTATGTTCAAAGCAGCCTTCTCTCTGTTCCATCTCTCTTCTCTGTACCTTTGCAAGAGTCCACCCCACCTGCCCGGAATGGAATCCCTCCCTTCCTCCACCTCACAGAGTTCTTCTCCCTTTAAGACCCAAGCTCAAGGACCATCTCAACATGAAGGCTTTCCTGATCCTCTCAATTGCTAGTGTCCTCCCTCCCAAATGACCTTGTATTTAATTACAAGATATGTATTTGTATTTACTTACTTTATATGTATGATACACACACACACTTATGCATGTACATGATATCTCCCCCTTTAGAATATAAACTCCTTGCAGATAGTACTTTTATCCCCAGTGCCCAGCCTATGGTCTGACACATAGCAAAAGCTTAATAAATGCTTAACAAGCCCTTTCTAAATTGTGGTGCCTCATATTGAATATAGTATCCCTGATGTGGTTTGACCAGGTACAATAGAATGACCTCTTCTCTCACTGTGGATGCTATCTTCTGTTAGTCTAGTCAAAACAGTATTAGTTCTTTTGGAAGGCACATCATACTATTGGCTTTCTCACCTGAAATGCTGCTGAGTCACATCCCTACAATCCTATACTTATTGACCGAATGGTTTTTTATAACCTAAGTGTCAGACATTATATTAGTCTCTATTAAATTTTAACTTATTGGATTGTTCTTGCTTGTCAAGATTTCAGGGGATTCCCGTTCTGCCGTCCAAATGGATTAGCTATTCCTACCAGAAAATTAAAGATAGCAATGAAAGTTTGACTTGCCAGCTTCCAGGCCAGGACATAATCTTGATGAATCAAAGAAAACAGAGTAAAACAAAACCCGTTCAGAGGCCTAGTAATTCTCATTGAATACATTTAACATTGAGCCAATGGAAATTCCATTAGGATTTTTACCAGTGGCCAAAGGCTTAACTTTGTAAGTCTATCTAAAAATGGATGAGAATAAGATTATAGTAGGACTTGGGCTCTTATTAACAGTCGGTTACATGCCAAGAAAATGAATGCCTCTAAATCTTCCACTGGGTACAAGTTTCTCTTTCTTTGCTTTACTTATTTGGAAGAGAATGCTTTTTAACTAGGAAGAGTCAGTATTAAATTAGGAGGATAGAAAGGCAATTCTCAACAAATGGCTTTCAGGTTCCACTACTTCAAAATAACATATAAATAAATCTTTGTTTGGGGCATGTTGACTGCTATGAGTCTCACTCACACCTTTCAATTAGTATAAACTCATTTGTTTGTCACTTCAACTACCCCACAGTGTGATCATCCAGTGTACTCTGGCCAAACTCATCCCTGTCCTACAGACATGCCAAGTGTGTTTTGGCTTCCTTTCTTCTGTTTGTCTGTACACATTGCACCTGGCCTTCAAATCCATGCCCAAGTCTCACCCACACCAAGAAGCCTTTCTTGACTATTCCTGTCTCTATTGATCTTAAATTTTTCCTTTCAATGAACTCATATACTAGAGAATCAATCACCATTGAAAAATGACATATGTAAATGTTCTGAACTCTCCTGTGTCTGGCACATAGTAGACATTTATTAAATAATGACTGATTCGGTGGCAGGCCGAATTTTGGAAGGGGAATGGGGGGATAGGAGCAGCACACTGACATCACAAGTTCAAAGGGGATGGTGCTTGTAGTGATCTATAACAGCCAAATTTTTTGGTGTAGTAGCTGCTATGAGTAGAGGGGATGGAAGCACTTATGTTCATTCAATCAATCAGTATTTACTGAGGACTAATGTAATGCAAACCTTTATACTGAGGAATGTGGATGAACACAAAGCAGAATACGAGATGGACACTGACTTTGCGGAGCTCAGTCAAATGGACAAGATGAGCTTATAGCTGAGGCAGAAAAGAAAGCAGCTGTGGCACAGGGAGTAAGAGCAATAGATCTGAAGTCTGAATCATTCCAAATTCTATTATTTGCCAGCTCACAGGAGAACAGATTTAAAGCTAGAAGAGAGCTTTAAGGCCATTGGTTCAACTCCATTCTTTCACAGATCCGGAAACCAAGGAAAAGAGAGATTAAGAGAAAAGTCCAGGATTACAAAGCTTTTAGTAAGGCCCTGAGGCAAGATTTGAACTTGGGTCTTCCTGATTCTAAGACCAGCACTCTATCCCCTTTGAAACTTAACTGTATTACTATATTTTAACAATGGACATACCCCACCCATGCCTGACATGCCCTCCCAACTCATGCTACCTAAAAGAATCCCTTAATTACTTCAAGCAAGACCTCAAATAAAACCTTCTAGATGAGGCCTTTCCTGATTACCCCAACTGCAAGTTTCCTCCCTCCCAAAATTATCTCATTTATTTTGCATTTCTTTTCCACATATACTCACACAGATTGTAAGCACCTTCAGGGAAGGGACTATCTTTTGCCTCTTTTTGTATGCCAAGAGCACAGTACAGTGCTGGGCACATAACAGGCAATTAATAATACTGATTGATGGATTGACCAATGTAGTCTCCCCAATAGAATGCAAGTCCTCCGAGCACAGGGACAAATCCATTTTTATCTTTGTGTCACCAATGCCATGCACAATGCCTGGCACATAGTAGGCATCTACTAAACGCTTGCTGATTTATTAAATAATAGGAAATTCACAAGGGAGAAACTCCTTCTATCAATGCACCTACCTATATCTACCTGCTTCATAACTTATATTGTAAGACAGTTACCTGAAGTCAGCGAGTGACCAAGAGTGATTTGCCCAGGCCCAGAAAGCTACACGTAGTAGGGATGAGATGAGTCCGGATGCTTCTGACTTCACTGCCTTTTCTGTGCAGATGACTGCTTGAACCCCTGTATAAGATCTCATGTTTGGTCTCATTAAAATTGATCTTATCAGATTCAACCAATCATTACAGATTGATGAGTGTTGTGGCTTTTTTTTTTAAACCTACTGTTCAACATGTGTGTTATCTTCAATTTTCTTGAGTATGCCAACTATACCTTCATCTAAGTCACTCCTAAAAAATGTTGAACGGGACATAGACTCCAAATATAGAGATTTTTTTTTTACAGGTTTGAATTAGTAAAAAAATAAAAAATCTCTACTCTTTGGATCTGGCATTAAGTTCACCTAACTGCCATTATCTACCCCATATCTCCCTATATTAAAAAAAAAAATCATGAAAAATGTGGCTGAATGGCTTGCTAAAATTCAGGTATACTCTGTGTATGTATTTCTTGACTAACCAGTATAACAAACCTATTTTTAAAAGGATCAGGCAAGATCTTTCTTTGATGAGGTCATCCTACCTTGAGGTAATTGTTGCTTCCTTTCTAAATGCTCACAAACTGTCCCTCTACTATTGGATGGTAGAATTTTGCTAGGAAATTGAGTAAAGTCCACCGATGTAATATTGTGTAGTTGCCACATTCCTCCTTTCCTTGAAAATGGAGAAATTTATCCTTATTTAGTGTTGAGACATTTATCCTCTTCACTGAGATCATTAATCAATCACCTATAGCAATTCAGGAATCACATACACCTTTTTCTTTAGTATGGATGGAGTTTTTCCAGACATAGAATAAGTCAAACTCTTTTAGAGCAGCCAGGGATTGTCTTACTGTGTCTCTTCATCAATCCTGAGTTTCAATTCTCTACTAATTTACCTTCCCCGCCCCCAACTTTTCCTAGTTTGAAAATCACTCCTAAGGGGCAGCCAGGTGGCCCAGTGAATAGAGAGAGCACCATACCTTGAGTCAGGAGGACTTGAGTGACCTTGGGTAAGTCACTTAATCACAACTGCCTTGCCTTCTCCCCTCCAAAAAAAAAAAACAAACCACTCCTGGTATCAAATAGTTCTACCTGTAGTTCTAACCTCCTTTTTTATCCTATTTACCACTCTATTGATGAGGAAACTGAGGTTCACAGAGGTTAAATTACTTTCTCAAGGTCAAAAAGGCAGTAAAAGAATTAGAATTTGGGTTCTCTGACATTAATTTAAAAAACACTCATTAAACACCAACTCTCTGTAAGGCACTATGCATGGTGTTGGGAAGATGATAGAAGATAGAGTCTTTTCCTATCAAGAGCCTCCAATAGGGCCCAATAAGAGCCTTAATATGTATAAACAGATAAAAAGGATACTAGGTAGAATGGGATAAGTAAAAAAGAGAGGTCCAGACAAAGTGCTTGAGAAATCCGTGGAGAGAGAAATCCCTTTGGGCCGGTGAAGGACGAAGGAAGGCTTCACAAAGAAAGCAGCATATGAACTGAACCTTGGCAGAAGTGAGAGATGTTACGGGGCAGAGACTGGGAGAAGGGGGAGATCTCTTTATAGGATTATAGGACTGAGTGCTGGAAAGCCCTGAGAAATTTATCAAGGAGTCAGAGTCTTTCAGTGTACAGATGAAAAGAAGGGAAGCGGCTTGTTCAAAGTCACAGAGGTAGCAGCATGGATAGAGAACAGTATGAGCAAAGACACAGGCATGGAAGAAGGCATGGTAAGAATGGGGAATAGAAAGAAGACCTGCTTGGCTGGAATAGAAATAATGTGGAGAGGAGGAGCATGAGAGACATTTCAAAAGGAAAACTGGAGGCAGACTGTAAAGGGTCTTATACGGGCACAGAAAAACTTAGGAGAATTAAGTGATGACATTAATTGAACCAGTATTAACATAGTTAATATTTAGGAACACTGAGTACCCTGGATGGAAGGCTTAGAGAGTAGTCATTAATAGCAGCCTTTCACCTAATCCCATCCTATCCCATCTCATCCCATCCCCAACAATGTAAAAATGTTCCTCTTCTGTAGGCAAAATATAATGTAACCTGCTCAAGAGAGAAAACTGAAAATATTAGATGTTGTCAATGGCAACCAAACAGTTCCCTATCATGAATCACTGTGGCCTCATTCTGACAGGTCCAGTTGCAACCCAGCCCTGGATCGACACTAAACTGTGATTCAGACACAATAATACTTTGGGTGCTATTTAAATGGGTTGGGGAGGGGGAAGAGGAAAAATAGGAAGCAGTATTATTTCCCTCTGAATTTTAATAAGCTGAACCAAATCTTTACTTTGAAATTGGAAAGTGGGAAAAGTTAACCTGTCCTTGAAATTATATAAATAATAGAATTTAGTTTTATGAAGCATCTCTCCCCCACACAGTCAAAAACATGTGAACTGTGAAAGTCAATGTTAGCAGAAGGGAAAAAAATAAAGTTTCCATAAAGGTTCCTAAGAGAATGAAGGAATGAGTTGTCTGATAATTTGGAAGTCAACCACAGGTGACCACATGGAAAAGACATGAGGTACTAGTAACTAGAATATTGTTCAGATAGCAGCTGGCATACTACTGCTGCTACTCTCCTATAACATACCATTTGCTACTACCATTATACTGGAGAGATTCTCTTGTGGATTTTTTTGGACTTAGCCCCTGTGGAAATCTGTGAGGAGACAATAAGAACAATGATACTTGGGTATCATCTTGTCTCACTATCAGTTATGGTAATGGATTGCCCACTTCTAGTGAGTGCTGACAATGTGGTTCACAGGTACAGAGTTCTGGGTTAAGTGGTTTGGGTTCCAATCTTAGCTAAGTCACTAATTTAATTGGGAGACCTTATAGATCAGTAGAATGGAGGTGGAAAATACCCTTTGTTATCTTTCTTCCAATGTTCCTGTTAAGAAAGTTCTAAATCTAAACCTAAAGAACTCTCCTACTCAAGAAACTCTGGGAGCTCCCTCTTATCTCTAGCATCAAATACAAACTTATCTGTTTGATTTTTGAAACTCTTCAACACTGGGCTCCAGTCCACCATTCTAGCATTGCACCATTAACACACATTTTCACATGCTTTATGTTTCAGACAAACTGGACTTCCTGTTATACTCTATATGTGCCATTCCATTTCCCATTTCTTTGTGCTTAGACAATCTGTCCCCCATGTTGGGAGATGGTCTCTCTTGTCATGTCTACATCATAGGATATGATGAAGTTTTCTTCAGAGTACAGCTCAGATTCCACAAAAAGACTATTCAGAAAGCTGAACTTTGTAGTTCCCATGCTGTTTTCTCACCCAGGGAAATTATTTTGTATATCTTATATTTCATTTTCTATGTATATATTGTCTCCCATCAAAAAAATACAAGTTCCTTGAGGGCAGGAATTGTTTCATTTTTGTCTTTGAATCTGCAGTACCTAGCCCAGAGCCTGGCACACAGTAGGTACTTAATAAAATGTGTGTCGAGGCTGTGTGGTAAAATGGAAAGAGCACTGGTTCTGTTAGTCTAGTCGTTCTGGAGAATACTTTGGAACTACACTCAAAGGGCTATCAAATTCTGCATGCCCTTTGCCTGTATCCCAAAGAGATCATAGAAAAGCGAAAAGGGCCTATTTATGTATAGTAGCTCTTTTTGTGGTGACAAAGAATTAGAAATGGAGTGGATGCCCTTCAACCGGGGAAGGATTGAACAAGCTGTGGTATATGATTGTGATAGAATACTATTGTGCTATAAGACAAGATAAGTAGGAAGGTTTCAGGAAAACCAGGAAAGACTTACATGAACTGATACAAATTTAAGTGAGCAGAACCAGAAGAACATTGTACCCATATAGTAACAGCAATATTCTGTGATGATCAGCTGTGAATGACTTAACTAACTATTCTCAACAATACAATGATCCAAGACAGTTCCAAAGGACTCAGGATGAAAAATGCCATCCACCTCCAGAGAAAGAACTGATGAACTCTGAGTGTAGACTGAAGTGTATTTTTAAATTTTTATTTATTAATTAGGAAATATATAATGAAATAAAGAAATTTTTTTAAAAGAGCACTAGATCTGGAGTCAAAGAACCTGCATTCAAATCCTGCATGGGCAAGCCATTTCACCTTTATGTTTCCACATGTGTACAATGAGGGCATTGGACTTGATGTCCTCTAAGGTACCTTTCAACTCTATTTAATAGAACTGATATTATGAAAGTGGGATTATTGCTCTTTTCCCTTCCATACAGAAAAATATTTGATATCTCACCACTGGGGCTCCAGTTTCCTCATGCATTCCTCAAAGGAGACTGGATTATCTCTAGAATGCCTTCTAGTTCTAACACTGTATGACCCTTTATGAGTTCCTATTTTTTAGCCTTTTAATTTCCTTTATTATTATTATTGGAACCCTCTTCAAATCCCTTTCAAAATCTGGAGCACAGAATGAGTTATAAAATAGATACAAATAACACTGAGACTCTTAAAAACCATCTTAGTATATATTCATAATGCCATCAATTTTCTATAAAGCCTGTACCTAATTCTGTACACATAGATTTTTTAATGCAAATTCTGTTAAGTATATTAGTTTCCTACCTTCTTTTAAAAAATATATTAAACATAATTTAACATTTTCTTGATCATTTCCAGGCATCATCATAAATATCAATGACTGTACACAACGCCCTTCGAGGCAACTGGATTCTACAAGGTCCTAGAAGGCTCTTTTCACCTCCTGGTGCAAATAACTTCTAGGGTTTCCCTATTAGTGGCTGAATTTCAGACAGGTTCCAAGACACAGCCCAAGCAGATGAAAAATAGAAGGCAATTTGCAAGATACAGAAACACAGTATACCCAGCATTTGATTTTATTCAGATTGTCATGATTTGACATAACACTCTTAAATTATTTAGACTATGATATCAAAGAAATAATTGTTCCCTGCGACTCTAAGTCAGGGCATTTAGGGCTCATGAATTTGTTTTAAAAACATATGTGTATGTGTGTGTTTGTGTGTGTATGTGTGTGTGTGTGTGTGTGTATGTATGAATGTATGCCAGTAGTTTCAAACTTTCATTTCATGTCTCTTCAAATTTTCTTACACTTATCTACTGGTACTACTTCTAGCTGAGAGGCTAGGTGATGGAGTAGAGTGCTGGCTCTAGAGTCAGGAAGACCTAAATTCAAATCTTGCCTCAGATACTACCTATGTGACACTATTTACCTCAGTTTCCTCATCTGTAAAATGAGCTGGAGAAGGAAATGGCAAACCACTTCAGTATCTCCCATAAAAACACCAAATAGCATCACAGAGAGTCAGACATGATTGAAACAAGTAAAAAACACTACTACTATCTAAAACTTGTTTTCCTTTGCAAAGACTTATTAATTTTATTACATTTTTGTTTAGGTAAAGCAACCAAAAAAGGGAGATTTAATACAATGATGTGTGAATTACTTGGGACAAGCAGTAATTTTTATACATTATCATTCTGTGATAATAATAATAATGGTGGACATTTGTGTATGCTTCTACTGACAAAAGGCTGGCTAACTCAGAATGTCTAACCTTGACCAGAGCAAACTAGATTGAGCTGGTTTCCCTACTTTTAATCAGTTCAGTAAGATGAGTGCTGAGTTTCATGCCATACACACATTTCAGTGCTTAAGCTCTTGTACTTAATGTGCTATTTTTAAGAATCAACATTAGTCAAAGAAATATTAAAAGTTGTAGCTCTTAATAACTCTAAGAGATATTATAGAGGTTGTTTGTGTAGAGAAGTCAAGCATTTCAAAGATTAACTAAGTCTACAACTAAACAAGATTAGACACACTGAAGGACAGAAAATGCAGCTGGAAAGGAAAAAAATGTCAAGAACTAAAAAACTATTGCTATAAGAGTCTAATTAATTTCTGGAAAATAAGCAAAGAACTGAGATGGCAGCTAAAGGGTTTTTATTCCTCTATATTGTTGAATGGGCTTTTTGAAGTCTGAAGAACAGTGAGAATACCAGTAATTTTTTTTAACCTGCTAATCACTGTTATGAAGAAAAATGCTTGTTGTAGGCAAGACAATACAAAGAGTAGAATATGGAAGACTGGAAAAAAGAAATTTTAACCATGCAACACTTTTTCATTCAAGGCTATACCAAAACCATTGTCAGAAGGATTCTAAGGTGAGCTTATAAGATCTGGGCATCTTATCTAACTATAAAAACCCAGGAAAAAAAACCCAACAACTTCTTTTTAAGTTTCTAGTAGACCTGAATGTCTCATCCCCACTGAGGAAAGGATAAATTCTCATGAACATATCATTAGATGATGAGAAGCAGATTTGTTCCAAAATTATAAAAATGACAAAATTGAGAAAAAAAATGAGTCTTTAACTATGTTTCACACCATGAAAAATTTGTCCAAGAATAAAAATTAAACATGCCACAATGGTCTCAGAATTTGCCTGATTTAAACCCCAATGAAAACTAATGGGCAATAATCAAGGCTACATTGGAAGTACAAATTGTTCATCAAAGGCATACTTCATATCAAATGACAGATATGGTTTGTGAGGAAAAATTAAAAGTAATAGGTCACTTTTGTGACCTCAATGCCAAATCATGTAAGACAAATGAATACAGTGAAAGAAGTACTTATATATTAAAATGTTTTTAAATGTAAAAAAATACATATTATATGTCATTGATAATTTTGCCATGTGCCAAGTAATTTACATAGCACAATAAATCTTGATAGGATAAAAACATATTGATGGGGTCAAGCAATCCATGGTTTTGAGATCCCTTGTATATACTATTGGATACAAGGTCACAAGCTCATAGAACATCATAGATTGAGAGCAAAAAGGAAGCAGAGCATTTATTTATTTAATGAAAACCTACCACTTTATGGATGAGGAAACCAAAGCTCATTTGGGTTGAGTGACTTGCCCAAGATCACACAAGTAAATATCAGAAGCAGGATTTGAATCCAGGTCATCTGACCCTAGGCTAAAGGATTAGAAGGCTGGCCTTGGAATCAAGAAGGTTTAAGTTCTAGTCCTATATCTGAGTGGGAGTTCTATAAAGTGATGAGATTACAGATCTATTTTTCTCTTTCTCTTTTGCCTGCTACCATTCTCACAAAAGAATATAATGGGATATGGGGTAAGACCTTTCTAGATCAATAGTTTTCCTCTAGCAAAGCACCAATAGCTATCCATTGAAAAGAAAAAAATCTTCATGATGTTTGGGGAGGAGCCTTACAACATCACTGACTTTCTTTATCAATCATATATGTCTATTATCTATGACTTTATTTAAACCTTTCTTGGACCTATTTATATTTTTAAACTGAACTACCTTTTAGGGAGTATCAGGAGTATCAAACTTCAAACCTTGATTACTCACTGCAAAACGTATAGATTGGTGGCAAAAATACTGAACTTGGAGTCACAGGACTTGAGTTCTGCTTCTGGTTCTGCCATTTATTTTTAACCTTGGGCAAAGTGTTAACCTCATTGAGTCTCAGTTTCTTTATCTGTAAAATGAGTGGGTTAGAATAGATGACCTCTAGGGTCTCCTCCAGATCTACACATGATCCTATGATCCTAGGACATTCTTTCGTGTGGCTTAAGTTACATCTAACCAGATGGACAACAAGCTATTCCCAGAATTAGACAGGACAAAATCAGACTGGATGATATTTCAGAAACTAGATTGTTTTTATTTCTAAGCTGCTTGCTGCTACAAAAATCCATCTTTGGCACCAATATTCTCCAAGACACGCTATATGATTACAAACCATGGAATACCATGTTCTCAAGAGAAAAAAAATACTGCAGATGAACAAAGGGGAAAGAAAGAGATATGTGGGGGTGGGAGGGAGGCATATTGCCATTGATGACTTGCACATAAGAAGCAGAGAAAAAGAGATCATCACAGGCATGTATGCTTGCTAAAGGAGGTAGGCTAGTTTCAAAGCAAGAAGGAGAGGATAGCTCAAGTGGATAGATATGAAAGGAGGGGCTCCTTCTCTGCCAAGTAACTGGTTTATTTTGTAGTTGCCCAATGTTTCCTGAGGAGACCTTTTCCAGAACTCCTGCTAGGGGACTTTGTGACATTAATATAACTAGAAGATGATTTATATTGGATCTACTGTAGGGGATTTGTGGAAAGACAAGGACAAGACTTGTGCTGGATAAGACAAAGGGCTCGTGACTAGCTCCTGAGAAGGGAGAACCTTCACTGATGAGATCATCTATCCATCTAAGTAATAAAGCAAATGCTTCTTTCAACCTATGAGGAACATCCCTGTATGGGGGAGCAATGCATTACAGTGGAAAGGATGGTGGATTTGGTATCAGGTGCCCTGGGTTCAGATCCCAGCTCTGCCTGTGCCAGGGGGGTAACCATAAACAATGCACAACCATTTTGGGCTCCAGTTTCTTCATTTTAAAAATGAGGGCATTTTAACTTAAGAATTTTTAATGTTGCTTCCAGCTCTAAATCTATGATTCTTAGATTCTATTCTCCTGGGACATGATGAGCCAGTCCACGTTCACACTGTCCATGCCCTTTGTGATTTAAGATAGTATAATAATTTTTTCTCTCAGCTTTTTACACTGAGGTATACTTATTTATTTTTCAGGCTGGTCTCATATGGCAGGTTCTCTATCCTCATATCCATTTTAGTTGCCCTTCCCTGGACCTCTTCCAACTGGAGCCCTTCTTGAATAATCAGAATGCAAACAATATTCTGGGCACAGGCACACATAATGTTTTCTTTATACTTGTTCCCCCCTAAGACTTTTCCTGATGATGCTCGGTATTTTCTTGACTTTTTTGGAGAAGGTGTGGGGAGAGGAAAAAAAGCAATAACATGATGGGCCAATGTCTTCAGGGAACAGTTCATCTCTAATGATTTCCAGCTTCCTTTCCTAAGGCTAGGGACGCTTCAGAGGCTGTCATATTTCAAGTATAGCTTGGGTTATTTTTTTCCTTAAATGCATTACCTTATCTCAGACTGGTGAGGCCATCTAGTTTAGAGGAATCATCACAAGACTGAGGCTATTTTAAAAGTTTTCGTTTTGTGGGAAACGAAAAGATGAAATCATCCTCTGCAACACATGCTTGCTCCTTTGAATAGTTCCTTCCTCTATGTCTTTTCATTTCTCACACTCTGTTGGGCTGGAAGGCATTATAGGAATGAACACTGTCCTAACAGCTCTTGTGTTTCTAGCCTGGACCATAAAAGGAGGGGTCCCTCTCCTGGCAAGGACATGAGTTTATATTATAGTTAACAGAGGTTAGCTAAGGGGTCCTTTTCTGAAACTTCTGCTAGGTGACCTAGATTTAATTTTATACTTGGGCCACTGCTGGGAGGTGAACACAGAGTAGAGTAAGATAACCTTAAAAAGAATCCTCAATTCTCATACTTTTATTTTGTACATCCTGGTAACACAAAGCCTGACAATCATATCAGTCTATGAATTTAGTAATTATGGGGACAGGAAAAAGAGAGAGAGTGTGGGAGTAACTTTTTATGTTGCGTTCTAGAAAGTCAATGCCATGCCTGTTCTCTCTAGATGGGAAGCAACTGTGAAGACTCATGGATGGTGAGACTTCCTCCTCCCCGTCTGTTGGCCAGCAACAAGCCCTAAATTAGAAAAATTTAACTATAATAAACATGCTGCAAATGAATTATATTTAACTATAACAATCACCTCAGGGTTTGTTTCAAGACAGCATAATTTTAGCAAAGCTCCCATAAGTCCCCCAACTAAGACAGAAAGTAATTACCCAAGGATCTATTGTAATGAGTTCACCGACACTTGTTATTTAAACTGTGTGAACATTCCAACTCTTTTAGAGAGAGACACACATAGGCAGTGAACCTCTGAATGTACAGAGTTGAATGCAATGAGGACACTGTACAGAGAAAAATATGTTTCAGAAAAATATAAATATGGTAAAATCTCAAGTATTCAGACTTCACTCATTTAGAATTTGGAATGCTTCTGAAGGGAAGTGAGCTAAAATTTAGCTGGTTACTAGGGAAAAAAAGGCAGGGGTCTACTATGCAAATGAATAACATGTATAAGATAATATGGAGAATGTTTACTTACTTGATAGAGCAGGTTGTTTCCAAACAAACTATTACTTGAGAACTATTAATTTATTTATAAACAATTTATCAGCAATGTAAGCAGACTAAAGAATTGCTTAGGCACCAATGTTTTTATATGCTAATTAAAACTGTTATTATGAAAACAGAAACTCTACTAAACAAAATACTCTTTGGTCAAAAATGCCAGTTGCTGCCTGTGATTTTTTTTTTTCCAACTGAACCTGCAGGTTGACAACTGCTTTGTAACTTAAAGTTTAAAGGAGTTTCAAAGAGGTAGAGAGCCATTAAATGATTTGTTCAGGGTTATACAGCCAGAATGTGCAGAGCTGAAGTCTGAACCCAGATCTTGCAGACTGTGAGGAAGAATCTTGGAGCCATTGGTGGGGAATGTAGCACAGTGGGTAGAGTTCTAGGCCTGCAGTCAGGAAGACCGGAGTTTCAAAATCAGCCTCCAAACACTGACTAGATATGTGACCCTAGGGGAAAAATTTAACCTCTCCCTTCTCAGTTTCCTCGACTATAAAATGGGAATAAACATTGCACTTACCTCACAGAGTTACAGTGAGGATGAATGAGATGACATTGGTAAAATGCCTGGCACACAGGGGCTATTATTATATCCTTTTTACAGATAAGGATTCTGAGGCAAAGACAGTTTATATTTACAGATTTACATGTGACCCTGCCCAAAGTCACACACACCAGAGACAGGACTGAAACTCAGGTCTCCTTGACTTTAAGTCCTGTGTTCTATCCAATGAACCAGCTATAAAAGGAAGCAATCTCTGCCTTCAAGAAGGATCTGAACTCAGGTCCTCTTGACTCCAGGGCAGTCAGATGGTACAGGGCACAGACTGCTGGTCCTTGAGGCAGGGATTTATCTTTCTGAGTTCAAATCTGGCCTCAGACACTTACTAACTGTGTGACCCTGGGCAAGTCACTTAAACCTATTTGCCTCATTTCCTCATCTGTCAAATGAGCTAGAGAAGGAAATGTCAAACCACTCCAGTATCTTTCCCAAGAAACTTCCAAACTGGGCCATGACGAGTCAAGACACAACTGAAAAACAACTCAACAACAACAATTTAATTTAACTCTTGGAATTCTTAATGTGAAAGGCATTGTGTATTATAGAGAGCTACTCTTGGAATCAGGAAGACCTGGGTTCAAGTTCTGCCTTTGACAGAATCTCTAACCTCTCAGTGCTCTTTAAGATTATAAGTTGCACATGGCTAATATGGAAATATATTTCGCATGAGTTCACATATATCATCAATATCATATTCCTTGCCTTCTCAATGGGTAGGGGAGAGGCAGATAAATGGAAGAGAATCTGGAACTCAAAATTTTTAAAAGGAATATTAATTTTTTTACATGTAATTGGAAAATATTTAATGAAATATATACATATACATATATATTTATATATGACTATAAGTTGCAGAGAAAGTAGAAGGTACTGGCATACCAGTAAATTTAATGAAATGCCAATTTCTATCCCTATCTCCATCCTATTCTTTATGCAGGATGTTTGTCCAATGACCAACACAATGACGCCCTAGTTCAGCACATTTTTACTGCCATTACTGCCTTAAAAAGTACCAGACATAAAGGAGTTGAATTACAATGGAAGGATGGCTCACAGAGTTTCCTCAGTCATTCAAATAAACATTTATGAGCCAAATACTGTGCCAGATGGTGGGGATACAAAAAGAGGCATAAGACAGTCTCTGCCCCTCAAGAAGCTTATACCCATAGACACACACGGAGGCACGCAAGTATATGAATTTTGTCACCATTTCCTACAGCAGTTTAGTTGATACAAGAGTAACTACAATGATTATGTCCAAAAAGGTCCAGAAACCATATCAGTAAATAAATACTTAATCTTCTTGTCAAATGGAGAGTGGAAAGAAGCAAAGGGAGCAAGGGCTTAGGGGAAAACATAAGCTCATGTGCAAAATGTTTTGAAAAAGGACAAGGCAAGTATATGAACAGTATTGTCTCACAAAAGACCAAAATGCAGGATAAATAAAAACAAACCTTCAGAGAGGTTGGCATGAAATCTAGAGAGGACTGTGAGAGAGTGTCTGTATCCTGAGAGCATCTGTAGTTAAAAGTGAAAGGACAACGAATAGATGTGAAATCAAACAGTTGGTGTTTTCATAGCAATCTATTTATTCTCAACGGTGATGATAGTGAAGTTATAACACTTGGACTCTGTCCACTCAAGAAATGATATACTAAGTTTATAGGTAGTAATGGAGCTTGAAAAAAAATAAAGTCAGGATAGTGATCTGGGTCCAGGATGGAGTAGAAAGAAGAAACTAGGGTTCATTGCCTATGAAGAACTGTCATTGCTTACAAAGATCTCAAACTGCTCTCTGCCAAAAAACAAACAAACCATCTTTCTCAATCAGTATCAAGAACATAAGGTGGCACACAGGTAAGAATCACACAGGATGTGAAAACGTGTAACAGCTAGGATCTGCACGAGTGGAAAACAGGTCTACACAGATGAAATCATGAATACATTAAATATCAGTAACAGCTGAAAGCTGGCTTATACTTAGGAATGATGTAACTACGTACATGTGAATGTTTTACTCTTTTTCAAATGTGGCCTTACAGAACTTTTTTTTAGATCACTGATTTAGAGCTGAAAGGAAAATTAGAAGAGCCTTTTTCACAGCTGTGAAAACTGACACCCAGAGAGGCTATTTGCCTAGATAGCAAATGGGAAACTCAAGATTGTGCCACCAAAAAAAGGGCAAGAAGATCATTTTTATTAGTTTCTCTAGAAGGAGACGCATCCTTTATCATCCACAAGTTTCTAGTGGCAGAAGAGACGTGCAGAAGTCACCCCGCATTCAGATGCTTTCCTATCCTATGGTCTTTCAGCAAACAATTCCCTTATTTAACGAGATCCACGGCAAAACAAAACAAAACAAACAGGCAGTTCCATCAAAGTTAAATTAAATCACCACTTCCGCTGCAGCTTATGTATGCCAGGGGCTCTGTGGTACAATGTCGGTATTTTTATTTCTTTTGAGCTCCTATTAGTGTTTCCATTGCATTCTCATAGCTATACACGGTAGTGATTTATAGAATGGGGTATTGCTCAGAGTAGTCAGAGCAGTAATAAAGAGCTGTCACATGACTGTCTATCCCTTGCCTGTTTGCTGATCTTGGCACAGCACTTTTACCAGCGATGAGAAGGGAATCCTGTTAAAAGTAGACAACTGCAAGGCATATACATATACTATTTTTTTTAGTTTTTTTTTTTAGGGGGGGGGAAGCAAGGCAATTGGGGATAAGTGACTTGTCAGAGGTCCCACAGCTATTTAAGTGTCAAGTGTCTGAGACAGCATTTGAACTCAGGTTCTCCTGACTTCAGGGCCCGTGCTCTAAATACTGCACCACCTAGCTGCTCCATATAAATGTGCTATTAAGGATTGTCAGTCAGTAAATAAATGGGACCTTCATTCTGCTGAGCCTAAGCAGAATTGTTTTGTTCAGGATCCTATGTTTTATTTGCTTCAAATCACTGTTTTGGGGACACTGAAGACTTTGGGCAAGTTGGGTATTTTCTGTGGGTCTCTTTCTCCACATATATAAACTGGGGGATTTGGACAAGATCAAAGGATGACAATTTATGAGCCCAAAGGCCAAATCCAGCCCCATAGGCTATTTTTGTGGGAATAGTTTTTACCTTTTAAAATATAATAAAATACTTTAAAATGTAAAATACATGCTCAGCTCATCATCATACAAAAAGAGGCATTCGGATTTGACCCTTGGAGAAGAGGGGATTCTAGTCCAGAAGAGGGGATTCTTAGATAACAGCTGGACTAGATGACCTCTGAGTCCTGTTCTAAGATTTTGTGACTCTCTGACCTCCTAAGGCCCTAGCTCTAGGTCCTATGATAAGTTTAATGTTAGTCATTTCTCTAAGCTTATTATAAAGAGAGATTTTGTTTCCTTCTTGAAGCAAATAAAACATAGGATCCTGAACAAATGTGTTACTGAGCTTTTTTCAATGTGTGTCTGTGTTGGAGGGTGGGGAAATATATATCATAATTAACGTCACTAGCTCTGCCTAAGCTATATATTTAATATATTCATGCAGTTAATATAAGTGCATAATTTACCCAGATTATCAGTCATCATTCACACATTAAAATTTCACAAAAAGAATAAACAGCCTGGATGGCACATTATTGTTTACATTGATAAGCTGCCTGTTTCAATTCTTAGCTTTGGCTGAGATCCTATTCCAGAGAGCCTTCATGATACAGCCCTCCCATGATAACCCCTGACTGTACCATTTGATATTCATCAAGATTCAAGACAGGGTCCTAGACATTGAAAAGTCAGTATCATCACAACAAAGTGTGGTCATAACAAGTCAGAAAAATTAAAGAAGTTCTAATACAAATTCAAAACACCAGTCCTTAATTTAAACTTTTTCCGTCATTGGCGCTCAAAAGTTACAACAGTAGTTCACCGTGATTATTAGCGTGACAGCCAAACCTCCAAGATGTAAATATTCAGAATGTCAATAGCAAGATATATTAAAATAATGTGACATTTCCAGTTGTCTTCACAAGGACACGTCTACTGTATAAAGATACCTTCCACAATATTTTCTTCCTTAATTAGGCCAACTGCCAAATTCGAAGATTCTTCAAGACTACAAATATAACTCAGGAAGTTGGGCTGTGTATTTGTGATAAAACTCTTTGAAGAACAAGGGGCAGGAAAAAGAAAAGACTTTTTGGAAGGCTGGGAATCACCACTGAAAGCATTCACATCATTGGAATAGTCTGATGACAGGAAATCACCAATAGATTTCACAGGGTGTTTCTTGTACAACTGGGAACTTACAAATAGAAGCCAAAGTCATTGGATACGTTAGAAGAACCTGTTGCTCATTGGAAGACTACAGAATGTCTACACTTACAATGTATCTTTTGCTTTAAATGGGAAGAAGGGTTTTTTAAAAAATGATAGTTTTAATCCCTTAATCTAATTATACACATCAAGTAGACAACACTGATCATGAGGATACTAAAGTTACACCAATATACCAAGTGGGCTATTCCAATCAAAATAACACAGATGACTGTGTAGTGATGAGAGTGATGGACTTGGATTCAGAAAGACCTGAGTTCAAAATACTGGCTCTCACACTTACGGGCTGTGTGAACCTGGTAACTTCTCTTAGTCTCAGTTTTCTCATCTGCAAAATGGGGATCAAAACAGCACTTACCTCTTGCAAGGATCAAATGAGATAGCCTGTGCAAAACACTTTGCAAACCTCAATGCATTATATAAATGTTGGTTATTATTATTATTATTATTATTAAATCTTGATATTAGGTATACTACGATAAGTATATTGTTGATAAGCCACACGTTCTTGATGAGGGAAAGGTCTTTTGAAAAGCTGACACTGCTAATAAATTATAAACTTTTGACCACGTATGATGTATCTTCAGATTGCAAACACTGACGAGCTTGTCTGTTATAAACTAGCTGGGTAGCATCCAGAAGAAGAAAACCAGAATGGTGGGAGAAAACCAGGGACTATAACATATGAGGATCAGCAGAAGAACAGGATATACTTAGCCTGGAGAAAAGGAGACTTGAGGGATATGATATGTGTCATATGGAAGAAGGATTACAACCTGTGCTTGGTCGTAGAGGATAAATCTGAAGCAACAGGTGAAAAGTGTAGAAAGGTTAAGTTCGGGTTCAATGTAAGAAAGTTTCCTACAAGTAGAGTTGTTCCTGCTTGAAATGTGTTTAGTGTGTGTGTGTGTGTGTGTGTGTGTGTGTGTGTGTGTGTGTGTATTTCCATTATTGGAAAAATTCAAGCAGAGAGCAGATAAATTATTTGGGGGGGAGGAGAGTGGTGATGTTATAAACCATATTCACTTTCAGCTTGACACAGTAGACAATGCTGAACTTGGAGTCAGGAAGACCTGAGTTCCAATCCATTCTCAGATGCTTCCAGTTATAAGACTCTGAGCAAATTACTTAAACTTTCATAGCCTCAGGTTCCTCATCTGTAAAATGTGGATAGTAATAGCACCCACCTGACCCTACCTGCTATATGGACAGCACTTTGCAAACCTGTAAGCATTAAGTAAATGTTAATTATTAGAATTACAGTTGACTTAGACAGCCTCCAGGCTCTTTTCCAATTCTCTGTTACTGTGATTGTTCATTAAGGGATACTTCTACTTAACGATCTTCAGTTTTGAATTTTTCTCATCCCTGGAATTTTCCAGTGTTTCATATTTCCTAGGATTTTTAGGATTTCCAAGATGTTCTGATCACACACTACAGGGAACAAGTCCTATGTAGTTCAGAGTCATCAAGTATATGAGTGAAAAAAAAGAGAAGTCTAAAATCAGAATTTTGGGGGCATCCCATGGGAATGGACTTGTGAACATGAGGATCCTTTCCAGAATTTCAAGCAGTTACTCATTTCTGAGTACACACTAATACATCATGATGAACACAAAGCACTGATTCTTCCCAGCAATGCTTAGCCACCGAATACCAGATGGCACTGAGGCATCAAGAATAATGTCATCTAAAGTATGGAATGATGCACAATTTACAAAGAAGCCCTTGCTATCATCACAGGAGTCAGGAAGTTCTGCTACTTCTGAGTCTGTGCCTTTACGACTGTTCTGAACATAAGCCTCTTCTGGAACTCTTTGAGGAGTAAGTGGAATAAGTCTATGCTTCTAAGAATGCTACCATTTACGCAGCAATGAGACTGTTTTCCCCAAACACTCATAACTTAACATTTGCCTATAAGTCTGGAGGTATAATGCTGATCAGTAAAGGATGAATAAGCATTTACTAAATACTTATTATGTCCTAGCAATTATGCACATAGCATTTGTATCCTCAGGGATACAAATATAAGAAAGATAAGAACTGCCCTCAATGAGCTTACACTCTAATGGGGGACAACACATAAAAGGGAGCAAGGAAAGGGGCAGAGATGTGTACACAGGCTGATTGAATGGTTTGGAAATGCTCGCTGGTAAGTGCCCTGAACCCTTTGCCACACAGATCCCAGTCTATTTTCTGACATTTCCACTATAGGTTTTGATGTGAGAAAATAGTCTTCACTCACCGCTTCAGAATGAACAAATTATGTGATTAACCAAACAGAATCTCAAACTAGCCTCTGCCTTTAACAGGGGATGGTAAATAAAGAAACTCCTTACAGAAGTTTCACAAGCCATCAACATTAATTTGCCTATACCCCTTAGCTAGGTGGTACAGTGGCTAGGGCAATGAGTCTGGAGTCAGGAAGACCCGAGTTAAAATTCAATCTTGGATACTTAGCAGCCAGGGTGACTGAGTAAGTCAATTAACCTTTGTTTGGCTGAGTTTCCTTAATTGTAAAATGGGAGTAATAATAACACCTACTTCACGGAGTCCTTATGAGGATCAAATGAGATAATAATTGTAGAACACTTAACACAGAGCCTAGTGTGCAGTAGGTACTTAATAAATGGTTCCCTTCCTCCTATTCCTCTTCCTTTTATAAAGAAATCACATCATTTTTTCTAGAACAGGTCACATGGGGCCTCAAGGCCCTTTTCAACAACCTCCACTAAACTGCAAAATTGATATTCTTAAAGCATAAGTCTGACCATATTCCTTTGCTGAATAAGTTTCACTGACTCCCTTAATTGCTTCTGAGATGAAATGCAAACTTCTCAGTTTGGCATTTAAAGTTCTTCGTGATCTGGCTCAAACCTATTTTTCCAGATTGATTTCATATTATTCCCTTAATGATGTTTCTCTCTCTCTCTCTCTCTCTCTCTCTCTCTCTCTCTCTCTCCCTCTCTCTCTCTCTCCCCCGGATTAGCTTTCTTACTATTCCCCATACAGGACATTCTATTCTATCTTGTCCCTTTTTTTGCCTTCACACAATCTGTCTCCAATCCCTGGAATGATCTCCTTCTTCATTTCATCTTTTAGACTTCCTACATTCCTTGAAGGTTCAGCTCTGCATTCTAGTCTTTCCTTATGTCCCTCCCCCAACAGTTACAGTACCCTCTAATGAAACTACTTTGCATGTATTTTGGATTGACTTATCTGTGTACATGTTATATTCTCCCACTAGAATATAAGTTCCTGGATGAAAGACTCCATTAGTTGCTGCTGTTGAGTCATTTCAGTCCTGTCTGACTCTTAGTGACCCCATTTGGGGTTTTATTGGCAAAGACACTGGAGTGGTTTGCCATTTCCTTCTCCAGCTCATTTTATAGAGGAGGAACTGAGGCAAACAGGGTTAATCGATTGCTCAGGGTCACTCAGACAGGAAGCATCTGAGGACAGATATGAATTCATGAAGATGAGCCTTTCTGATTCCAAGTCCAGTTCTTGGAAAGACTCCATTAGATAGGCAACAAATATTTAATTAAACAACTATGTGTCAAGCAAAGTGATAAGCACGAGGGATACAAAAAGAGACAAAAAGCAGTCTCCCACCCTCAGGGAGCTCATAATCAAATTGAGGAGACAACAGGCAAACAAATATATAAAAATAAACTATAGGTTAAATACAGGAAATATTCATCAGAGGGAAGGAGACAGAATTAAGAGGGGGTGGAAAAAGTCTACTGTAGAAGGTAGGATTTCAGACTTAATGGCGGCCGAGAAAGTCAGACTTGAAGATGCTTGAGAGCAGAGGTTTCGGTTTGCTTGTTTGGTTGGGTTTTTTGCCTTTCATGTATCCCCAGCTTCATAGGTGCTTAATAAGAGCTGGCTGACTGCCTGGATGCAATGTTCTGTTTGTCTTTGTATCCCCTCCCTAGTGCCTTGTATATTGTGTACATTTTTGTTGTTCAGTCGTCCCTGACTCTTTGTGACCTCATTTGGGGTTTTCTTGGCAGAGATACTGGAGTAGTTTGCCATTTCCTTCTCCAGCTCATTTTACTGAGGTAAACAGAGTTTAATGACTTACCCAGGATCACACAGCTAATAAGTTTCTGAGGCTAGATTTGAACTCAGGAAGATGAGTCTTCCTGACTGTAGGCCTGATGCTCTATCTAGTGCACCGCCTAGCCACTCCATAATATTTTTTAACACAGTAGGCACTGAATAAGTGCTTGTTGGATAAATTATATTAGCATACAATTATATAGCAATAATTTACTGGTATAAGACTAATTATACCTATTATCTCATTTGAGCTTCACAATGATCCCCTGAGGTTGGTACTGACAGCATTATTTTTCCTACTTAACTGAGGGTCACTGCTTTTTCAAGTACAGAAAGCCATGGCATATAACTGGGACTGTAGCTAAGATCTTCTGACTCTTGCCATAGTGGAAAGGGCACTGGACAGAGTAAGATGATGTGGATTTGAATCTCAAAGCTCACACTTAGTCACTGAACGACTATGGGGGATCTACTTTTCCTTCATGGGCTGTGGTTTCATCATTTGGCAATTGGACTGGACAAGCTCAAATGTTCCTCTCAGCTCTAAATACTATGATCCAATTAATCTAAATCCACTCTTCTTGTTGCTATTCCATTTTTTTTCTCTTATAGTGGGAGGGAAGTCATGAGTTGAAAAATAGGCTTGCATGAAGGTTACCCCTATTTCCAAGTAACTTCTAGTGTCTACAGTAGCAATCAATCAGTCAACAAGTAGGTATTTAGTACTCTTTGCCTCTAATCTGACAATAACAAAAAAACCCCTATAATCTAAAAAAATTAATCTCTTTCTCTTTTTTTTGGGGGTGGGAAGGAGAGACATCTTTTAAAAATAAAAGATCCTAGCCCTTCCATAATAGCATTCTGAATTTACCATTGCCATCATCACTTCTTTGACCCCATTCATCAGCTCCCATTACTTTCTATAGATTTGCCTAGATAATCAGATTGCATACCTGCCCCTAACTATATATGTTCAGTCTCTTTTCTAGCAAAGTAGACCTTCTCCAAATTCCTCATATCCTTTGAGAGTACGTGGTTTCCTACCACTCAAGGAAATGGCATGGAGGTAGGAAAAAGAAACCTGTATTACTCCTGTAATACAGCATCAATTGCAACTGACTAGCAAAGAATTTTGCTAATGATTAGATATTCAAAGAATCATAGAATTTCAGTCAAAAGGGCTCTCTCAGTTCAATTGGTCCAAACGTGATCTGATCTGGAACCTATGCATCAGACACTGCCCCCACACCCCTCAAAAAGATGACCTTTTAAAGTTTGTTTTAGGACATAAAGATTGCCAGAGTTTTTATTGTCTTACCCATGCCTTCTAGAAAGAATACTGCAAATTTGAAATATTTTACGCTTGACACTCAGTGGAAATAGTTAAAAGAAAAAAAAAGTGTACAATTTCCATTATCTCTAAAGTGCTTAAATGCATTTTAGAAACTTATATTTCCACAAACTGTTTATTGTGCACTTTTCTCTGTTTCAGGTCACTAAAGCTCCTGCCCCTGGGATGTTTGTTTCCCGTCAGACTTTGCTATGTGGGGGAGAAAAAGAAGAGATCTTATCTCCTTAAATATCAAGCACATAGGAACCATCTCATTTATAGATACCAAACATCTATGTGTCCTGACATTCTTATTTCAAATCCTTTGGAATGAACTGTGGCTACTGAGATTCAGAGAAATTTGCTCAATTTTCAAGCTAAACTAACTCAGTCTTTTCCCATAGATAGTGTCTGCTCCAACATGGCTCACCAGGGTAACAGACTTAGAGTCAGAAGCAGGGCAAGGCAGAAGAGAGTACAGTTTGTATTCTCAGACAATAACAGAAGTAGTGCCAAACAGAGGGAACTATGTAATCTGCCAACCCCAGGCTGTCCCTAGGGAGGTTTGAATAACTGCTTTCCCTGTATGATACATTACATCCATTTCTGTTCTTCTGTTTAGAATATTCAAATCTTTAGAGTTGAATTGGGCTTCTAAGGTCTTCTAATGTTATATTCTCCCACCTGGTCCTTGCTGCAGAACTCCTGACAGATGGTTATTATTATAAATTACAGATGTAGAGCTGGAAGGGACCTTAGAAGACATCTTCTGGTCCAATTCCCTCACCTTACATATGGGAAGCTGAGGCTCAGATAGATGAGATGATTTATCTGAACTAGAATAGGGAGTAAATTACAGAACTGAGCAGGAGATAGAACACTGGATTTGGAATCAGGAAGACTTAATTTTCCTGAGCTCAAATCTCGCTGCAGACACTAGCTGGGTGACCCTGGGTAAGTCACTAACCCTGCTTGCTTCAGTTTCTCATCTATAAAATGAGCTGGAGAAGGAAACAACAAACCACTCCACTATCTTTTTCCAACAAAACCCCAAAATGGGGTCACAAAGAGTCAGACACAACTGAACAACAACCTCTGACACAAAATCCCATGTTCTTCCCATTTTACTCTGGGCAGAAGCTGCTCATGTGACCTATGAAGAACCTATGGATCTCTATTAGCTCTTCTCTTTTTATGGTGCTACCTACCACCTTACACCTAGAGTAGTAGTGTTACATTGGAACAATATTAACTTTATGTAGAGGGAGAGAACAGGAGGAGGAGGATCCAGGACAAAAAGGATGAAAGATGAGACCTTTGTCAATGACATCTCCCACACAGAGTATGACCATCTCCCCAGATATCACATTTTGGACTCTGATGATGTCTCCTGGATGGTGTTCTAGACAGGGTTTGCTTGACTCAAGACACTCCCCTGTTAGTTTAAATTCAACAGTTAACAAAAAGGGGATTTACTTAGGCATAGCAGAAGGATATTCATCAAGTATGAGTACTGGGGATACCTCAAGTTCATTTATTTAAGCTGCCCATCAGGATCTACCAACCTAATATTAGAGAATGAGCTATTAAAAAAAAACATACACACATATGTATGCCTTTTTCATTAAATATGTTTATTTATTTTAACATAATGAGCTTATTGTTATAAAATTAAATTATAAAAGTATCTCCATTTTAGTTTCTAATATGGTAAGTAAATATTGATAGACATAACCTACATAAGCAAATGCTCTTTGGAGTCCTCAATTTTTAAGAATGTAGAAGGGTCCCAAAATTAAAAAAAAAAGTTTTTAAGAATCACTGGGCTGGAGGGAATCTTCAGGGATTTTCTACTATGCCAAAGCTATTCCAAATAAAAAGTTATCCAGCTTACTTTCAAATGGAAGAAGATTGCATACCTTATGTCAATAATCCATTCCAATACTTCAAACTCATTGCTGGAAAATCTTACTTCTGTTAGGAAATGTTTCTAGGTTGATTAAATGAGAATCAATGGCATCCTGAGTTTAATTCTGCCAGGAACTCAAATATCCAAAGTGCTTTCTCCTACCCTCCCTTCTAATTATGTATTCATTCTGACAACTGACCTGGAATTTTACATTTATTTAATGTGAATATATATATGTACACACATTTATTGTGAAATATACTTATCTTTTACTAAATTGTCCACTCATTTTTGTTTACCCTTATTGTAAACTGCTTGAATACAAGGAATGTGCCAATATAATTCTCTTGGTACCCTGATAAGTACAAGTGAATGCTTTACATTTATTGGTAGAGTCAAGGAGAATGGAGTAAGGGAAGGGAAAGAGTCCAAGGTGTTAGTGATTTCTTAGGATGAATTAAAAAAATATTCATTGCAAGGTAAACCCCTCTCTATCTTATTTTTTCTTAGAAAACACTCAAAACAAAACAAAAAGTAACTCTATGTGTGTACTATGTTAAGGATTAGGTAGAGAAAGATTTAAAAATCAGTCCCTTCCCAGAAGAGGCTTCTATTCTATTAGAGAATAGAACTAATCATATAAAAAATCTGAGATAATTTGAGGAGGGAAAGACCACTAATGACTTAGGTGAAGTTACAGGAATGGTAGTGAGAAGAAGGAGGGGCTAAGAAAGGCTTCACATAGGAGACTTTATCTTAAATGAGACTTGAAGGAACTGACATATGCTAAGAGATAGAGGTAAAGAGAAAGTCGGGGATAGCCAGGGCAAATGCACAGAGGTAGAAGATGGAATGTGGGGTTTAGGAAAGCAAGCAGAGCCAGGAGAGCAATATACATGACAACTGAAATACTTCAGAAATCTGATCAATGCAGTAATCAATAGGGACTTCAGAGGACTAAATCTGAAGAATATCTTTCACTTCTGTAAGTGAGGTGATGAAATACATAGGTAAGTATTGAATGAGCTATACAATGTCAGATATGGCCAATATGTTGGTTTGTTTCACTTAAATAAAATTCTTTGTTATGTAAGAAGATTCTATTGTGGAGGTGGGAATGGAGATTCAGTGAGAGGTGAAGGGGGAGTATTTTGGGCAATTTAAGTTTGTTTAAAAAAAGCTCAATAAAACATTTTATTTTAAAGAAAAAACATTATTTTGGTGGAAGCATAGAGGATAGATTGGTAAAGGAAGAGACATGAAGCTGAGATTTCAATCAAAAGATTTCTGCAACAGCATAAGCAAGAGATGATGAGGACCTGAACTTAGCACTGACTGTAACAGTAGAGAAGGTAATAGAAAAAATATAGAAGTAGAATTAATGAAATTTGGTAATTGATTGGATGTGGCATGAATGGAAGATGGAGTAGTCATAGAGGATTCCAAGGTTGTACATCAGGATGACTGGAACGATTGGTGGTACATTCAATAAAAGGGGGAAATTTAGAGGAGGGTCAGTTTAGAGGTGAAGGTAATGAGCTCCATTTTGAACTTGTTGAGTTTGAGCTGCTGATATCCAGGGAGACATGTCTAACAGGCAGCTGGTGATGTGGGACTCAATTTTAGGAAAGATATTAGGACTGGATAAATCCATTGACTGTCATCTATATAAAGATTACACTTTTGAGAGATGATGGAATCATTAAAAGAGAGAATAGAGCAAAACAGAAAACAATTCATAATAGAGTCCTGGGGAGGGGAGTTTAATAAAAGACAAGTGAGGGATAAGTTGGGGAGGAGGACAAAATTTGACAGTGTCAAATCTGCTAAGAGGTCAAGTAGGATGAGGACAGAGAAAAGGCCAATAGCTTTGTGAGCTAAGAGGTGTTGTGATTGAAATTAAGGCAAACTGAAGCACAAAGTTCAGAGGATGTTCATGTATTGGTAAGGCCAGCAATTACCAATAAAATAGTTCTCGTGGCTTTTCAGTCAGCCAAGAAATCATAAGGTAGGACTTGCTACTAGCCTTCATATAGTTTTGGGATATACAAGAAAACAAAGATCAATATCACAGATACAAAACAATATGATTGGCTGGACATTCGGGGCTAGCAACAACCCCTCATTCCATCCCGCTGTCAGGAAAAGTTGACTGATCGAGTCTATTTGCTTGTTAGCTGAATAAAGATAATAGACTTCTTGGTACCAACTTGCATTCTATAAGGCTTGTTAGTGAGATAACAGATCTCCCTTAATTGTACTTGGGTATGCAAGAGTATATAGAGATGATGCATGTCTTTGAGTTAATGGGATTTATAGGACAAGTGAATTTTAAACTAACTCAGAGAGGGAAAACTGAACTTCTGGATTCATGGACTTCTGAACTTAACTTGGAAATAAAGAAACATGGCTCAGGCAGGTACAGAATAGAATCAATTACAGAATGGGATCAAATACAAAATACTAAATCAATATTTGATTTTCTCAGCAGTCTGGTAACTTTTGAGAGTGATTTTAGTCAATTGGTGGGGTCAGAAGCTAGATTGCTAGGGACTGAGAAATGGGAGCTGAGCAAGTGGAGGAAAGGAATACAGATGATTCTTTCTAGGATAATCCAAATTTAAATACCTTCTGCCACAAAGACTTTGGATATTGCTAACGTATTGAATGAAAGTTAACTGTCCTTGAGAGAGTTTAACTGCTGTGTCTGAGAAAGACTTTGTGAGGTCCAGAGAGGACTGGAGAATATCTTTCTTGAGACTTGGGCAATTTAACTTAAATTGATGAGTAAGTTGGACAGGGAGAGGAAGATGGCAGAATATCAGGAAGAAGTACTATGAAAGCTCCACCCCAAATGTCTACCAAAAAGATCTAAAATGTATACTATATACCATCCTGATTGGGAAATACAAGAAAAAGTCACATTGAGTCATTTTTTCCAGTTCAAGTCAGCAGGATGTCTGAGGATACTAAGCACAGGGTCTAGCCAGGAATTGTGGTACAGAAAATTTCAGATAGGGAGAGGCTGTGTATCAGTATAAGATGAGGTTCCAAATCAAGTACAGAGAGGCTTAAACCTGTCCAGGGCAGAGGAACAGTTGCAAACTGGCAGCTATAACACTCATTACCCAGATCTCAGTCCAGATCCAGGGCGGATGAGCGTGGCATACCATACCATCAAAAAGGCACTTCACAAAATGAAGTGAGCGAAAAAAGAAAAATTACATATGAAACCTCTGTACAAATTCAAGTTGGTTTGGATACCTGTTCTTAATCCTATGTGTGATTTTGGATAACATTTTCCTGTTTCCTCCCTGGATCTCATTACTGTCATATTGCTGACCTGATATTATCATTTTTCAGATGATGAAACTGGGAAGTTTCCTTAAAAGACTTGTCCATAAACAAAATGCATTGAGTATGAAAACCAGTATTTGAACTCCAGTCTCTTAATTCCAAGATCATTGATTTTTCTACTACATCATAATGAGATGAAGTCTTTGGATTGACTCACTACAGTCAAGTGGCCTTGGGCTGCCTAGAGGATGAGAAAGTATAGGGACTATCTGATGAGAAGGTCAATGGTACCCTACTCTGAGACTCCAATCTCTCCCTAATCCCAAGTATATTACATGTTTTCATTGTAAAATTAGGGAAAGTATATTCATCAAGATGCAGGTTCTCCATCATTTTGGGTCCCCTACAGCAGGAAGGAAGGAGGGAGTAGGGAAGGAAGGAAGCAAAGAGAATTAATTATACAGGCACTATGTGCTAGGCACTCTACTAAGAGCTTTATAAACACTATCTCATTTTATAGAAAATTTGCATATATAGAAAACAACATTTATCTTTGCTTCTCTAAAATAGAGATGATCCCCTTACAGTTAAATGTCTAAATATTTCCATTTCATACTGAGTTAAGTGGTGTGGCTGCTGATGAACTGTCAGGTGGGAAGGAGAGTATGGGGTGGAACAGAGAGGAGCATGGAGGACAAAAAGTACCCACTGCTACAATAGTTAGTTGGGTTTTTTTAACTGATCTTGAAAACCCCAAAGCAACAGCTGTCTGTGGCATTTGGAGAATGTGCAGTTCATCCATCACATAAAACCTCAATCTAATCTCCAAACATATTTCCATTACCCAGTTCCCATCAAGTGGTGCTAAATGAATCTTTCCACAGAAGTCTACAGGGCATGACCTGCTCCTCCTTCCCTGAATCGGAGACAGATCTCTGTCTTTGGCTGCCCTGACATCTTTTTAAAGACATACTCAATGTTCTCATAAATAAGATTTCTCTCCATACCTGTTCCCGAAAGGGGACAGATTCAGGACAAGCCAAGCAAAGGAAATTGGGCGGTGGTTAACAGGTTTACTGAAGTATTTGCTGTCCCCACCCCTTCCATCACACCAGCTTCTTTCCTTGAGACACTCAAAGATCATCACTAGTATGATACAATGGAGGTTCTATGAAAGAATGTACACAATATCTGTGTACATATAAGATAGGTGTATACACACATATATTGTAATATGTATGTTATATCTATATGGAAGGGGGGGAAGGAGGAAGGGAAAAGGAGAGGAAAAGAGAGAGAGGAAGAGAGAGAGAGAGAGAGAGAGAGAGAACTGAATGAAATCTCAGAGGGAAGACACTAGCATTTAGTCCTAGGGGGATTGGGAAAGGATTCTTGAAGAAGGTAGGTTATTAGGTAAGACTTGAAGGAAACCAGAGAAGCCAGGTGGCAGAAGTGAGGAGAGAGAATATTCTAATGGGGGAAACAACATGTAAATAACTGGGTACATACACGATAGAAACACAGCAGACAGAAGATAATTTGAAAGGGGAAGCATGACCAGGTAAGGTCTGCTACAGAAGGCAGGCTTTGAACTGAGTCTTACAGAAAGCAAGAGAAACCATTAAGTGGAGGTAAGAGGGCAGAACATTCTAGACATGAGAGATACCTAGTACAGAGAAAAGAAGGGATATGGAGTGATGGCATGGCAGAGGTCAGAGCAGCTCATCAACAGGCTAGATGCAAGATCATGAATTATTTTAGCTGAAGCAACTCACCAAGACTATCTGCTGAAATGTGGTGGGGTTATGATCCCTGTCAGTGTGTGGGAAGAAAGAGGGTGGTATTTGTGCTGATAAAGTCATGGATCCTTTAAACACCAAGGTTTCTGCAGGTGCTCAGGGAATAAAGTTAGATAAGGCACAGAGCTGCATTCAAATTCCTGGCAATCTACTATGAGGCAACTATGTACACAAATAAATGCTACCAACTATGGTCCCTCTATTTCTCCCTTATGTTTTTTTCTTTTCTTCTTGCCTTCCTCCCTCTCTTCCTTCTTTCTTCTTTCCCTCTTACCTTTCCTTCTTTCTCTCTTCTTCCCTTCCTTTCTTGCTTCTTTCCCTCCTTCCTTCCTTTCTTCTTTCCAACCTACCTTCCCTCTCTCTTCCTTCCTCTTTCCCTTCTTCTTCCTTCTTTCCTTCTTTTCTTGCTCCTTTTCCTCCTTCCTTCCTTGCTTCTTTCCCTCCTTCCTTCCTTCTTTCCATCCTACCTTCCCTCTCTCTTCCTCCTCCTTTTCTTCTCCTTCCTTCCTTCTTTCCCTCCTTCCTTGCTTCTTTCACTCATACCCTCCCTTCTCTCTTCCTCCTTCCTTCCCTTCTTTCTTTTTCATTTTTTTTCCTTTACAATGTGTAGAGGGAGGTAGAAGGGAGAGAAAAAACGAATGCTTGATAATTGAAAAAAAAAAACCGAAATTAAAAAAAAAGGAAACTTTCATTGATGCTAAGCGTTTCCCTATTTAGGTCAAGAGACAGCAGTTTCGATGGCATTTTCCTTCAGAGAGAATCCGAAGAAAGGTTATCAGTAGGACCATTGACATGTGGCTACAAATGACTTCAGAAATTTAGTTCCATCCAGGGAAGACTCATGGAGGGCTTCCCTACCTGCCAGTGTCAACTGCTAACAGGAGGCAAAGTGTGAACTCTGACATTTACCCAGTGGCTGTAGCACTCTCTGATAGCCATGGCCTTGAGGAGGGGAAAGGAAGGGAAAGGAGGAAGAGAGTGTGAATTATTATGACTAGATCATTGTTTGAGATGAGTTCTACCTATATCAAAGGTGTAGTATAAGAATGATTGTCAGATCTCATAAGATACCTTGAGCTATGCAGAGTTAAGTCAGTATAAAACAAAACCAATTATATACACACAGCATGATAATATGCATTTCTATATTGTGTGGGTCCTGTTCCATGCAACAAAGTGTCAAGATGGAAAGAAATTTGACAAATGAAAATACTGACTGTATCAAGGAGCTGACTACAGTGAATCTTGGATTGTCGGCTTCTTCTGTGATTGTTTAAAAGTTGGAGGGATAGGGAAGAGGCAGGAAAATAATCCATTGTGAAAAATTCAATAAAGGCAGCTAGATGATCTAGATACATGTCAAAGATAAGCCCAGGATAAAAGTAAAATCTTTCCCTTCCAGCATCCAAGGTAAAGTAAAATGCCTGAAGGATCTGTATCAGCATTGTCAATGTTAGATTAGTCTCTTGCACATAGTAGGAACTCAATAAACAATTGCTGATTGGTCTTATGACCTTAGAGAAGCATTTTATCTCACTGAGCCTCAGTTCCCTCACTTGTTCTACTAAACTCACAGACTCACTGTGAGGAAAGCACTATGTAAAAGACCACTGTAAATAAAGTATTTAATGCACTATATACATTACTACTACTATTATCACTACCAATATTACACACGTATTTCAAGTCTTCATTTTTTTTCATTCATTCCTGGTTGACAACTCTTTGATTCTCCTTCACAAGTCAGGGACAGGGGATGGATGATCATATCCAGTCTCCATAGCTGAGACTATAAGCAGAGGAAATGCTTATAACATCCTAGAGAATAAACCTGTCCACTTCCAGAATTAGAATGAGATGGAAAATGGTGAGGAGAGGGATAGCTCAAATGTGTCCATACATCTTTTAAAATGCTGGAACTGTTGGGGGGCCCCTCATATCAATTAAAAAATGTTAAATTGCTTAACATCTGAGGAGCTATAAAGAAGGATGAGGTTTCTGCACAGGCAGCCTGGGGCTGAAGAAGGACCCAGCAGGGAAGGAAGGGGTAGTGATGGGGAGGTAGGCCTAATGGTCTGTTTTATTAATGGATAAGATACTAAAATTATGCTTGTACTATTACTGTAGCTTTCTAAACCAGGGGTGAGGAATCTGTAGTCCTGAGGCCACATATGGCCCTCTAAGCCCTCAAGTGCAGCCCTTTGACTGAATCTAAACTTCATACAGAACCTAAAGTTTGGATTCAGTCAAAGTGTTGCAGTTGAGGACCTAGCAGGTCACATATGGCCTTGAGGCTGCAGGTTCCCTACCCTGGACACGAAACTACAGCAATATAGTATAATAAAATGGGGTCAGAAAACTAGAATGCACTCTAGATCTGGTTCTTCCATAAATTAACTAGCTGCTCAAATTCCTTCCACACTATAAGCATCACAGGTTCAGAGGATTCAGAGCTGAAAGCAACCTTACATAAAATATCTAATTTAATTCTTTTTTACAGACAAAGTAACTCAAGCCCAGGAGAGATGGAATTCATCCAGGGTCACAGAGGAGGCTAATGAGCATAGCCATGATTCCAACTCAGGTCTGCCGTCTACAGATCCAAGGCTTGTAATAACTACCCCAGCCCACACTGTGTCTTAAGGAGCTGAGAATTCAGAGCCCTTCAATGTAGATTATGAAATGAAGAGATTAGATGATTTCTAAGGGTGCTAAAATTCTGACTTTATATGTTAAAATAATCATCTGAATTGTAAGAGGAGAGGCAGGAATAAAAGAGGCTCCCCAAAAACATGCTCTTCATTACTGTTTCTCTCCTGGCTTCACTGGTATTTCTGAAAAATCTTCTTTACCCCCCTCATCTTCCTTGTTGGTCATATAAGGAAGACGTTATTATAAGAAGGATCACAATAAATAAAATTATTTGGACCTAATATGGATTTACTTCGCAGAGTCATTTCTAGATGCTACAAAGCAAGCATAAAACCAAGAAACACAAGGCTGAATGCCAAGATCAACTTCTCCTACTGTCAAGCAATCAGGAGTTCAACATCAACAAGAAATAATTGAAAAAAAAAAAGCAGGACATATGTATTTGTATATGTTTATGTATATGTCCCCGCTATTTAGGTTTACGGTGAGGGTGACTTCATAGTTTGATGCCAATGAAAACATTTGCTTAACAACTATGTTCTTTTTTTAGGAAAAAAGAGTTCAGCGCTATATACCCCAATAGAAATTTGCTTTGCCAAAAAAAGGCACATCTTTTGCCAGTAATGGGGCTCATACTGTGAAAGTTCAATATTTTGATAAAAAATATTCTTGACTGTTTTCCTGCTATTTGTGAAAAATAGATGAAATGTAAGGTTACTAAAGTATGAGCGCTCACGTCTTAAGTAATATAGAAATGGCCAGCTAACAGAAACTATAGAATAATACTGCAGTATTTAGACAAGTTCACATTTCAAGGTTTACAAAGTACTTTTCTCACAACCCTGAGAAGTAGACAGCACAAAGATTATTATGCCTATTTTTCTGATGAGGAAACTAAGGCTTTGAGGAGTTGTCATATGCCTAAGTACTAAAGCTATAATTACAAGAGTTGGGACTTGAAAACAGTCTGGTCTTCTGATTTCTGATCTAATACTCATAAAGCTGTGGTAATCCAAAACTCATAGAGAATTACCTGCTCTGGACAACTAGGACTTTAGGTACTTAAGCACAAATTTTTTTAAAAATTGACTTTGCTTTTCCCTTAAGAATATAATGAAAATAATTTAATCTTTTCTTGATGACTCAGGTTTTCATTATAAAAATCAGCTACTGTAAGGTGCTATTTAATAAGTGATGGACTGAAGGGCTACTAATATATATATATACATATTGTGTATGCATGTAAGTTGCATGTATATTTGTATACACATATACATACATATATGTGTATAAATACATGCACATGTGTGTATGTGTAGTTAAGTCAGTTAGTTGCCTAGATTAAATGGCTGCAGATTTCTGACCTTTGTGAGTTTTTGCGTATTTGGTTTTGATAGTTTTCCTCATTGAGAGTTTTCATTTACATTCACAGGTTGGGAAGAGATTTCCAAAGTCACCTAGTATAACCCCTATCTGAACTATGAATTCAACCTACCAAACCTTTCACCCATTGTACATAGGTGGGGTCATCCCAGGAAGTAATCCAAGGTGCCCATCCAGGATAAATTAAAAACCTCCAGTGATATGGAAATTACTATATTCCAAAATAGCCTATTTTACTCTGGGGCTGATTCAACAGGTAAGATTCTCTTTATACTGAGCTGTAACTCCCAATCATTGGCCTTAATTCCACCCTCTGGCATCAAGTGGAATAAACTGATAAAGATGGCTATTAGGTCATCTCTAAGTGAGCTCTTCTCGAAGCTAAACATTTCCAGTGTCTTCAAGCAGTCTTCAGGGTAGGATACAATCTTTCCCAATTCTAACTTGCTACTTCTAATGTGCCAGATCACAAAGCTAGTTAGAATTTTATATAAATAGAAAGTAAATAGGAATTGAAAATAAAAACTGGTCATTTAATTATTTATTTCTGGGTGGAGATTTACACATTTTTTGGTGTCCTACTTCCATTTTTGTTGGAGATTTAAGTAAGAATTTCAGAATCTTAACATGTAATCTTGCTAAATTATTGCCTGAAACTCCTTTTGGAAAAGATCTTGAAATACCTTATACTCTTCAGATAGCACACCAAGTAAAATTCCATTATATTACGCATTTCTGGATGAAAAGATATCAATGCCAATTATAACAATTTTATGTAGAAATTTAATCAATGTACATCAACTGCCATAGTGAGGAGCCTAAAAAAAAACTAAGAACCACATTAGTCAGCAAATACTTGCTTTACTTGCCAAGCAGAAAGATATGGCAGCCAACAGTAATACCAGTTTAGAATATAAATTATTTTGTAAAATTTTAACAGCAAAGATTGTGAATTGCATCACTTTATAAGACAGAGAGAAACAGTGGAAGGTAAAACCAGTTTATGGAAAACTCACCAAAAGACCCAACTAAGGAAAGTCATGCCAAAGGCATTTAAGGATGAAGAAGTGGGGAGGAGGACTACAAACAGATGAAAGATGGAAAAGGACTGCAAAGTTTTGTTTTGTGCTATGATATTGTGCTATCGCATCAAACTCTAGATCCCTCCAGACCCTCCTAGAAGAGATCCATAACCACTCAAAAGAGCTCAGCCTAACTATTCCTCTAGATAAAAAAAAATGGATGAATAACACATATTATCCATTCAGACTTTGATTTTTTTGTGGCTAGACCCCTGAGGGTGGAATCATGAAAACCTGAGATCAAATCCCATCTTAGATCCTTACTAGTTGTGTTACCCCAGGAAAGTCACTTAGCCTCTGTCAGCCTCAGTTTCCTTATCTGTAAAGTGGGGAGAATAACAGCATTGACCTCATAGGATTATGAGGATCACTTGATATACTAAATGTAAAGTGCTTTATAAACTTTAAAACATTATTTAAAAGTTGGCTATTATTATTCTGAAATTATAGTATTTTGAGTAATAGTTTATATCCATGTAGCACTTTACAAAGTACTTTGTGTTCATTATCTATCATTTTATCTTCATACCATCTCCTGTATTTTGATAGGGCAGGTAGTATTACCTTCAATTTATAGGTGAGGTAATTAAAGCTCAAAGGGTCGTCTAGGTGGTGCAGTGGATAGAGTGCCAGACCTGGAGTCAGGAACACTTGACTTCAGATCCAGCCTCAGACACAATAGCTGTGTGACCCCAAGCAAGGCACTTAACCCTGTGTGCCTCAATTTTTCATCTATAAAATGAGATGGAGAAGAAAATGGCAAACCACTCCAGTATCTTTGCTAAGAAAATCTCAAATGGGGTCATGAAAAGTTGGACACTACTGAAACAAATGAACAACACAATTAAGGTTCAAAGAGGGACTCATCCAAAGACCCATAGTTATTAAGTGGGATTTGAACCCAGCTTACCCTAAATCCAGCATTCTACACACTAATATAGTGTTATCAAACTCAAATGGATCCCTGTGGCTGCACATTTACTTAGAAAACCACAAAGTAACATCATCTATGCTGTATAAGTATTTCATTTATTTTGTTATAAATTTCCCAATTACATTTTAATCTAGTTATGTGTCATTCTGGACTTCTTCCAGAAGATGTTGGCCAGTAAGCTTAACACCTCTGTACTATGGCATGGTGTCTTGGTTAAAGCTTCATATAGCCAGATGTACTCAAACTCTTCTATATCGGTAAAAAATTCAGATTCTTCCCAAACCAAAAACTAATTTTACTGATAGCAGAGGATACTAAAGAATACCAGAGTAATATATATGCAGGACTAGCTTGGCAGGTGTAATCTACCTTTACCAGAACAAAATTCTGGTATATGACTCTGAGTGCCATACTAAATTAACTTCAGCTGGTCTTATAACATGAGGGCAAATATTTAAATGCTTTCCCAGGCTCAATCTTCCATGCCATTTCCTATTCCATGCTTGACTGGGCAATCTGTTTGGTGCAGTAATGTGGAAAAGATGCCTTAATTGCACCAAGTGATCCTGTTGGTATTCACTGTTCTCATTGAGGCCAGATGTATCTGAACTCTCAAGCTCTTATGTAGATGAGGCTTTCTATCTTCAGAAGCACATATGAAAAGATTAACTTTTTCTTGGGAAGGGAGAGGTAGAGAGGGGAGGAATTTCCTAGACAGTTTTGGTTTTATTATGCTTCCTCACACAAAGGGATAACAAAAGATACTAGGAACTTTCACTGTTTTGAATTAAATTCAATTCTACAAGTAATTATCAAAAAGTTTGCTATGTGTCATAGACTTATTCACACTACTTACTTATTTGCTTAATTTATTTTTAAACTTACACCCTGTGTATTAGGATTATTTGTACCTATGACCCTTCCAGGTACTGTTTTCCTGGGCAGAGATACTATTGTGGGCCAGAATTGTGCCAATATGCCTCATAAGAGCTCTTTGTCATGTTGCCTATTTGCTAGAATCTATGGGGACTATAGGATCCTGGGAGATCTGAGGTTTACAGGCTAGATGTACAGAGTAGAAATGCCTGCTTCTGTAGACTGCCTTTAATTCTTACTTTTCCCATTCTGCATAAATCATGACTCATTGGGAACCTAAGAAATGGTATGCTGGAGCCAGTTCCAACCAGAGAGGTGACTTAAATTTTCAATGTGAAACATTTATACATCAAAATTGTCAAATACTACAAATCAGATCTTGATTTATAGTTCTGAGGATTGTCTAAGACTAGATCAGCAAATTTTTCTATAAAGGGTCAGATGGTAAGTATTTTAGGTTTTGTGAGCCAACAGGCAAAATCGAGGATACTATGAAGGTACTTATATAAATGAGAAAAAAAAAACAAATTCACATAAAATTTTTATTAATGAAATTCAAAATACAATAATTACAATAATGATTGAGTAATTTTTTTTTTTGGTAATACAGGTCTACTATTGAGAAGAATGGAATTCTTCTTAGAGGGATAGCATTTTAATGAACTGAGGTTCAAAGTTAATGTTCATTACCATCAATATAAACCACAAATGTTCATCTGTTAATGCTGATTTGTACTGAAATTTTACATATTTCATCTCTGAAAATGTCTTTTCATACAGATAGGTACTGCCTAATACTGATATCAATCCATAAGCACATGATTTTAATTGAGCATATTCATTACTTGGAAGGCATTTGATATTTGCCATTTAGGATGTCACTACACTGCAGGTTAATCGTTCCAACTGAAGGTGAGGTGGAAATTCCTCAATTGCACAGAATTAGGAAATATGTAAATTTCCTTTGCATTTTCCTCAGGATCCAAAAATATCTACTGGTACTGTAGTATGAGCTCAGAAGATATATCCACTGCAAATCTGTATGGGAATGGAGGTCTCACTTCTTGTTTTAACTTCTGACAGCACAGGAAGTATATAAAGAATCTTGGGAAGTGTATAAAGCAGTTGCCTGTTACTTGTGATTCAAAATTTCTGTTGCTGAGTTGACTTTACCACAATGTAAGTTTTGCATGTAAGCTCTGTTTTCCTTTGTAATTTTAGGTCAGATTCATTAAGAAACCTCATTGAGTGCAGCAAAAGTGAATGTCTAAAATCATTCAGTGTGCAACAACAGTGGTTGAAAGGAGTTCTCATTCAGAAAAATAAAAGTGATCTTGGCCCTAAGCTCAAAAAACATCATTAACAATTTTTTTTTCTTCTTTAGTATGATGGATATGCACTGGTCATGGAAAAAGTAAAATGCTGTGGTACAGCAATATATGTGGCACTCAAAATGCTGTTGAGTTATAATTGCATCAGTGCAATCTGTATGTAGTATAGTGAGCAGCAGTGTGAAGGGATGAGAATCACTTAGGGTCTCTGTTGTCACCACTTGTCTCTGCTGTCATAAAAGGAAAACAGTCATAGGCGATACATAAATTAATAAGCATGGCTGGATTCCATTAAAACTTTATTTTAAAATGTAAAAACTACTCTTAGCTCCCAAGTTGTACAAAAACAGGCAGTGGGCTGGACGGTCCATCCATGGGCAGTAGTCTGCCAGTCCGAAGGCTAAACTTAGGAAAGTGATGGAGAAAATGTTCAAAATGCAGATTAAATTTATAAGCACATAGAAGGTAGATTTTTTTTTTTAAAGAGCCAGTGGTTAAACATTTAACATCATATCCCTGAATCTAACTAACCCACCAGAGAACCACTGCCTGATATCCCCATCAAACAGCTAGATGTCTACACACAACATTCCTCAAACTTTCTGAGGATCCATATCCTTAGAAATCACTGGCCAAGCGCTTAGGCTTTCTGCTTGGGAAATCCCATTCTCCCATCTGAGACTCCCTACACAATGTTTATTCCACCTCCCAGCAGACAGTCTACTAGTCACACCTACTTCAGTGAGAACATACCTGATATTCCCTTATAACCCGGAGATAATTTACAACTGAACATCCATCTCCAAACTGAGATGAATACAGAGTCATTTCTCCTTCACTGTAATACATGTGCCTTATTCACAATGGGCTAATTATGGCTGGAAACAGTAATAATAACAACAGTAATAAGAACAATAATAACAGTTAGCAATTATATAGTACTTTGGTGATTGCAAAGTACTTTATATGCATTATTTGTTTGATAAGACATGTTGGTTCTTGCTGGAGAGAAAGTAGAGACAGGCTTGACATAGTTCTATAATAATGCAACAGAGTATAATAATATTTTAGAACTCAACAGGCTGACAACCGTGTCTAACTAGAAAATCTGTGAGAACCAAAAAGGAAGCAGGAAAAAAAAGCCACTGGGCAGCCAAAATAAAGGTCTTAAAGTTTACTCATAAGGGAAATACTTAGTTTCTCAACCATTGATTCTTTTCTCTTATTTTACACATAATACTAATGAGCTTAGGTTCCAAATCTATACCAGATTAGAGATCAAGAAGGAAGAGGGGCCTTGCTACAGTCAGACATGTTAACAATAGCAGGGAGTAATAGCTGACAGCCCAAGGAAAGGAGGAAACATAAAAAGCAGGCATGACAATTTAACAAGTAAAGCAGTTTGGGACCATTTAGAATAGTTAACAGCTACTCCAACCGTAGCGAGCTTAGAGAGCATCACTGCAGTACAGCATATTAAAATACAATAACTGACATTCATAATGATGGCACTGAGTCCCGATGAGTAAAGTACGTGAGGGAGGCAGCGTGGTACAGGGGAAAGAATACGAGTTCTCAAGTCAGAGGATCTGGACTGATATTCTGCCTCTGACATTTTTATTATCATCATCATCGCTGTTAATAACAGTAATAGCTGGCATCTATGTAGCACTTTGAGGTTTGCGAAGCACTTTGTAAATATTTTCTTCATTTCGTCATCACGACAGCCCTGTGAGGGAGGTGCTGTTATTATCACCGTTTTGAAGATGAGGAAACTGAAGCACAGAGAGGTAAGCCACACAACTAGTTAAGTGTCTGAGGCAGGATTCAAATTCACCTTTTCCTGACTCTGAGTCTAGTACTTATTCACTGCTTTACCTAGCTGCCTCCCCTAATGAAATGTGGCACTCTGGGAAAGGAACTTGATCTGACTGGGCCTCCGTTTGCCTCAACTGTAAAATAAGGAAGTTGGATCAGATGGGTTTTGGGGTCCATCCCTAGATCTGTGGTCCTATAATGCCTCTAATCTGTTAAAGGAGACAGAAAAAAAGAGCATAATACATTTCATAAAGTTTGCCATCCAACAGAATTAAAGGAAAAAATTTTCTTGTTTAAAGGAGTAAATCTTTACCTATGGAAAATTCATATTTTTAGAATGCTTAAACACAGAACTTCAATAGAGCATCTAGGCAAGAAAGACTATTATGGTGCTATTTGGTGATCTACAGGGTGGGGTCAGGGAAATAACCTACTACCTCCATTAAAGATGACATTTTAGGGAAGTAGACCCCCTGGACAGACTTTTTAGTCCTTTCTTTGTGTCTTTTAATTCCAATGCAATTCAATATACATGTATGTACTACTATATGCTGTAACAGCCCCTGCCCTATTGTACACAAGTGTATACTAAGTGAATACAATGTCTGATGGTTCTCATGTCTACCTAGTCTGCCCCAACCTCTCTGCTTACCTCAATCCCAAATCTCCAGCTGCTTTTCAGATATCTCAAACTGAATGTCTAATAGATATCTTAAACTCAATATGTCCAAAACAGAACTCATTATCTTTCCCCCTAAATTCTCTCTGCTTCCTACCTTCCCTAGTACTCTAAAGCGCAACACCATCCTCCTAGCCCTCAGGACACCTTCTAGGTGTCATTCTGGATTCCTCACTATCTCTCACCTGCTACGGTATGGTATGGTATGGTATAGTATGTTACATTATATTTGTTCTATAGTATTCTATTGTATTCCATTCTATATAAAGCTATTGCCAAGGCCTCTTGATTTCACTTTTGCAACATCTCTCAAATACACTTTCCTTCTCTCCTCTGACACTGCCACCATGCTGGTGCAAACCCTCATTATCTCCTGCCTAGATTATTCCAAAGCTTGCTAGTGGGTCAGCCTGCCTCGAGTCTCTTCCCACTACAATCCATTCTCCATTCAGCCACTAAAATGATTTTCCCAAAACACAGAATTGATCATGTCATACCCTCCCTACTTGATAAACTCCAGTGCTTTCCTAGTGCCTCCAGGAGCAAATACACAGTGCCCTGTTTGGTATTCACCACCCTTTATAGCCTAGTCCCCTTCTACCTTTCCAGTCTTCTCACACTATCCACACTATCACTATCCCTCAGGTGTTCTTTGATCCAGTGACACTGGCCTTCTGGCTGTTCCACGAACAAGACCCCCATCTCTGGCATTCTCCCTCCTCCAAGCTGACGACTGACCTTCCTGGCTTCCCTTATGTTTCAACTAAAATCTTACTTTCAGCAGGAAGCCTTTCCCAACCCTTTTTAATCCCAGTGCCTTCCCTCTATTAATTATCTCCTATTTATCCTGTATCTGGCTTGCTTGGTAGATATACATTTGTTTGTGTGTTGCCTCCTCCATTAAATTTTTAAGCTCCTGGAGGGCAAGAACTAACTTTTGCCTCTTTTTGTATATCTAGTACTTAACATAGAGCCTGGCACATAGTAGGCACTTAATAAATGCTGCCTGATTGATTGAGGGCACTCACACCAGGGGAGGGGGGAATCTAAACTGAGTGTTCCAGAAAGGAGTGGCAGAGGCAGGCAGATACAGCATTCTAGGCATGGGGGACCACCTGTACAAAGAGAGTGGGAGATGAAACGATATACACAAGAAACAATAAGTGGGCACGTTTGCCATGAATGGTGGTAACATTATACCAGACGAGAAATGCAAGCTCAAGCCTGACTGTGGGAGACTTAAACATCAATCAGGAGCCTTTTTTTCTCCTACAGGGAATAGGGAGCCAATGCAACTTATTCAGCAGGGGAATAACACCGTCAGATCTGTACCTCAGTCTGGAAGCTATGTGCAGGATGAATTGTAGAACTGAAATGGAATATCTACTTCAGTGAAGCCTGCTGAACCCTTCAAGCGAGGTTTTTGGTCTCTGATCTGTGAGTCATCAGTTATTGAGTGCGCTAAGGGCCCATGACTCAGGTGGATCTGTTCTGCAAGATGGAGTGAGGGAAAGGTAGGAGCTGCTGCTCCCTTTTTTGCTTTCCATTGTTGTAAATATCATCCAAATTGAATCCCTACATTGCAAAAAAAAGGGGGGGGGGTTTGAAAACTAGTTCATCTTGCAACTAACAGAGAATGAGACATCTGTTCTGATATTTTGGTTTTGGGGTCAGGGGTGGGTGATGAGGAAGGATTTCCAGAATTTCTGACTGTATCCAGTTGTATCTAATTGTATGAGGCAGCTAGGTGTCACAGTGGATGGAGCACAGGGCTGTGAATCAGTAAGACTCCTCTTCCTGAGTTTGAATGTGGCATTAGATACCTACCAGCTGTGTGACCCTGGACAAGTCATTTTTTTACCCTGTTTGCCTCAGTTCCTCATTTGTAAAATGAGCTAGAGAAGGAAAGGGCAAACCCCTCCAGGATCTTTGCCAAGAAGATGACCCCAAATGGGGTCATGAAAGGTCAGATACAACAGAACAACAACAACAATCTATCATCACTTAAACACTGTGGTTTTCTAACTAGTTTTTTTGAGGGTGGCCTGGGCGGGAAGGGGGGTGGGGCGTGCAATTAACAAGCATCAACACGTACAGAAAATAGAGTTAGTAAATAAGCTCTGATTCAGTGAAGATCAGAGGGGTGGAAATGACTAAGAAGCCATTTTCATTAACTATTAGCTTCAGTCTGATGGATGCTAACAGAACGATGCATCCTCAGCCTCATCTGCACACTTAACTGCATGCTGAGTTATCCTATGTAAGTAAGCTAAATTACACTGTCATAATAAGGTAGACACCACTGAATAAGTCAGATATCACAAGTGGGAAAATCAGACTCATCAATAACATGAAGCCTTGTTAGGATCCTATCCCCAAACAGTGCTGAAAGGCATGACTTTAGTCAGTATATCAACACAAATTCACATATCTTTAAATATATTGAATAATAAATAAGTCTCATCTATAATTTGAAGGGGGAATAGATAAATGCAAACTGACTTACTGTGTTGAACAAATGGCATATGGTATACATGTATATTTATAAATTTTCTCTCTCCTTCTCCTAACACACATATACCAGATTCTCTGCCTTTTAGGTTATTGGTCTCTTGCCCAAGTTCAGAATGCCTAAATCAGATATGTTCAGGATCTCCGACGCCAGTATTTCCTTGCAGACTGTCTGTTGAAAAAAATTGATGCATCACCCACCCTTCAGGAAACCTGACTGCTGCCTTTAATCATTGCCAACGCAGGCAGAGTAGAGACAGAGGCTATTAATGACCTTTCCCAACAAATTTTGAGGTTTCTCTCTAACCACACTGAGCGGATCCATTCTGGGACTGACCATTTGTTGTTCCATGAGACTAGAACTGAGGGATAAAGAAGAGGGTTACTTTGAAGGAACTATAGAATGTGAGAGCTTGGAAAGGACCTCAGAGGCCAACCAGCTCAACCTCTTCATTTTGTGAATGTTCAGCTGATGTTCAGAGAATTTAATTGACTTACTCAAGGTCACAAAGGACCTCAGGGACAAAACCAGGACTAAAACTCAGGGCTTTAGTTGCCTAGTTCTGTTGCATCATGAATTTCACCCTCTCCTCTCCTTGCTTAGAAATTAGAAACTAAGACACAGCAGGGAAAGAGTAAAGTTGGGTAGTGAGAAGAAAGAGAGATAGCTTAAAGGAACGATAGCATTTAATACCTCCTTCCATTGACAATGCAGAAAAAATGTGAATGTACAACCTATGCTCTAGTGAAGAGATTCCTGGGAAAAGGCCTATTCAGTTCTTGGGAATGGGTTATACCATGTTATTATGAATACGGGAGAAAGGGGTGCTCACTCAGACCCCAATGCTACATGATGCTACACTGGGAAAGTTCAATCTAGGGTGGGTACCATCATGAGTCTAACAATGGAAGTGAACCGGGCAAAGAGGTGGGTATCTCTATTCTAGATCACATGCTCACAAACTTGGGGAGATGGAAGATATTTTTGAAACTACATAATTCAACCACTTCATTTTATAGATGAAGAAATGGAGTCTCAAAGAAGTAAAGTGATTATTCATAGAATTGCAGAATTTTATGATAGGCATGTGGTAAAAAAGGCAGCTCTTGTGGTCTTCCCTTGTGTGTGATATGATAAGGTCAGAGTTGTTGAAATTACAGCTGTTGATAATCAATATCCAATGCCTTCTTAGTTTCAGTGACAAAACTGTACTTTTTTAAAGTTGAAAAGAATAAAATGATGTAAATAACTTAAAGGATAAAGGAGAGAGATGAACTATTTATATTTTTATGGTAAAATCATAAATAGACAGAACACAGCACCCAAAGAAATGTTACTTAAAATATAAAAGCTGCACGAATGAGAGATAAGGACACAGAACAAACATATGTTCACTCATACCTCTTCACATTAATAATAACTTTCTCTGTAAGGCTAATTTAATTAATGAAGCCCTTCAGATTACACTCCTATAATTATTAATATTAACTCTTGATAGACAGGAATGGTGGGTTTAAATTACTTCCCTCCCTCAATGTCCTACAATTATATTATAATAATAGAACAATGACATATTTATAAACCTCATTCCACCCCCAACTCTTACTCTAGCACTACTACCCACATTATAATCAGTTAGCTTTAGACTTGTGTTCTTAACCTGGAGTTCATGAACTTGATTTAAAAAAAAAAGATAATTGCTTTTCAAAATGTTTGTCTAGGAAGCCTATATATTTTATTTTATGCACCTAAAATGTTATTCTGAATGGTCCATCTGCTTCACCAGACTGCCAAAGAGATGGGTCCATGACATCAGAAAGGTTAAGAACCCCTGCTTTAGTATAAGAGTGTATTTCATATAGGGTGAATGGAAGCAAAGACTAATAGAACATGGGGGCTAGATGCTACAAGATCATTGGAGTTTCTTGAGCAGAGGAGTGACATGATTAGACCTTCACTTGAGAAAAATCCCATCAATTTGTAAATACTCAGTATAATGAGTCTAATCCTAAAGTCAAAACTGAGGATTTATTTGATTAGGTATTTAAAAATCTACCTACAAATTAAGTTGCTATGGATGAAGTCACTTTTATAAGCACTTTAAAAAACACCCCTCAAATGTATATTCTTTAAGCAACAATGTGTCCGATGCCATGGAGAATCCAGAAGGCTGGAATGTTATTCTGTCCCTTTTACTCCTGCGTAGGAAGGAATGTTTCCAGGAATGGATTTGTCTAGGATAACATTCCTATAAAAGCAAGTGATTTCACTTTTTATGAAGCTAAAGAAATGCACCTAAAATGGCAACACAGTCAGTTGTTGGGGGTTTATATTTCCCATAGAAAGGGAAGAGAGAGAGAGATGGGAAGGAGAGGGGACAGAGTGAACAGAGGGAGGAAGGGGGGAGAAAGGGAGAGAGGGAAGGGAGGTAGAGAGAGAAGGAGAGAGAGAGTGAATGACAGAGTGAGAGTGAGAGTGAGAGAAAGAGAGAGAAAGAGAGAGAGAGAGAGAGAGAGAGAGAGAGAGAGAGAGAGAGAGAGAGAAAGAGAGAGAACTTGCTTTTGATTAGATTGCAGCTACAAATCGACCAAACCTAAAAGAAGTGATTACCAAGGTTAAAATGTAACACATACTCCTGTCTCTGGCTCAGTTTACTTGGTGCCAGGATATCTCAGAGGCAAAGAATTACTATATATCTTCATTCTTGTTGAAAAAGTAGTTTCCTTTCCACAATCAGCAGATACTCAGCTCATTGGAAGGTGGGGATGGGATCAGGGCTTGCATAAGCCTCTAAGATAAAATGTTTGGAACATCTCTACTTTTAATGGAATGATAGCCAACAATAGCATTTTATCGTTTATTACCAATATAGACATCAAGAATTATGAAGGTCGAGACTATTACTTCAAACAAACAAACAAACAAAAAACTATTTGTAATCACAGCCATTTGGTTATTTGGTAGCCCAGCTGCACCTGAACCTGATGCTGTATTTGGATTTTATTATTTTGGGAATTCAAACTCTATTCCCTGTAGCCAAAGAAAATAACTGTCTCCTCCTTTAATTTCTTAAATATGGGCAGCAGCAGTAGAACATGCCGGCTTATCATGAGCTGTGTGACATGGGGACTTCCAGGCAGAGCTAAATTATGCCTCCAGGAGGCAGTTTCCAGGAGTTTTTTGTCAGACTGTGGAAAGCATTTTCCCAGGAGGGGTTTGGTGATTTTGTTCCCAGGTCAAAGCTGGTATAAAAGAGAATCAGACTCTTACAGAATGAATTTTAATTTTGTCTTTAGAAAGTGATAAGTTGTTTTTCATTCTTTTTTTCCTTTTAATGCAGACCATATACTTTTTACATTTTAAACTAACCAAAACTGAAATCAACACTACCTGGAAAACAAACCAAAGGTCAATATCCAAATCTATTTTTTAGATTTATGAACCACTTATGTTCCCTGGAATAGAAACAAAATGAAGAATCCCACAGCAGGAAAGATATATAGCATAATAAGGTAGAACAAGGGAAAACTTTCAATCAAGCCTTCTAATGGGGGCCATGAATAACAATAGGTAAAAAAAAAAAAAACCCAAGCAACCAAAGCACAGATAACCAAAACACAGATCGATATATCATCTATCTATCTATCTATCTATCTATCTATCTATCTTTCTGTCACTAATTCCTCTTCTGATGCAGTCAGCTATCTTCTGACATTTCTTCCTTAATATACAAAATCAGCTCAAACTCAACACAATCCAAAAGGAACTCTTACCCAATCCTCCTCTAAATGTCACTATTTCTATAGAAGGCACTATTATTTTCTCAGTCACCCAGGTTCACCTAAGTTCAAGACCCTAGAATCACTTCTGACTCATTCTTCCTCGAGGCTCCCTATAACCAATTAGTTTCCAAAGTTTCATCAGTTCACTTCTACATCTCATGCATTCTTTTCTTTCTCTGCTCTCACCCTTCTATCATCTTGGTCCAGGTTCCTATCATTCTTTACCTGAACTATTATAATAGCTTCCTAATTAATATCTGTACTTCTGATATCTACTCCTCCCTGTCCACTCAAGAGGCAAAATAATCCTGAAAAGGACCCTTCAGAAAGTCCTTATTGCCTCTAGGGTAGTACAAATTCCTTAGGTTAGCACTATAAAGGCTCACAGTCTGGCTCCAAACTCTTTCCAGTTTTGTTTCACAAATCTTTATCTTTCTTCAAGGCTTAGTTCAAGAGTTACACTTCTTCTACCTATCCTGATTTCCTCAGCTGAAAGTGTTCTCTCTCTAAATTTTCACGCAACATCCTATCTTTCTTCTGCCTCCATTATTTTCAACCTTGAATTAGACTTATTTGTGTATATTCCAGATCTCTGCTCCTCCCCCACCTAATACAATGAAGGTAGAGGCTGTTGTTCTGAGTAGATATTTAATAAAAAAAAAATGTTTGTTGAATTGAAGCCTCAGAGGCAAATTGATAGGACCAAGGTCATACAACTAGGCAGTAACAGATCTGACACTAGAATTCAGATCTACTGACTCTCAGTACAGTATTCATTCCCTAACCACATGGCCACATTCTCAAGGGTAGTGTCAGAAATATTCTGAAATGAATGAGACAAAAATAAGAAAGAATGTTACTACTCTAAATGAAACAAACCCTGTCATAACATACCCCATGTAAGCTCTGAGGTTCCTTAGCCTAATTCTCAATCTCACAGATGAGTATGGGTTCTGTAGCAAGGGCAATTCTCTCCCTCAGGGTTCTAGGGATACCCCTGACAAGTTGGGAAGGGGAGGAGGTATGATTTTCTGATGTATTCAACTTGAGCCCCATGCACATATTATGCTAACACTGACTTTCAAAGCCTTACTTAGATAGTGCCCCTTACCAGGGATGTCTTGCCCTTTCTTCTCTATCTTCCCAGGTCTAACCCAAACCCACAGACCTCATTAAATTTTCTAATGACTATTCTAGCCTTCATTGATTGGTGTGTAATACATATTTTAATACTTAAGTGTATTCTCATTCATTCTACAGAAGGAGAGTCTATATATGCAAGGCATTGTGTTGTGTGCTATGCAAAAATATACAGCCAAGGTCTCTGTTCTCAAAAGATAGTTTATAAAATACAACATCTCAAACACATTTCTTAAGCTGTCTTATATTACTTGCTATTGTTTTATGCATAATAGTCTTGCTTCCCCAAAGGAATTATATATTCTAAGAGGTCAGGGACAGTGGTTTATAATTCTTTTGTATTTGCATCTTCTTCTTAACGTCATTAACTGGTATAACAAAAATGCTACTTTTGATGAAACAACCTTGCAGGGGGCAATTATTTCCATAGCAACAGTATTATAAACGAAAGATTATGTTTCTGGGCAGCCAAAACTCAGGCCATAAAACTTTAAAATTTGTCTTTACAGAGACCTTAGACTATAATAAGCAATAGGAGGAATAGGTTGGTCTGGAGAACTTCCTAGCTTTCCTAATAGACAAGTACATATGCCTGAAGCAGAGGGATCATCGAGGCTTGTAGCTAATGGTCAACCACTGGAGAACCAGGGATAAACAAAGAAGAGAACCAGGTGGGGCATGAGGCTGGAGACATTTAACTCAGGCATCAGAAGCAGAGTGAATGAGCACTTTTACAAAGACTGGGAATGCTTTGGGATGCTAAAACATTCAGTGATGTCCTGAAAGGAGAACAAAAAGAGGGGCTACTGTTTTGTTTTATTTTTTGCTTTTAGGTCTCTTTTTACTAGTACTAGAGATAGATTTTCTTAGATGATTAAAAAAAGTTTTCTGACTCTCAATCTAATGCACTTACTACCCTACCACATAGTCTGACTTAACCAGGATACAATCTATGGTGTCCGACAAATTGTGAGGGAGCTCCTATGGCAATCCTACAAGACAAGGTCAAAAACAAATGTCCTACTCCTACCAACTAAATTCATTTGGGAATAACCCTATTGTTCATTTTCAGGATTCTGATACTGATTCAGCTGTCATTTTCCTCTGCCTACTAAGATAAGTAATATATTTGACTGTTTGATGGGTTTGATGATCCTACCACATGCATCTACTACTACAATTCAATAAGCACTTATTAAATGCCTGCAGATTTCCAGCCAAGCCTGAATCATTTGTATGAAACTACTAACTGGTGGAAAAAATGCTAATATGAAGCTGGGCAGGGGTAAGAGGGTGGGGGGAGGGGGGAGAGGAGAGAGTGAGAGGTAGCATTGCCAAGAGAGCTACTGGAGAAGACATTCCTCACACTTCTTCTTCTGAGAGAGACAGAGAGAGAGAGGGAGAGATTCATGGTTCTAGATTCTCTTTGAGATTAACTCCAAGGAGGAGAAAGAGAAAACCTCCCTTGCAGATATGTAGGGAAAACTGGTTCCTTAATTTCCAGTTTGCTTTGCTAGAGCCTTTAGGGATTTTCCCTACTGGCCCTCTCTTTTGCTGAGTTGAGATATCTTGCTCCAGGAGGAAAGCTTACTCACTTTATGTATTTTCTAGTATATCTGAGTCTACAGGATGCCTGTTCTCTGTTTGCTCTTGGCTTGGATAAATAGGTTTACTTGCTATTCACTAGTTGTGATGCTCTTTTGTGTAACACCTGTTTGGGAAGTGGCCAGACAGATGAGTCTAAGCTTAGGATACTCACTCTCCTTTTAAAAGATTAGTGACCAGACTGAGGAGGAGACAGACTTCATAATAACCTGGAGAGACATATAAACTGATGTTGAGCGAGAAGAGCAGGGCCAGGAGAAATCTGTACACAGTTACAGACACAACATATATGTGACTACTGACTTTGATAGATTGGGCTCTTCTTAGCAATGTAAGCTTATAAGACAACTCCAGAAGACTCATGATGGAAAGAGATATCCACATCCAGAGAAAAAAACTACAGAGTCTGAATGCAGATTGAAGCAAACTACTTGCTCTCTTTCTTTTTCTTGTTTTATTTTGTTTCCTCTTTCCCTTTGTTCATTCCATTGGTTACAATTATTCTTTACAACCTGACTAATGTTTAATGTGAAGGTATTTGTAGATCCTATATCTGATTACATGCTGTCATGGGGGGGGGGAGAGAAGAGAGGGGGAGAAAATTTGAAACTCAAGGGATTGTGGAACTGAATGTTGTAAACTAAAAGCAAATTAATTAATTACTTAAAAAATAGTGACCAGAGAAGCTAGTGGTTTTTTGTTCTGAACCAATCATGTCCTTAGGCTAGCAGTATTTAAGGGGACAAATCAATATATTCTAGTCCAATATCCTTCTTTCAGAGCAGTAGACACCAGCCTTGTGGACCTCTCTCCTACTCCTTTTTTGTTATGTTTTTTTTTTTTTAAATTTTCGGAAGGGGGAAAGCAAGGCAATAGGGGTTAAGTGACTTTCCCAAGGTCACACAGCTAGTGTCAAGTGCCTAAGGCTGGATTTGAACTCAGGTCCTCCTGATTCCTGGGCCTGTCTTCTATCTCCCTGCCTAGATCTAGATGTCTAGCTGCCCCTCCTACTCCTTTTTAAGGGAGGAAATACAGTCTGTCTTAGAGAGGAGTGGGTAACATTCTAGAGATCTCCAAATGCCTCTGCTCAAGTCAACTATTTATATATTCAGACTTTCCAAGAGGGCATATATGCCTTACACAAAAAAAGCTTACATTCAATTCCCTTAAACTCTGTTTGGAGCAGGGTACAACATGGACACAAATTTTGAGGGCTAGAAAGTACTACTTAAAGGGATAAAGGAACATCTCTTATAGAAAGTGCCACTTGATTCAAGCTTTGAAGGAAGACAGAGATCCAAGGGATAGTGTGAGGGGAAGAAAGGAAGAGCGGGGGGAGGAAGAGGGAGAGAGACAGAGACAGAGAGTGAGAAGAGGTAGAAACTGTGAATTTAGGAGTTATCTGTATAGAACTGATAAATTTATCTAGGACAGCTGATAAGATCACAAAGACAGTTTATATCAGAAGAAAAGAGACCCCCTCCATTCATTTCAGCTGACCTCTGTTTCACTGTTATTTTCAGGATCCCATGTTCATCATGTAAATCTTCAGGCAAATCGTGACTATTAAAGGCGATATGTAAAAGTTAAGAATAAATAACAATAGCAATAATAATAGTAGTATATTAGCAGAAAACAAGGCACATGGAAAATTATTCTTAATGTTTTTATTCTTTAATTTGTGAGGTGGGGGACGGGTAGCAATAACTATTATGAATAAAACTGAAATGCTTTTGAATTAAAGGAGTGTCCAAAAGGATTTCAGGTTCATTGTTTTATTAAATAATCTGAATTGCCTCGAGGGTATATTCCTAAATCACTTGCTTGTTTCTAAATTATCTAGCCTGCCTAAGAAATTAAACTCTTCTTTTCAGAAGTCATCTTGTTTAAGGCTACAAAATTTGATTTTATATATGTGTACACATACATACCTACAACCTCAAAAAGGTGCATGTTACATCAACCAAGTGCTGGAGGGTCCAGTTGGAGTGGGCACTCCAGGGAGTGCTTCTTCTCTAAGTTTCTTGACAATGACCCTTTTTTCTTTTCTCCTCTCAGGTGATTGATGATGCCCATATTCAAACCATGTACAAAGAAACCTGGACAGTCCAACCCATTCTGACTGTCAAGACCAATTTTCCCTTTCCAGCAGTGGTGAGTCAAGTCCCCCTAGCCACACAGACCCCTCCTGCTGTTACCAACTATAATCCTTTTAGTAAGATGGAGGACCACCAGGCCTTGCCATCTGCCTTGCTAGTATACCCTAAGGACAAAACAAAACACAACAGAATGCTACAACTAAAAAGGATCTTAGCAATCATCTAATTCAATGCCCACATTTTACAAATAAGAAAACTGAGGTTAGCAATGAAGAATAAAAACCAAAGAGTCACCTGGGCACCTGGGTTGAGCTGATCTGACCTTTGGTGGTTACTTTAAAGCCATCACAATGGAAAACCCTGACTTTGTGACTGGGCTTAGTAATAAGGAATTAACTGGGTCATCAGAAAGTGATATTATGTACTTGGTGATTATCTGATTAGAAAAAAAAATACTAACATAGACTTTGCAAATGCTGGGGAAATGGGTGTTATTCACCTTACAGATTATATGACAGCTATGGGGATACACTGTTATTTAGTACTTTCAAATATATAGATTAGCTCTCAGGGATAAATAATTTGGGGTCCATTAATCATGTCTTTAGTAGACACAGACTTGGCTTAATAGCCCTGACTCTTGAGAGTTGCTAAATGTGTGTACAACATTGTATAACAGAAAAGCTATATATAAATGTAAGCTATTATTTTACTTATACTAAACAAATGTAAGACCTACCTCTTTACCTTAGCTGATCCTCATAATATCTTCTTACTCTAACCTTTGTACCAGCAATCTGGAAAAATGCCCTCATTTTATTCCAGTCCTCCTATACTCAATTTTACATAATCAAATACTATATAGCAGTAAGATAAAAATACCAAGAAACAGTCAATATTAAGTGTCTGTTTCACAGAACCAGACAAAGACTATATGCTCAATTTTCCAGCTCCTAATACGCCAATTTATAGAAGCACTGGGTGAATTTAACACAACCAACCACGCCAAATGAATTCAAAATGAGGACAAGACTTAATTGGGTAAAAATATCACTGGCTCTCTGATTCAATGCCCTTCTTAAACATGACAGGTTTTCCTTTTTCTCTCCCTTCCCTCCCCTTTTCCTCCTCTTCCCTCCCCTCCCTCTCCCTGTCCTTCCTTCTTTCTTTGGTTGTCATAGACAAGAAATGCTGAAGGATGCAAGTCAGTTTTTATGGAAGTGTGAAAGTAGAGTTGTTATAGTGGAATAAGAGGGTACTGTCAGTATTTCTTTATTCTATTCTCTGTACTCTCAAATGCTTAAGGTAAATATAGCCAAGGTTCAGTATTGAGGACAGTGCAAAACAATTAATCAGTAAATATTTATTAAGTGCCTACTCTGTGCCAGGCACTGTTCTAGGAAACGAACAGGAATACAAAAACAAAAGATGGCACCAACCCTCAAAAAGGGATATAATATGTTCACAGATAAGTAAATATATGTGACAGATTTTACATATATGCAAATATACACACATCTTTTATATACATACACACCCACAAATGATGGAAGGGGGCACTAACAGCTACAAGAATGAAGAAAAGCCTCTTGAAGGAGGTAGAAATTGACCTAGTCCTTGAAAATAACCAGATACTCCAAGAGGCAGAGATACAAAGGGAGAATGTTTTGGTAATTCAGATAGTCCAGGAAAGGTATAGAGGTAAGAGATCAAACACTGGTTACAACATGTAATGTATAGCAATCCTGGAAAGACAAACTGGAGTCAGATCATAAAAGGTTTTAAATGAGAGCAGAAGGGCTTATGTTTCCTCCTTCAGACAATAAGCAGCCACTGAAGATTCTTGGACAGGAACATGGTTAAAATCCATGCCTTAGGAATATGGTCTGGCAGTTGTATGGAAGATGCAGTAGACAGGAGGGAGGTCTGAAGCTGGGAGATCAAATTAGGAGGTGCTGATATTGAAGGTATCGAGGCAAGAAGTGATAAGGGCCTGAAATAAGATGGTTAGGTTGTAAATTGAGTGAGGGCAACAGGGAGCCACTGTAGAGGTAGAATGGACAAGATTTGACTGCTGATTGTATTCAGGTGCTGAGTGAAAGTGAAGAGTCTAGAATGATTCCTAGGTTGTAAATCTGGGTGACAGGAAGAATGGCAATGCTCTAAAAAGAAAAGAAGCTAGGAACAAGGATCAATTTAGAAAGAAAGATGCATTCAGGTTTGGACATGTTTGCCAATGGGACAGCTAGGTGGAGAGTCCAAAGGGAAGTTGAAGATGTATTGATGTCAAGAGAAATGTAGTCTGGAAATGCAGAACTGGAGCCAACTGCAGAGGACGTGATGTGATATAATGGAAAAATTACAGATTGGGGGGCAGCTAAGTGGCGCAGTGTATAGAGCACCAGCCCTGGAGTCAGGAGGACCTGAGTTCAAATCAGGCCTCAGACACTTAACAAAAAACTAGTCATGTGACTTTGGGCAAGTCACTTAACCCCAATTGCCCTACCTTTCCCCCCTCCAAAAAGCAAAAAAAAAAAAAGAAAGAAAAAAGAAAAAAAGAAACCCTATGACAGAAATGACAGAAGAGAGCCCAGAACAGAAATTGGTGAAGTGAGGAGTTGAGGTACATTCAGTATATAGGGCAGTACATGGTGATGATCTTTTTTTAAAATTTGTTTATTTACTTTTAGTTTACAAGATTCGTTTTCATAATCTCTTGAGTTTCAAATTTTCTCCCCTTCCTCTCCACACCCCCCCCCCCCAACTTGTGGCAGCAGGCAATCAAGTATTGGATCTGCAAATATTTTCAAATTGGACATTAGTCTGATTGTATAGAAGGGTTGTAACCAATGGAGTGAACAATGGGAAAAACGAAAGAAAACCAAACATGGAAAGGATGATAGCATGTAGATTGCTTCAGTCTCCATTTAAACTGTGTTCTTTCTAGATCTTTCTCTAAATGTAAATATCTCCTTCTATCCTGAGACTTGTAGAGTTGTCTTATAACTATGCGTCGCTGAGAAGAGTCCAGTTTATCAAGGTTGGTCGTCACACATGTGATGTATCTGTGACTGTGTACAAATTTTTCCTGGTTCTGCTCTTCTCACTTAGCATCAGTTTGTGTAAGGCTCTCCAGGTGAATATGAAGACCATCTCCTCTCCATTTCTTATAGCACAATAGTATTCCATTACATTCATATACCGCAACTTGTTTAGCCATCCCCCAATTGATGGGCATCCCCTTAATTTTCAGTTTTTTGCCAGCATGGTCATGATCTTGCAAAGGAGAATGAGAGAGATCATTTAGACAGATAAGAAAACTACTAGGATAGAGCATTATCTTGAAATTCTGGGGAGGAGAGAGTAACTCAGGGAGTCAAATGCAGCAAAAAAAGTTAAGAAGGATATGGACTGAGAAAAAAGGCTACTGTATTTAGTAATAATAAGATTACTGGTGTCCTTGGAGACAGCAGTTACAGATAAGTAGGAGAGATGGAAGCTAGATTGCAAGTGGTTGAGAAGTCAGGGGGAGGTGAGAACTTTTTCTAGGAGTTTGGCTCTGAAACAGGAAAGACATAGGATGATAGTTTGAGGGCACAGGTGGGTTGATTGAAAGTTTTTAAGGAAAGATGGAGAAGATCTGAAAATGTTTTGTATGTATCCCTATTACCCCCCCTTATTTTTCATTAATTCTATTATCTGCCAAGGTAATTTCTAAATCAATCACACCAACTCAATTTACTTGGCTTGTGACTCAAACCGAATAAATCTGACATAGTGACAGACATATTGGCTCCAAGTCCTGGCCAGATTCCTGTTTAGGTACTTAACGTATATTTTGGCTTCTTTAATCGTGTTTAAAAGTGGGCAAAGATAATAGTACTCTTGTCCAAGCCCACAATATGGTACTAGGAGCAGAATAGTTACCATTTTGTGTCAGAAGTAGTTAGCATTTACTGATGAATGAAAGGACTCCAGGATAAATCATCTGGAAAGTATTTAAGCAGTCATTCTTTGGGTGCAGCATGAGGTAGAGGATATTTCTAGATGTGTCAGCTATTTTTCAGTAGAAAGCCAATTCTGAATCTAAATGTAATGCATTTTGAGTTTCTGGTTTTCCTTAGACTATTAAGGCCTGAATAGACCCTTGGATGTCAGCCAATCTCAGTACATACCAGTTAGTATTACAATGTTTTATATCCACAGACTGACATCCTGATGAATAAGGCCAACCAGGCCTATTAACATAAAGTCTTCACAATTAAGAGGAAAACAATTTAATTCAAGTTCATATCCTACTAATGGCAGGTTAGTTTCATTATCTTTGTAAATGAAGGAGAGAAAATCACTCTGAATATCATAGAAAATATAACCCATCTGTCAAGTACAACCTAGAACCTCCTTCTCTTGGTGGATAGGCTTTGATCTTCAAGAAGGAAGTTGTCTCTAATAACAACTGGAATGACTCATGTTTTCCACCACCCCAAAGTCATGTCTGTGAATATATAAATTTACCTCATTTTTAGTTTTTCATAGGACAATTCTCTTTCCCTTCCTCTCTACTTCTACAACAGCAATAATGAACTTGTAAACTTTTTTTTAATATAAAAGATGTTTATTTCAATGTGTAAAAAGGAGGGTTAGTACTCACAGGCTAAATCATCAAAAGTAATGGAACATTATATACAGATGGAACCCCTTTCTTTTCCTGAAAGTTGGTTTTTTTCCATGAATAAATCATTTTATGACAAAATATGGGTAGTCCTATGTTAGTATGAGTAGAGTCAAGAACTTTGAGAGTTAGCATCTGTATCTTCCTCAAACCTGTTTCCAGGACTTCTGCTTACTCACTCCTCTGGAATCTTTAACCATGGTCTATGCCCCTCTAGGGACCATTTCTACTGGAGATGCATTAAGAATAACATAACCAGATTACTGTCCTCGCCACGCTCTGCTATCAGAGGTATCATTCACCACCCAGATAGCTCCCTGCTTCCCAACAAGTACCATGACTCTGAGAACCACCTGCTGTCCTTGCACATGGCTTACTTTCAACTCAATTCAGTTCAACTCAACTCAGTTCAGTTCAATTTAACACACATTCATTCAGCATACACTGTGTACCAAGTAGAGAGCTAGACACTGAAGATAAAAAGTCAAAACGAAAAATCAGCTCCTGTCCTGTCCTTAAGGAGATAAGGGGTATACACTGATAAGGAAATAGAAGGTTATTTGAAGATGCCAACGACAGCGGGAATCAGGAAAGATTTCAGACAGGAAAATTTACCTCCTATCAAGTGAAATTAAGGAGTCTAAAAGTTGGGGTGGACATGAGGAAGGAAGAAACATACTCCAGGCATGCTGGACAACCCTGTGCAAAGTTGCAAAGACAAGAGATGGACTGTCAAGTTCACGGAACAGTGAGCAAGCCACTAGGATGGAAAAGCAGAGAATATGAAGGGAATTAATGTGAAGTAGGTCTGAAAAGGTATGTGGGAGTCACGTTGTGGACAGTTTGCTTTTCCTTCCCAGAAATTCTTGCTTGCTTCCTATTAGAGCCTCTTCTTTAGGCTAAAGGTATTATGGGAAAGCAAGGTCTTTCTCATCAATGCAAGACTCCCTCCACCTCTTGATCTTAATGAACTTGATAAAAATGGAACTAAAAGTCAGTGTATTTAGTCTTGGGGTAAGCCTTTCCTCATCAGGGCATGCTTATTAAATATCCAACTGTCTGCATGCTTTCTCTCTTACATTCATTTTATGTCTCTCTCCCCTCACATCTTACTTTTAATCACTGCCCAGAGTGAAACACATGTAAGATAATTACTCCTTGGTGCACTGTGTTAGTGTGCATTGATTAGAAATCATTTTCAGAGTGAACACTATAACAAGGAGGTTTGATGAAAGCAGGATTATTATTTCAAGTTCTTTGCCTCACCCATATGCATTTTTCTCTTCCTTTAGAAAAACACATTTCATGGAGATAGACCATAGGGGAGATGATGGAGTTTGGGTAGAATGGAACTACCTTCCTTTCTCACTTAAACCTTTCATAAAGAGTAGAGCAATCAAGCTCTTTGCAAATACTCTGAGACCTACGCTTCGCCACTAACCCTCTCTCTGTAGGAAGGAAGGCTGTACTGTTATATATACCATGAAATGCAGTACAAAACTGAGACCAAATTCTAATCAGAACCATCATGAATAAGGCCTCATTAACTCTTTCAGGCCACTGGGGTTTCATTAGGTAAATGGCCTCTTCAAGACACTAAATGGTACAGTGGTGGATTCCACACATTACTGTTTACTCATAGGCCCCATTTCACTGTCCCTGATTCACTACTGGACCAGGCTCTTAAATGCAGTATGCCTGGAGGATGGCTGAAAACACTCAGATTTTAAAAATTTCTGTTCTTTAAGTTTTTCCCAGTCTAACTTAGACAGTGGGTACCCAAGGAATGGGATAAACCTTAGCACGTTGAGAAGGAATACAAGTTAATAACATCCTGGAAAAGACTGCCATTGTTATATTTAGTCATTATAAAAAGAAACCACCACCACCATGACTACTACCACCAGCAAAAGACCAGCATTTCCTCTTCTCTTCATCCCTTTTAAATGTTGATGATGGTTTGTATGCTAGTGGGAAATGGCAATTTATTATATCAAAAGGCAACTGTCAGTTACTGTTCTTGGAGAGAACTGAAATATAGATAACATAAAGCCATTAAGTTTGGTTCTAGAACCCATTATTAAATGGAAGTGTAAAGGCATGTGAAGGCACATGTTGCATATCATTTTCTAATTTTAATTTATACTAACTTCCATTGATCCTTAATAAAGAACAGATTAGCCAGCATTTACATAGCATATTAAGGACTACAAAGCGCTTTACCAATATTATCTCATTTCATCCTCAAGACAACTCTGGTGCTATTATTATACTCACTGCATCTGGTATGAGGGCTTACTGCTTCCTTTCCAGGGGTGTTCATCCACCTTTAGTGTCCACCTGATTTACCCAATTCTCTCTTGTGGCCTCAAGAAGCTACAGCATGTGCAGACAGACAGACTAAGCCAGATTAAGGGTAACCGACAGGCTTCAAGCCTGTTGGTGAGTTAGGGGGTTACCCTAGACTCTAGGGTAACCCTAGAGTTACCCCAAGAATGTGAAGACTTTCCCTGATTGAATGAGTGGACGAAAACAATTTATTCCAACAGCCAAGAAGGTGGCTGAAGTAAGACCTGTGTAGCACTTAGAGCTTGGTCAGGCATTGAAGAAATGAAGGTCATCCACTATATCCTGGGTCATCTCCAGTCATTCTGACTTTTGCCCTGACACTGCACTTTGGTAACTCAGGAAGACACAGTGAGGCTGACGACTCTGTGCAACTCTGCCTCACTTTAATCCAATTCACACACAAGTCAAGACATCACTCATGATTGTCATCCTCTTCAAAAACAGAGGACAAACAAAAATAAACAACAACAATCCTCATTTCAGAGATGAGAAAATCTAAACATACAGGAGTTTACATAACTTACCCAAAGTCACACAGCTAGGAAGTGTTGGAAGCCAGATCTGAACTCAGGTCTTCCTGACTCCATGTCTAGGGCTCTATCCAGTGTACCACCTAAGCTTCCCAGAAAGCTAAAAAAATCCTCAAAATTTTCCTGCACTTACCTATATATGCATAAAAGACAAATGGCAAGTCCATAAACTGGCATCAGGGATTTACCAGACAGATTGTGCAGAATATCCTACTTTACCATTAACATCTAGAGGGATGTACAATTATAGCTCAGCTTCCAAATGATGGCCCTGAGGCTCTGCAAGATCCTTAAGTGTTTCCTGGATATATTTAATAACAATAATAATGTTAATGATGCCTTGTATTGACATGGCACTTTGAGGTTCAGTAATACTAGAAGTACACATACAAACACAGGCATCATGCTTTAAGGCATAATAAGGTACTTATAACCAAATAATGTCGGCAATGCAAGTATTGCCACTTTATAGAAGGAGGGCAGCTAGATGACACAGTGGATAGAGTGTTGTGCCTGGGGTCAGGAAGACTCATCTTCATGGATTCAAATTCAGCCTCAGACACTTACTAGCTACGTGACCCTGGGCACGTCACTTCATCCTGGTTGCCTCAATTTCTCATCTACAAAATGAGCTGGAGAAGGAAATGGCAAACTGTCCAGTATCCTTGCCAAGAAAACCACAAATGGGGTCACAAAGAGTCAGACATGACTGAAAAACAACAGGATAAAAATTGTATAGATGAGAATACTTGGACCTCAGAAAGGTTAAATGACTTGTCCAAAGTCACGTAGCTGGGTCATGCCAGACCCAAACTCAGGTTTGCTAAGTCCCATCTTGTCAAAAAATACCAGAGAAAAAGGAAATGATATTCAGTACAGTTTAGATAACAAGTACATCTTCTTGCATTCTGCTCATTTGAAAACTGATAATTTGTACATGGGATAGCCAAGAGGCACAGTGAATAGTGCTAGGCCTCAAGTCAGAAAGACTCACCATCCCGAACTCAAATCTGGCCTCAGATATTTACTAACTGTGTAGCTCTGACCAAGTCACTTACCCCTCTTTGCCCCAGTTTCCTCATCTGTCAAATGAGCTGGAAAAGGAAATGGCAGACCACTCTAGAATTTTTGCCAAGAAAAGTCCAAATGGGGATACGAAGAGTTGTACATGACTGAAATGACTTACCAACAAAAATCTGCATGGCATATATAGTGACTTTCAGTTTAAATTTAAAAGAATATTAGATTAGCCACTTTCCACTTTCCATCAACAGCTCTGCTTAGTTTCAATTCTGCAATATCATGCCCTACCAAGGATAACATGAAATCTCATTACCATGTTGATTGACTCAGTTTTTGATACTCAACACATTCTCAACTCCCTAAGTAGCTTCTTCCCTTCAATTGGAGGGCTATGCACCCCTCTAATTGGGTGCAATGGAGATACAAAAGTTATTCTCTCCCCTCAAGAAGCTTACATTCTAATAGAATGAGACACACACACAGAAGGGCAGCAGGGGAAGAGAGTTTTGGTTTATGTGATCACTGGGATGGTGAATGAAACCACAGGATAACTGTTTGTCATGATCCTTCCAGAAGCAATGATTTGATTATTGTTCTCTGAGGAGGACACAGGATAAATAACAAGATGCCTGGGGCAGATGGATGTGAAGCAAGGTCTAGAGCTGATGAGATATAGTAGGTCAAGTGAGTCTGTGCTCACTCAGTCATCAAAACAGCTCTGGCCTCTACTGAAGTTTCATAGCTGAAGAGATGAACACATAGGGAGGTATTTTCTCCAATTTTCAGATTAGGAAGCTAAAGTAGAGTGAAGTTTAGCGACTTCCTCAGGGTCAAATTGGTGAGGGAAGTTAGGGCTAAAATTCAGGTTTCTGGATTTTAAGTTCAAGTCACTTTCCAGTGTAGTGGGTTGATAATTTATGCCTGTTAGAGAAATTAAAATTTTTACAAAATGAATTTGCCTTTTGGGATTTTAAAATATTTTAAAATTGAATATCATGAAATGATTAATTTGTAATTTTTCTATCATTATCTTTATAATTCTGTTTTTGAAAGTGTTATTATTTTACTAGTCTCATCCAATATTGTTTGTTTAATTTAATATGTGATTAAATGCTTCTGATTATTCATTCAACTCCTCCTGCTGGTATTTAACAATTAATGACACTCCTTTATCATGACTCCCATAAGAAATAAAATTGCCCTTGGAAAATTAGTGTAGGGCTGTCACTTTAAAATATGCCTAGCAGTTATTATATTTTAGGAGAAAAAAATTTTATCACCAAACAGGCTTTAAAATAAAAATAGATTTCAAATGAAAAAAAAAAATCAAATCAGCTCTTTAACATGATTGATTACTTTGTGGAACATTGACAGCAGCTATTTTGTATTCCATTAAGTCACCATATCAATAGCTCATCAAATTCCAAATCAGAATCCACCTGTTTTCTCCCTTCCTTCAATGGTATGGTGGGAGAAGAGCAGGATTTTGGCAGAGAGATGCTGCATTTGAATCTTAGATCTGTTATTAACTACAACTGTCACCTCTCGGGGCCTCTGTTTCCTTCTCTGTCTCACTACAATTTTTTCTTCATCTTTATCATGATCTTTGGTCCTTTTGGACTAGACAACCTCTGAGGTACTTTTCTAGCAGTCAAAAGGATAAGTTCTAAACCTCATGATCTTATAGAGTCTTCTTATGCATCAAGTAATCCTGAAAACAGGTCAGAGACTTTAGAGACAATGATGTCCGTTCACTACAAATTTAAAATCTCATCCTTACTAAACTCCACACCTTTATGAAGACTGCAGATATCAAATTTTGCCATTCAGTAACCTGGCTAGTAGCTTTTATTTCCTTTTTCATATTATTTTCACCATCAACAGGTCTTTCATTCACAGAGTGTAAAAAGTCTGTGATCTCTTTACTTCTTCCATAAGGGGCTAAGCACTGGGGAAACAAAAAAAGGCAAAAACAGTCCCTTCCCTCAAGGAGTTTACACTCTTGCTACATGCCTTGCTCATCTCCTTTTCCATGTGTGGACAAAACCTCACAGCCAAAACAATGAAGATCATTTAATTGAAAGTCGGGCTACTAAGGAGGCATATTTATATACATCACTAAATGAAGGATTTAGGTTCTCCCCAAAATAAGGATCCATTAGAACAATAACTGTGCTCCCTTTAAATATATACGTATATATACATATTGAGGCAGCCCTGGGCCTGGAGTCAGGAAGATTTGAGATTAAATCCACCCTCAGACCGGTACTAGCTGTGTGCCCATGAGCAAGTCATTTAACTTCTGTTTGCTTTAATCTACTGGTGAAGGTAATGGCAAACTATTCCAGCATCTTTGCCAAGAAAACCCTATGGACTGTACCGGTGTGCTTTGATACATAAGGTCATGAAGAGCAAGACCTGACTGGAAACTGAACAAGAACATGTATGTATATATGCATGTATGTATATGTGCATATATACATATATATTACATATGTATGTATATTTGTGTGTGCATACATACACATACATTTATCTTTTTTAATGGGGAAAAGGACTAACAGTATAACCACCAAAGACTGAAAATAAATCAAAAGCTCCCCAGTACTCTCTTGGATGTCTCATCTCAGAAATTGGGAAATCATTAACATATTTCAGGTTCAATGTTCTTCTCTGCAAACTACATACTATTTGCTTGTCAAAGCTATTGTGAAGAAATCACTTTGCAAAACATATCACTATATGAATGTTAACTAACAAACATGGAATCTCAGAGCTGGAAGGAAGCTCGGAGATGAATTAGTTCAACCAATCTCCCTTCATCTATAACATCCCTGAGATCTAGTGTGAACACTCCCCTCTCGAAAGTAACAGTGAATTGAACTTACTCATTTTAAACAAAGCCAGTTCAGGTTTGAACAGTTCCAAAAGAATTAGGAAATCGTTCCTCACGTGGAGCAGAAATTAGACACTCAGCAACTCCTGTCTATTTCTTCTGGTTATGCCCTCTCAGACCAAGAAGGACAAGATCATTACACATTCCATCTCCTCCAAGTCTTCTCTTCTTCAGTGCAAACATCACCAGTTTCTTTAGCAGGCACTCTGGTGGCACGGTTTCTCATTTTCTTCTCATCCTCTTTCTTGAGACACTCACTCTTGCTAATTTCTTTCCCCAAATAACTGATATCAATATGATGTTTTAAGTTTAACAAAATACTTTCCTCACAACAACCCCATAAGGTCCTTAGTACAGGTGGGTAGCATAGGTATTATCACTATTTTACAGATGAGGAAACTGAGTCTCATAGATCAAATGACTTTCCCACAGTTACACAAGTAAATTCCTGAGGTAGGAATCCAACAGTTTTATTTCCATTATAACACACTGCTGTGCTCCCAAGAAGACAGTACTTCATATGCAGTTAAACAAGGGTAGAGGAGAGTGGGAATATCATTTTGCACATAATGGTTACATCTTGCTCGTCTTGTATTTCTGAATGTAATATAGAATTTTTTGTTTCTTATTAATCTTAATTGTATTAAACTCATTATTCAAGCTTGATAATTGCTCACATTCATAAAGTAATTTAAAGTATACAAGTTGTTCTGCCTACCTCTGAGGGAGCTCAATTCTTATTGTTCCATTTTACAAGTGGGAAAACTGAGGCTAGGAGACTTGAAGTCATGTGCCCTCACTGGATGTTCTTATCACTGAGCCATGCTGACTACTCTGTCTTCGAATGTACTTGAAACATCCAGAGCAGAGGATAGTTGAGAAGACTCTATGTTAGCTGGCCCTGTTTTAGCAAAAACATGAACACATTTCCATTGAATTATATTGGTGGCTTGGATTTATCATCCAATGGTTAAATGGCCCAAGAAATAATTTTTTATAAATAACAGACTGTATTTTCCAAGGGTTGCTCTTCTTAGGATAATTTCCCTTTAGGACTTACTTTCAAACCTTTTTCTCCATACTAAGATTGTTTACAATCTGTAATATCTGAACAAACTACTCACAGAATTGTATAATACTGTTCTTTACCTAAAACCATCTCATGCGATGCCTTACCAGATACGTGTTTTTTAAAGCAAACATTGAGTTTTAATATTTATAACCAACTCTATATATCCACCTCACAATCTATGCATAAATATCCACATAATAAAATAAAACTCAATAATCATTCACAAAAAAATGAAAATGTAAAAATTATCTCTACCATTTCATAAAATATAGCTTTTACATTTACTAATGAAAGGAAAAAACCCCAAGCCTCTAGCCAACAAAAATAATTAGCCACTCAAGGAAGCAAATCAACTGATCATAATAGCTATTTTTAATAGTAGTTTGAAAATGCATGTTATCTCAGTGTAGTTCAATGTAATTTTAATTAAACAAATTTACAATAATGAGCTCAATAACTGCCTAGCTGTTTTCTTCAATACAATGAAAATTGGAAGGAAAGAGAACTTTCTTCATACTGTGAGTGCTGAGCCTGAGTAAAAGGACTACTTTAAATGGCCAAATAATGCAATCGCAAGTAACAAATTTTAAAAACTGATTAAATTTGTCATGGATTTATACTGCCCTGCTTGTGAGGGAAAGGGGGAGGAAGGGCAGGAAGGAAAGGAGGTGAAGCCAAAGATTAGAACCAACCTAAAGAAACGCTTTAAAATGCCTGCAGGCCAAGCAGCACAAAAGACATCCCCAAGACAAATTTGGGTTGTTGCACATTTCTGCAGAAGGGGGTGGAGCTCAGGTCAGGATACAAGGATCTATAGCATCATCTGACAGTTTTCTATTTTAATGAATTATTCTTGCTAATGAAGTATGTATGAAGTTCAGTTGTTTCTACCTGCTGAAGAAATAGATGAACATACTATAAAGTTCTACACCCTAAGACAAAGTCCCCACCATGCTGTCTTTGTCATATCTCTACCCAGGAGAATAGAGCCCTTAAAACAGACAGCATACCTTGTAACATAGAGAAAGTTTAGGGAAAAAATTAATGCTAGCGATATAGAATCAATACTAAAAATAGAACCTGGCCAAGTACAACAATAATAATTTATGTAATACTTTATAGTCATTAGTGGATTAGCACTGTATAGTAAAATCCTGAATCTCTCACTCATTATCTGTGAGCGAGTCACTTCTTCTATCTAGGCTTTGGGGGTTCTATTCATAAAATAAATGTTCAACTTGGCAGCTGGTTCTGTGTTCCTTTAGTAAGACCTGGAGAACCAGAAAACTAGGTGTCTATTGACTGAGATGTCTAGATGGAATTCCTTTTTACCTCTACTAGTTTCCTACGGCTGCAATTTCCCAGTAAATGGAATGCCAGCCTGTGGGTACTAATGCTATCTTGTATCTCCTGCATCTTCCATAGATTCCTTGAGAACAGGAACTGGGATCAGTCTCTTTTCCTAGATCTTCCTCCTGGTCACACTCGGTAACTGTAGATATCCTCTAAAGCAGCGGTTCTCAACCTGTGGATTATGTTCAATTTAAATACATCCTGCATATCAGATATTTACATTACGATTCATAAAAGTAGCAAAATTACAGTTATGAAGTAGCAACGAAAATAATTTTATGGCTGGGGGTCACCACAACACGAGGAACTGTATTAAGAAGGTTGAGAACCACTGCTCTAAGGGTCTTTGTCCCTCTCTTCTCCTCTCTATACTATCATGGATAGATTATCATCACTAGACCAATATTTCTCAGATTTTTATATCTAGTCATAACCTCTTTACTGAGCTCATCTCAAATCACCAATTTGAATATCTTAAACTAGATATCACTTAGAGTCAGCATGTGCAAAACAGAACTTCTCTTCTCCTCTCCCTCCCTCCCCAAACTCTCCTCTCTCCCAAACTTCCCTGTTATTGTGGGTGCCACCATCTTCCCAGACACCTAGGTTTATAATCTCTAATGGCCTTCTTCGAACTTTTTCACAACACTGTTCTCAGGAAAGATTGTGAGATGCTTGAAGCTAGAGCTTCCCCACAAAGGGGCAATGGGGACTAATTAAATGACCCCCTTCTCATGGCTTCGGCCCCAGCTCCTCCCCCCTCTCTCATTTTCAACTTCCTTTTGTCTCACTTGAAATTCCAATGAACTGTTTGAAGGAAGTCTTGTTTATTTTTTCATCGCTGCTACATAAAGAAACAAACAACAACAACAAAAAACTAACTACAAAGAAACAGCTGAGCTGCAAGGATTCTCATACCAATCAAAGCAGGACAACAAACCCCAGTGAATCCCAGAGCCAGGTTTGGAGTGTGTTAGGAGCTGACAGTCACAAGTGTGGTAGTTCTGGATACACATAAAAGGAGGAAACCTGCTGCACAAAACAAGTCAGGACCCACTCTTTTTATTTGGTTCTAGGTAGAGTTGATGAGATGTAGGCCCTGGGACCCCCCTTGACCTCTCCTTGAATCTTTGAGGTACAGGCTCTGGGAAACCCCTTGAAGTCTGATTGAATCTTCCCATTTGATAAGGCATTTGCAGAGGCCATAAGTATTTTTCATTGTGGCTGGGCCCAAACTTCCTGTTACCTAGCCTGGCCCTCCATTGTCCATCTGCTTCTCACCCTTGAGCCTATCAAAATATCAATCCACTCTGGCATTGACCTCATTAATTCCTCCTGAAGACCCTCCCCAAACTCCTCCTCTAGACCACCCCTAGATTCCTCTGTATATAAGAATCCCATCTCCCTTCCGTGTGGTGTGAGAGCACTGCAGAAGGCCCTAGCACAGACTTGCTCTGTGTCCAATACAGGCAAATTTATAATAAACTTTGCTTTTCTTTGGCTGAGAAGACTTGAGTGGAATTCTTTCCGCAGGACCCAGCATGTTGGTATTTGGAGGTCTCAGGCAACCCTAACCCTCTTTGGGTAAACCTCTTTATTTTTATGGTTCTCTGATACCAGGAAACACTGCTAATCTCAAGCTCTTCTCCGGCTAGGACTGGAAGGTACGTAAGCCTCTCTCTTTCCCTATTGCCTTCTTGTTCTCCAAGCAGGTTGGAGGTGTGGGTTTTTTTGTGTTTTGTTTTGTTTTTGTGGGCCTCACCTCTTGGGTCCCATTAGGTCAGACAGCTAGGTACTCAGCCTGACCTCAGGTTCCCGGTCCTGTTTAGTTATGTTGTAGAACATAGACAGGTGCACAGCTTCTGAAGAATGGAGGATAAGGACAGATGCCTCATCTGGAAGTGTAAGCCAGATTCTTTCAACTCTCAGCACTAGGGAATTGGGAAAACTTCAGGTACTTTTTTGTGCATTTTGTTTTGTTTGTTTTTCGAGGCTTACTCTCAACCCTTCTTTTATGGAGGAAAGGACTTCCAGGCCCTATGCCTGTAGCTCCCAAAAGTTTGCCTTTAGGTTGTCTTTTATAACACTGGGAAAAATTTAGTTTCTCTGGAGACCTTAAAAAGAGAAAGCTAGTGTTTTTTTGCAACACTGTTTGGCCTAGCTATCACCTAGAAAACCATGAATGGTGGCCTATTTTTGGGACTTTAAAAGATAATACTCTCTTGCAGTTAGAATTATATTGTCACAGAGAAGGAAGATGGATAGAAGTAGCATATCTAATGGCCTTCTTCGAACTTTCTCACAACACTGTTCTCAGGAAAGATTGTGAGATGCTTGAAGCTAGAGCTTCCCCACAAAGGGGCAATGGGGACTAATTAAATGACCCCCTTCTCATGGCTTCGGCCCCAGCTCCTCCCCCCTCAGGGACTCCTGCTCAGGTCCCAGTAACTGGTCCCACTGAGGCAGCTCCCCTAGCCCCTTCTGCTGTACCCCAACCCTTTTCCCCCTGGTTTCCCTTCCCTTTTCCTCTAGCCCAACACCCCGCATTTCCTGCCCCCTACACCTCATCAAAGTGGGTACTTGTTTAATGGTACTCAAGTTGGAAATGATTCGGAGCCTATTAAAAGAGCATATTGAAGGGAAAGCCATTCTTAGCATGTCACAAATAGGTGCAACTGCCTGCAGTGGTCTCTCTCACTTTGGAAGGAAGGAAATAAGCAGTTATGAAGACCTTACTATGTGCCAGGGACTGTACTAAGCTCTTTCTCAGATGTTTTCTCATTTTATTCTTACACCAACCCTGAGAGATGAATGCTATTATTATCCCCATTTTACCGCTAAGGAAACCGAAGCCGGCTCTTGTTATGTTGATTTGATCAGGACTACAATATTAACAAGGGTCTGAGGCTATTCAAACTCAGGTCTTCCCGATTTCCTGCCCAGTTTTCTGTCTACTGTGCCACCTACCTGCCTCAAGAAAATAGTGGGCTCTTCTTCTACTGGCAATCTTTTCTTGACATTTTCCCCTTCAGGCCTGTCCAATCCATTTAAACTCGCATAAAAATATGGGTAGGGGAGAAAAGAAATGGGGCTGCAACTCAAAGAATGATTTGCCTTGGCCATATACCCTCTGGGTTTTTAACATCTTCAGGGATGGTCCAGGTGAGAGGAACCTCACTATCTTACCAGAGGCCCTTTCCCCCCAAAACTACTCCAAGCAACACAAAGGACAGTCAAAGATGACCAGAGGCATTGGTTTGCAGAGCACCTCTCACATTCAATGGAATGTTCGGGAGAAAGAATGACTATCATCTTGATAAAGGTGTTTCATAAAGCAACAGAGCATGAAACGATACAGCTCATTAAGCCAGTGGCCTGTGTTCTCTGCTAGCTGATGCCAAGCAGCCCCTTCTCCAGTGAGCTGTGCAGGGCTGCTTGCTGCACCCTGGGACTCTGCCAGGTCGGCTGCTGAAGGTAATCCCCAAGAATCCTTCAGCAAATGCTGATGTATTGGTGAACTAGGGAGAACAAGGCAATTGGGGACTGAGCTAATTGTGTTTTAATTTGTCTAACACTGGCAGAAAATGGGGCAGCTTGCAACACTCAGTGAAATGTACCTTGAGGAAGGAAAGCTTAAGATGCAGGTTCACTCATAGGGAGAAGGAAAGAAAGGAAGGAGGGGGGATGACACAACATGAATGCCCAGGCTCAGAGCAGCTCTAAAATAGTCCTTTTTCTCTGCTCTCTCTCTCTGAACAGCAACAATATAATATTCTGATCCATACATTCTCATTTACAGGGTTTGGGGATTTTCTTGTTGTTGTTGTTTTTTTCCTGAGGAAACCAAACCAAACCAAACCAGGAGCTTTTTTGAGAGGTTCTCAGGACTTTAACCAGTTTCCTCAGCAACAGTACATTCTCAGTTCAGGGGCAGTCAACCCCTAGAATCCTAAAAACATTAGCCTCATGTCAATGTTAAGTAGGAATCTTTTTTTTTTAAAGTCTCCTACAATATTTCCTTCAGATAATTTGTAACTTTTCAACTGTCTACAACCAGGAGGCAAGAGATTTTAGTCATTAACCAATGGGGCCATCTGGCTTCTCACAGGTCACAACATCCTTTGAAGGAGATGCATGGGGAAGGCATTAGCTAGATCTGCTAATAGTAATAATAATAATAAAAACAATAGTAATAATAATTGTGTCTTCTGGCCACATCCTATGCCCTCTTTACAGAGTATTTTTAGTTTTTCTCTTATTAAAAATTTACTCCTTAAGTACTAGGGAGAACATGGTTCACTTTTGCATGACAGTTTTTTATATTTCTCAGTCTATTTCCTTCCTTTCCTTGAACTTCCCAGACATGTATTTGGCTGCCAAGTACAATACTAGTTAGCATCATTGCTGGGACCTAGTTATATTTATTATGATGGTTACCTCCTAAATGTTACAAATAATTTCTAATTTTTCAATGATGCTTAACTAGCAAGGAATAATAGTAGTTACTGATGCAGTTTGGATTTGCTAAGGAACCTCAAAATATCAGAGCACAGGGTGGCGTCTGCCTGGAATGAATTCACACATCATTGAAACCTTCTTCCAGTCAAGTGACAATGTTTATTGTGACACCAATAGTGGCTGGTAAGGTTCCTAGTGAACCTGCCATGTAATGGGGGTGAAACTGATGCGTATATACCAAAAGGATTGAGAAAGGTTCGAGATGGGATTAGCGAGTGGTATGCAGTCTGGGGTGGGCCAGGTGAACCAGTGAAAGGACTATCAAATAGACTAATCAGGTGATCTAGATGGGATTAAGGAGAGAACATAATCACAAGTACTCTGGGGAAGGACAAGAGGGGACAATGAAAGGAATGTCAAGAAAGCTAATAAGGTTGATCTTGGTGGGCTCTGGTGGGCTATTTGTCTTAGATGGAATTTCTAGTGATAGAGGCTGCTGAAATGTATGACTGGGGACTGTGTTGCTTTCAAAGACACGGTCCAGGGGTCCAGGTCCCATCACCCTATCAATTATATTAACAGTAATAACAGTTAAAATGTATATCACTTTATTGTACGCTAAGTACTTTACTCATATGAAAACATTTGAAGGTAAGTTTACAAACCATCAGCTCACCAACACCGTCCATTTCGTATAGACCAAAATGTATGCACTTCATTTCTAGACTCAGGGCACACTGGCTTCTCCATGAACATTTTCTTGTTCCATGTAGAGACAATTAAGACTGAATGGAGAAGGTGAAAAACTTCTCTGCCTGTAAGGTTTCTTGTGGGAGCAGGCCAGAGTTTTGGCTTTCCTCCTTCTTGACTACTGCCACATCAGCATTAGGCCTTTTAGGCATTTTTGACTTCCACCTTTGCTTGGACCTTTTCCCCTCTCTCTTTAGCATTTTGGATGTGAACATCTGAATTGTTCAGATAGTTCAGGACGCTTCCCCCTTTCCCTTGCTGTCAATCAGCATTAAGCTCTTAGTCCCTCCCCCTTCTTCACCTTGGCACACTTAACTTCCATCCTACTTACGACCCAGGCTTGAATGTGGAAAAGAAGGTACAAAAAGGTTGTGAGTGATGCATGAATAGTCTATCCACAAAGTGACAGGCCACGAGGGGCAGCTGCCCCAACCTATTAACACCCTAACTCACTATACAGGCATTCAATATGAGGGGGCACTAATAATGGACCCCTAAAAGACCCTGGACTTCTGGCCCAGGGCCTTGGCAGTTCTCCTGGGGTATGTGGCCCCTCCTAGTTAATAATCCTTTCAATTTGCCATTTGATTGTGGCACTCATTGTTTTCACCTGGCCCACCCTAACCCATCACTCCTTAACTCCACCTAGACCCCCTTCTCTGTTGCCTTCTTGTCACCCCAAGTTATTGTCCACACTATAAAAAAGGTCAGTCTTATCTACCAAGTTACTCAGATTCTTAAAATCTGGCCAATAGCACAGATTCTTAAAATCTAGCCCACCTCAGTGGTGTTTTAATAAACCTTGTCTCTGACTGAAAGAAGGCTTGGGTCAAATTCTTTCCAGGCAGGAGCCACATCTTTTGCCCTTGAATTTTGGGGTTCTCAGTACCCTAGACTGCTTTGTATCCTACTGTTTCTTTGTATTCCCTACTGTTTCTTTTCTATTCACTCATGCCTGATTACTTCACTCTTCTCGGTAAGCACTTCTTGCTTTATGACAAACATATTCAGGAAACAGATGTCATTACCACAATACTGAATGAACGGCAAGCTGTCTGTGTTGCCCAGGCATTGCCCAGGGATTCTCAACTTTAACACCAACTGTGATGAGAGGAAAAGGCTATCATATAGAGTTCTTTCCCTAGAGTTATTTATAATCTAATGACTGAAACAGGACAATGATACCTTTAAAACACTCAAAGAAAATCCAAAACCCAAACAGGTTTAACAGGCACACAATTAGGCTATAAAGACAAGAATTTAAAGGGAGGAGGGAAGATGCATAGGGATTAGGTCAGACCAACCTCTTATGCTAATTGAGGAACAACGTACTTAGCTTTTTGACTGAGTCCAAGTTTTACAGAATAAATCCTTTTATTAAGGGGATTTCTTCTGTGAAGTTTGGATCCAGTCAAAGGACAGCTCTTGAAGATCCAGAGGGCCACATGTGGCCTTGAAGTCACAGGTTCCCCACCCCTGAACTACACGAAGGAGTCAAAAGCAAAGAACTTTGTGTCTTTTCTCTGCCATGAAGTTCTCCTAGGTCATTTGTTTTAGGAGAGGATCAGATGTGGCAATGAAGCAATAAGAGTGTAGGTATGCAAGCATGTCCTTGCTTTACTAAAATACAGATAACCTTGAAGTGGTGCACAAAAATAAATAGTAGGCACAGCCTCCCCCAGTTCTGTGTTTTTTGATTCCAGATGGAGACCACATGGAGCTAGCCGGGTTGTGGCAGGTCCGGGAAACTGACCTCCAATATAGGTAGGGTGTTTAGAGATCCAGAGCTGAAGGGAAGTAACAAAGAATGTCTAGTCCAACTCCCCAGCCCTCACTCCCCATTTTAGCAGAAAACAAGTATGGGATATTAAGTGACTTGCCTAAAGTCAAAATCAGCATCTTGGGAGGTCCTTCTCAATCAGATGATTAATTACCTGAAGGCCTATCTAGGACTTTGTCTCCCTAGGACCGTGGTTCTCAACCTGTGGGTCCAGACCCCTTTGGGGGCTGAAGGACCCTTTCACAGGGGTCACAGGTGTGGCCTAAGACCATTGGAAAACACATATTTCTGATGGTCTTAGTAACCCAGTGTAACAGCAAGCACCCTAGCATACCTAGGGCGGCTACCAGCACAGGTTCTTAGATCTGCTTTTCTAAAGGAAAGCAACTCAAAATGGGTTAACAATCTTACTTTAATCAAACATATCATTTACCTAGTTCAGGGGGAAAAGTC
>CM053587.1:225326478-225336554 GCA_028646515.1 Pseudochirops corinnae
AGCAGAAGAGGAAACCTGAAATGGAAAAGCTTCTACAAAGACAATATTAATGCATCTAGGATATGAAAGAAAGTAGTTGAATGGGGGAAAAAATTGTATCACATTTCTCTGACAGACTTTGTTATCCAAGATATGTCAATAATTAGTAAATATATGATTTATAGTCATTCTTCAATAGATAATCATTCTCAAAAGAACTGCGAAGTATTTACAACCACATGAAAAATGCTCCAAACCACTAAAATTTAATAAAATGCAAATAAAAACAACCAAGAGATTTCACCACACACCCAGCAAATTGGTAAAAATAACAAAAAATGACAACAGTCCATATTGGAAACATTGTAGAAAGATAGACACACTAATATATGGTTGGTGGATATGTGAAATGGTATAATCATTTTAGAAAGTAATTTGGAATTATGCAAATATGGTGACTACAATATACCCATGCCCTTTGAACCATTTTGGGCTTATACATCAAGGAAGCCATCAGTATAAAAAAAAAGTCCTCATATACTCCAAAATATTTATAGCAGCACTTTTTGTGATAGCTTAGAATTGAAAACAAAGTAAATGTCCATCAATTGGGGAACAAGTAAACAAATTGTACATGAATTTAAATGAAATATTACTGTATTATAGGAAATGATGTCTGTGACGAATACAGAGAAGCATGGAAAAATTTCCACGAATTGATGTAGAATGAAGAAACAGAGACAAGCAAACAATATATACAACAATCATAACGATGTAAATGGAAAGATCAATGACACAACAAAAAGTCAAAAGTAAATGTAATAAAATTATGAATTTCATATGGGACTCAAATAAAGAGATATGAGGACACTTCAACCTACTCCTTTGTGGAAATGAGTAGTCTACAGGTATGACATGTTGCACATATTTTTAGACTTTTTCAATGTACCAATCAGTTGTGCCTATTTTTTTTCTCTCCAAAAAACACTATTTGTCATACGGGATAGTGCTACCTGGGAGGGAGGAAGGAGAAGAAAACATGGAATTCTATGATGATTTAAGAAACAGAAAAATCAGTAAAAAATTATTTTAAAAATAAGCATTACTTATCAGAAACCAGTGTGAAGTGATGATTTTGCATTTAGTTCAATCAAAAATTTTTAAGTCAAAACTTTGTATGGAGTACTAAGAAAGATAAATTTAGATAACCCAAGTGTCCCTTCTGCAACAGTGTCCCTTCCACTAACTTCTTTAATTTTTCTTATGGTATCACCATCGTTTCTGTGACCTAGGCTCACAGACTTGCAGTTCAGAGCTCTCCTATATCCCCATCTCATTCTACCTGATTTATACTAATCTGCGTATATACTATATTCTTCTCCCACCCCTCATGCAGTAGATTATAGGTTCCTTGAGGATAGGGACTCTGTTTTTCACCTTTGTAATCTCAGTACCTAGGACAATGTTTATTAAGCACATAGTAGGTATATAATAAATTTTTGTTGAGTGAGTAGTTGAGTAGATAAAAAGGAAACTATACCTAGAAGCTATTTGGGGAAGGAACAAAGCTTAACTTCCTAAATACTTCTCTTTCTCATGGCAGGCAGGCAACAAGCATTTATTAAGTACTTACTATGTGTGCCAAACTCAGTGATAAGCACTGGATATACAAAACAAGCAAAAAGAAAAATAGTCCCTGTTCTCAAGGGGCAAATATTCTAATGGAGTAAGAAATAGCTAGAAAGAGGGAGGAAAAAAGAGAGAAGGTACCTATGGGGGTGAATTCCATTTCTGGACCCATCCATGTTCAATTTCCTTCCAATTTATTCAATTTCATTCTATTTTGCTCAACTTTAATTTTAGGTATTAAGGGCTGGCATTGCATTTTGAAAATAGATTTGTCTACTTGTGATGAAAGCACTGTTTGATTTTGTTTTAAAACTTTTGTGGGGTTTTTTTCTTCCTTCTAAAATGTTCGGGAAAAAAATAAAAAGACATGGCCTAAAAAACAAAAACAAAAACCAATGGCTAAAGGGAGGTCAACCTTCTACTCCTCTCCCTTCTTCTCCCAAAAATGTGTATTTGGGGGAGACCTCAGACTAGTTCATGAAATATCTTTAGCATTATCTCCAAAGCAACTTTTGTAAGAGCCTTGAGCTTCAAAGATAAGGTGGGATTGGGAAGGAATGACAATGCTTAAATAACTAGGTTGCTTTTTTTCCTCTCTCCTTGGCTGGTTAACTAACAGATATGACTCAAGAGGCCTGGAGCAGAGAGGAGGACCCATGGATGAAAGTAGAGCTAAGCTTGTAAAATACTTTAAATTTCAGAAATCCACACGTGGGAAAAGTCTAGATTGCTTTCTTGCTCAACACTACCTTCAAAGCACCACTATTTATTTGGTGGCAGCTGCTCAAATTCAGAAAGCATAGAGCCCAGGAGGAAATAACCAGGCTCTTTAAGAAGGGCCTGATATATTCAGTATTTAAAGTGATAGCCTACTTCATAACTGACTTATCATTAACCTAAACCTGCTAATATTTAATTTCATTCATTTTTAAAAAACACTGGGCCCTGGATTTTGATATGAAATTAAGTTCAATTTGCTTTTTTACTTCCATACAGTGGTAGCATTGACAGAGGCCCTTTGTAACAAGTTTAAGTTTTCAGCATAAAGAAAATTGATTGAGACAATAAATGGAACTATTCCCATTACATTTTTGTCTTTCAAATCTCAATTAGAGATTTACTTCTCCGTTTGCTGTGCATATTTGTTTTAACTATTCTAAAGGACTCTTTGTACTATGGTGCTCAATAAACTGAGAACATTTTGGCAAATGCAATAGAATCATAGAATTAAGAGGGATTGTAGAGGTCATTCAATTCCATTTCATTGAACACACATTTATTAAGCTTGGAGTATTTGCAAGGTCTCTTGATAGCTTTTGGGAATAAAAAGCCAAAGCAAAACCCTCGCTACCCTCAGAGAGCTCATTTGTGATGGAAAATAAGGGGAACAACAAGTGTACCTAAAAGAAACCTGAGTTCACTTGAGGAAGGAGAGACTACCAAAAACTGAGAGGAGAGGGAGAGGTTTCAGGGAAGAGGAAGCATATGAGCCCACGTACATAAAGATTCTAAAGAAGGAAAGGACATAACTCAAAATCTTGTGGAAATGAATGATGCAAACTAAAATAAAATTTAAAAAAAAAAAAGAAGGAAAGGACAAGGGATGTCATTTCAGGAATGAAGGGTATCAGAGTGATGGGAGATGCAAGATAGGGAACAGCTAGTAAGGTGTGGCTGGAATGCAGACTAAATGAAGAGGAGTAACAGGAAAGTTTGGGAAGTTGGCTGGCTAGAGCTAGGAATTTATATTTTATCCTAGAACTTGGAGGAGTAACTGAAGATTTTGTGTGACATGGTTAGTTAGGATTTGATAAGGAAACTTATTGGATATGGAGTGTGAGAAAGAGAACAGACTCACTGATGACTCAGGTTATTAACCTGTATTAATGAGGGGCCATTTAGGAAGAGATCTAGGCCAGTGGTATCACTCAAATAGAAAGGGGACCATAAGGATCCGTAAGGTTTACAACCACATATTAATATTACTTACCTTTTATTGTATTTTTACATCGTTTGCTAAAGATTTCCCAATTACATTTTAATCTGATTCAGAGCCATAAGGGAATGTCGTGGGTCCTCTTGTAGACCAGACCCTGACAGAACCACGAATCTCAGCTTTAACTTTTCCCTATATTGCTCAAAGAACTCCAGTGGTGAGGAACTCATTACTCTTGGGAGGTAACCCATTCAATTCCACTTTGTATAGTTCTAATGGTTCTAATTGTCAGGAAGTTTTTCTTTATAGTGAACTGAATCCCATTTTTTTCTTTTCTTTTTTTCAGTAACTAACACCCACTAACCCCAGCACTACTTACTGGGTCCAGACAAAACAAATCTGATCCCTCTTCTACATGACAGCCTTCAGATATTTGAAGCTGGTTATCATGTCTGTGTGTGTATATGTGTATACATATATACACATTTATAGTGTGTATATATAAATACATACACATATATACACACTATAAATGTGTATATGTATACATATACACACACTATATATACACACACACACATACAGCATTCCTCCTAAAATTTCCTTTCATTTATTTTGTCAGTATTCTGGATATGCTTATTTATGTATATGTTGACGGTCCTGATCAAATGTAAGCTCTCTGAGATGTATATCTGTATCTCTCTCTCTATCTATCTATCTAGATATAGATAACTAGGTATTATACAAATAAGTTTCATCTATCTGTACACACACACACACACACGAGATTCAGTCCTCCTTTTGATTACTTTAGAAAGTTTTTGTAGTCAGCTTTCAGCCTGTGAAATTGTGCTTTGAGTTACCATAAACCAATTTTACCTGCAAAAATAGGATGCTGTATCAGGTTTTCCCCCCAAAGTCCAAATTTTTGACAGTTCTTACTTCACAACTTCATCCAATCATTTGGCAATAAAAAATAAGCTATCAAATTTGGCTGGCATGATATGTTCTTTATGAACTCCGGCTGTTCTCACTTATGATTCCATTATGCCCTGTATATTTACAGATTTTCTCCCTTTGTTCCATTATTTTGTTTTCCCTCTTACTTAATTTCATGGAGTGCCAGGAGCATACTGTGTGCCAGGCAGAGGCAGGCACAGTTCCTACCAGTCAGCTTTTGTTCTATTACATCTCAATTACTGAGGCCCACAGAACTCACCGTGTTCCTCTTAGCACTTTGGAAGTTCATCCTATGAACTTTTTAATTATCCTTTGCTATAGTCGCAATTTTTTCTGAGATTTCACAGATGCCAAGTAAAGTATTTCAAAGAGGGAACACTTACTGCTTGGAAAAATCATTTGGTGCTTAGGATAAACGGTCTTCTAGTTAGTTAACTTTTCGTGTCCACATGTCATCTTTCTGACTGTACCCCAAGGTAACTGAGGGCAGAGATGGGTATCTGGCATTTCTTTGTATCTCTCATAGTCTTGCATATGAGACACCAATTCACTGAAGGAACAATTGTTCTTAAACACGCTAAGATTCACATCCACTGCATCTTCTCTTTTGTCCGGATATTCTTTTTTTTCTGCTTTTGGTCAATAATTCCTCTAAAAAGGAGCTGGAAACATGATACAACCATTAAAGAGAAAATTAACTTCATAAAAACGATTATAAAGTTATTTGCCTTTTTGAAATTAGTGACATTTTTGGTGGCAGTGTTATTAATTCTACCCAGTTGATCAATAGGATACACCTTGGACAAAGACTACAAACAACCAGCAGTTGGTACTAAGATCAAAGAGGAGGGAAATGGTGAAATGCATGGCAGTGGAAAATTATGCAGTACTTTCTATATTCCAAGCTGCTTCATGATGCAAAAGGCCATCTTTTAAAAACCTAATATTTTCCCATATGTTCTATGATGCAAATCAGGTAACATTAACACAACGAAATAAAGAACACTGTAGGTAACCTAAAGGACAGTAGAGAAATAAATGGCGGATGTAATTATGCTGCAGCCTATTTCCAGTAGTGACTTTCCGGACTTATTACAGTACAGTCCTCTACGTACTCTATGGTCCAGCCACACTTGTTTTCTTAGACTACACAGTTTTCTTTAAGACTCACCTTACTTAATACTTTCAACATGAATCCTTTTCTGATGTTCTCAGCTCCTAGTGCCCTTCCTTCTAAAATGTCCTTGCATTTATTTTGTCAGCTATTCTGTGTAGCCTTATTATGTACATTATATGTAGCCTTATATGTACATTGTCTTCCTGATGAACTGTAAGCCCTCTGAGGGTGGTGATTTCATCAGCTCCCATGGGTTAAATTATCATCTTTATGTTTGTGATCTGTAAGTCCAGCTTAATTCTTTTTACTGATCTCTAGTCCTCTATCACCAAATACCTCTTTTTAAAAATTTTTTATTTATTTTACTTTTAATTTATGGAATAAAACAAGCATTTCCATAACATAGCATAATGAAAAAAGATGATTGCACATGAAACCAAAAACCTCCTATGTACAACTTGCTATTCCTTTTAAATATATATTAATGTTATCATGTACATTTCTTTTTTTTCTTCCTTTCTGTCCCCTTTCCCGGAGATAGCTGGCATTAGACACAAATATGTATACATATGTATAATTATTCTGTACATACTTCTTTTTATCAATTCTTTCCCTTTATAGTCATATGAAAAATGCTCTAAGTCATTATTGATTAGAGAAATGCACATTAAAACAATCAACTACCTCCTGAACATTCTAAACTGAATGTCTCATAAGCATCTCAAACTGAATGTGTCTCAAGCAGAACTCATTACCTTTCCAAACCTAACCCTTTTCAGAACTTTCCTATCCAGGACAGGAGGATGCCACCATCCTCTCAGGTCACATGGGTTTGTGATCCTGGTGGCACCTCTGACACTCACCCTGCAAAGCCAATCTCTTTCTCTCCACTTACAGAATCACCATCTAGCTCAGATCTCATCGCTTCTTGCTTGGACTACTGCAATAGCCTTCTAATTGGTCTCTTCATCTTAGGTCCCTCCCTGCTCCCATCCACCTTCCACACTGCCGCCAAAGCATCAGCTTAAATTTAAGTCTGACCATCTTATCTCCATATGTAATAAACTCCAGTGGTTCCTTATTAGCTCTTAGATAAAATATGAGCTTTTTTATTTGGATTTGAAGCCTTTCTAATCTGGTCCCTTCCTATCTTTCAAGTCTTCTTATATATTACTCCCCTACACACTTGATGACCTAGTCAAACTTATCTACTTACTGTTCCCCCCAGACTCTCCACCTCCCAAATTTCTGCCTATATATTGACTGTCCTTTATCCCTGGAATGAACTCCTCCTCACCTCTGCCTCCCAGAACCCGTGGCTTCCTTCAATACCTGGCTCAAAGTCAACCTTGTGCAGGAAGCTTTTCATGTTTTCCTCAGATGCTAGTTCCCTTCTCTTCCAACAGCATGTATCTTATATATACCTATGTATATATGGGTTGTCTTCCTCGCTAGAATGTAGACTCCTTGAGGGCAGAAATCACTTTTATTTGTTCTTTGCATCCCCAATACTTATCCAGTTACTGGCATACAGTAAGCCCTTAATGGTGTTTACTGATTAATTTTTGTTTTTGTATACCTCGTAGTTATGTATAAATAAATACTTAGGGATTGATTGGCTGATTCTATGTAAGAACTAACGTACAAGACACTATCATAGAGATGAATAATCAGAATAGAAGGTGGGCTGGTTATGTAGTAAAAGCAAGAGGTAAGAGATAGATACCCAAGGCGTTACACTAATATCCACAAAACACACTATTATCCACAAAATATTAAGTCTTGGCAGGAGGTTTCAGACTGGATAGAATTTCACCCTCCTAAATCTTACTGCTGTTTACTTACAAAATCCACAAAAAATCCAATAGTATGGGAGAAGGGTGGATAGGTACAACAATATCAGATTATAGAGGGCTTCAAATACCTACTCAAAAAGTCTAGGAAAGACTAGAAGGTATCAAGGAGCCATTTAATTTCAATTTTTGTGTTTTTGATAATGTACACAATTATTAGTAGAGTAGCACATGTATATAATATATAAATAAGTAAATATAATGTTGGGGTTTTTATTTGTTAAGGTTTACATCATCACAAGAAGCAAGAATAAGCAACATGGCAGCAATGCCATTTAAGGCGTAACTTATAGCAATTCATAACTATTGTAGAAGGCTTCTAGGTTCCACTTCCAGGAATAGTTATTAGTGAAGTGCCTAGTACTCTGGGAAAGTGACTCCCCCACTATCCTGGTCTTCTAAATTCAGTTCAAGGACATTAGTCAGCCAGCTTCTTCAGGAAATTGAGTTATCTATTCATGATAAACTGTATTGCAATTCCTATAATATCCAGGGACTTTCCAGGTTGTCCATAGAAAGATAACCTATGATCTGGTGCAGGAGGCCATGAGGAAGGGGCATGGCAGTGGGCCCAGCAAAACCAGTATAGGGCTTCTGCATGAATGGTAGCTTTTGCTGATGCTCATCCCCAAAGTGTGCTACGGCTTGGCACATACCCATACCCACTTCCATTTACTTCCTTTCCTACCCAGGCACTTAAACTAGGCAAGATCCTTAAGTGTAGCAGTAGATGCATGCATGTGTGTGTGTGTGTACATATGTATTCATAGAAAATAAGATCAAAACAAAAATGAAGATAGGAAACCACCTTTTTCTTTCTAGTCAAGTCATGTATGTGCTTTGAAGCAGTTTTAGCAGCCCTGTTTCCTTTGTATTTGACTGAAACAATAGCATTTGAGTAACCTTTTAAAAAAAAGGGGAGGCAGGAAGAAAGAGAGAAAGAGAGGAAGGAAGGGAGGGAGGAAGGAAGGAAGGAACGATAGGAAGGAAGGAAGAAGGAAGAGACAGATTAGAAGAAGAGAGGTCAGTTAGGAGGCTATTACTATTGTAAGAGTACTGGTAAGAGTGAATGAGCACCTAAACTAAAGAGGTAGCAGTGTGAATGGAGAGGAAAGGACAGATGCAAGATGCCATGGAGCTAAAACCCACAGAACTTGGTAACTGATCCAATTGCTGAGATGGAAGAGGAAGAGAAAGAAATGAAAAGCTCTGAGGTTTTAAGCCTGGCCTACTGGAAGGCTAGTCATATCATCACTAAAAACAGAGGAACTGGGAAGAAGAGCAGACTTGAAGGGGGAAAATGATAAGGTCTGTTTTAGACATGGTAAGTTTGAGGTTCCAGCAAGACATCAAGTTGGACATGTTCAACATCCAGTTAAGCACGTAGGTTCAGCTATCAAGGGAAAAAACTAGGGCTACATATATAAATTTGGTTATATTCTGAATAGAAATAAATAAAAGCCACAGGAATGGATGAGATAGCCAAAGTGAAAGATACAGAGAAAAGAGGGCTGAAGGTAGAAGCAAGCCTTGGGGGTGGGACGGCATTAACTCTTTGGAGGTTGGAGGAGGACAATGAAGCAAGAAAAGAATGAGAAGAAATAATCTGATAGGTGAGGAGAGAGTAGAATAGGACACCAGCTGAGGGAAGAGAAATTACTGAGAAGACAAGTTTGGCCATGAGGTAATGAATTGCTTTAGCCATAGCAATTCATAAGGATCATCTGCTTCTGAAAAGATATGGAGGGTTGAAACCTGGATTGGTGGAGAGAATACCCACACTGATGAATTGACTGAAGTTTTGTTACCAGTAATGACATCTGGAGGATGAGGCATCAGTTCTTAATTATAGCTTGTAACTAGTATTGAATTTCCTGTTGCATTCATATGCTTCCTTCACAACCTTCATACCTAAACAGGCACCCTGTTTTTGTGTGTCTTTTCATCCCTATTGCTAAGCACAGTGTCTGATACACAGAAAACACTGAACAATGCTTGCTGACTACAAATTCACTGCTTTGCCTACAAGATGTTCTCTGTCTTGTGTGTGCCTGCCATTCAGAAACAATAGAACCTCAAAGAGAGAGAGGGAGATTGCATGTAAAACTTTGAACTTCCTTTCAGTTGTTACACATGTTAATCCTTCAGCACCATACTGAAGTCCACCCGCCCTTTCTACCACTGCTTGGGCTGGTCACATGTATCACTAATAAACTGTGACCAAGTCAACATTTAGGGAGGTTTGCTTCCACTTCCTTTGACAGTGAGAGGGAAGCTAGGTTGATATCAATTCAGCCTGCCCTTGGTATGAAAGCTGGGATAGGTAGAGGAAAAGGAATGGAGGAATTTGAAAGATGGTGGAATGAGGGGAATGGAAATAAAGTGTCCACTTAAAAGAGGACCAGGTAAAAATGGCTATGTCTGGGGTGAGGGTTATATGTGATACTGTCAAGCTATCAGATAATATCTTTAAAAGGTCCTTGTACCTGCCTTTAAAAAAAAAAAAACTGGTGTTCTCTAAACTCAGGGCAGCATTTTGAAGCAATGGAGTAAAGAAAACAGTGTGGTCATGGCTTGCTTCCCTGCTGCATAGGGTTAGGTG
>CM053587.1:225336654-225347989 GCA_028646515.1 Pseudochirops corinnae
CATGGTAAAAGTACAGGCAGAATTCAATTCCTATGATTATCTATCTAATCACATGTTCTCATTTGTTTAAGTAAGTACAGGTGACAATGGCGACTGGAAACTATCAAAGCCCAAGCCAACAAAAGCAAAATAACTCATTTAATAAGGCACAGGGAGTACCTGTGAACATGAACTCTGGCAATGACTGTATGCAGTACAGAATTTAGCACTGATTATGTACTGTGTTGTATTGCTCATTCATTCAATAAATCAATGGAACACTTTCTAAGTGAAAGGCACCAAAGCAAGGCATTGTTGAGGATACAGCCTATCCTCGAGAAGCCTGCAGTCTAGCAGATGAGATCAGAACATTAATCTGAAGGTGATTTGCAATCAATCAATCAATCAGCACATAGTAAAAAGACATCTCCTATATGCCAGGCACTGTGCTAGGTGCTTAGGATATAAATACAAAAAGTGAAACAATTTTTGCTCTTAAAGAGCTTCCATTCTTTTGGGTGAGACAGAATGTACATATACAAGGACATATGGAATAAATACATACACGATAAACATTTGTCAAGTGTCCACTACGCGTTAGGCAACATACTAGGTGCTAGGAATGCAAAGACAAATAAAAACAAAGACAACTCTTGCCCTCAAGGAGCTTACAGCCTAAGTGAGGAGAAAATAATAATAATGATAGCTAACAATAGCTAACATCTATATAGCACTTACTCTATGCCAGGCACTGTGCTGAGCACTTTACAATTATCTCCTTTGATCCTCATAATGACTCCTGGAGGGAGGTACTACTATTATCCCGATTTTACAGATGAAGAAACTGAGGCAAACAAAAGATAAGTGACTTCCCCAGGGTCACATAGCTGCTAAGTGTCTGAAGCCAGATTCCCAGGTCTTCCTGAATCCAGGCCCAGTGCTCTCTCTATTGCACTACCTTATAAGGTTATAACATGTGTGTGTATACATGTATACATATACACATATATACACACACATACATATATACAGAATAAATACAAGTTGCTACACACAAGGTAGTTAGGGGAGAGAAAACACTAGCTATTGGAGGGACATGTAAGATGGACTGGAGGGATGAGAGCATAGAGGTAGGGAGACCAAGTTAATACACAAGAGTGATTCTGTAGAAAAGTAACCTCACCAGGCACTGTTAGGAGGTCCTGGTTTGATGTGGGAGGAAGCAAAAACGCAGAGTTCGGTTTCAGACATTCTGAGTTTGAGTTGCTAATGGATGTGTTCAACAGTCAGCTGGTCTAGAAGAGCTCCTAGGAGACAGTGGCTCTGGAGGTAAACTGCTGAAAGGGAGGGGGCAGGTCATATTTATTCTTCTGTAATCTCTCTATCACCTAATGCAGTGCTAGGCCCAGTGTAAACAGATGGCACTGGGCTAATGAGGAATACTACTGCATCTTCATGTACAGCTAACTCTTGCTCCTTCAGAAATGAGCATCCTGCTTGGGGCTCACACAAGGCCCTTCTCTCTGTTGTGACATGACTCAGGACCACTTAGACTGAGCTTCATCCTACATTTCCTACAGACACTGGGAGACTGTAATTTATAGCTTTCCACAAAAGGAGAGATCAACAGAGGTGTTTCCCCATCTGTAATGTGATGGCAGTGTACATCATAGCGTGTGGGTATTGCTCCCAGAAGCCTTGCTAAAGAGAAAAAGCTCGGTTTATTATAAAGGTGGTACTTGGAATCTGTACTTGTTCTCACACTTCTGTCTTCTCTCTGACAGAAATAACCTAAGTCACTGCAGAGAAACTCTTTCTTGCAGCTGATCCTGCTGCCTGAAGAGCGGTTTCTCATGTGTACCCAAAATAAAAGATACTGATGAATTCAATCCAAGTCCACACAGACCTGCTGCTTTTGTTTAATGTAAAAGTCTGAGCAAAATAACAGTTACAGATGTGGCACATCACCTTTGGCAATGCCCCTTCCCTGCTGGCACTTGCAATGGTGGGTTGGGTCTGTAGGGGACAATTACTAATGCCAATTCAAAGTACCTAGTGAGCCTACCCTCCTAAAACAATGGCTCATGAATCCTTGCCAGTATACTTATTTAATTGTCAGTCAATAGACACAATTTGGTCAAAACTAAGGCACTGCTGGGCTTGAAGTCAGGAAGACCCATCTTTCTGAGCTCAAATGTGACCTCAGACATTTACTAGTTGTGTGAGCCTAAGCAAGTCACTTAACTCTGTTTAACTCATTTTCTCATCTGTAAAATGAGCTGAAGAAAAAAATGGCAAACCACTCTAGTATCTTTGCCAAGAAAACCCCGAATGGTCAAGCGCTACTGAAAAATCACTAAATAACAACAAGGCACTGACAAAGGCAGATAAAATAAGTAACTACAACAACCCCCCAAACCCCACAGACATAAACTGTGCAGTGGAGGGGAGGCATAGTCTCCCACAAATGCATGCACCATCAGTCAGAAGAATGGGTATAAATATAATGCACTGGTAGGAAGATACTGAGCCTAGAATCCAAAGATTCAGGTGACAGATTACGCACTGACTTTCCACTTAATAGCTATGTGACTATGGACAAATTATCTCACCTCTCTAGGCCTCAATTTCTTCATCTGTAAAAATGGCCAGACATGTAGGGAGCACACAGGGCCAAGGCTACTCATGCCTCTGGTACTGAAGGGCCTCAATGCCCTTTCCCCTCTATTAGTATCTTCAGAGGGCCTACCCTTGGGTGCTGTCTCATCTTTGGAGCTCCCCTCTGCAGCTTGACTCCTGACTACCAAAGACTAAGTCTCTATTTCCATGGCTCTCTTCTCTGCTGCCAGAAGCCACACATTTTAGAGCTGCCTTCATGACCCGCCACTCTCTTACTCCAGGGACGTTGTTGTTTTTTAAGCCAACAGGGACAAGACCAATATTAATCCAGTGAATGGTAAACTGTCCTAATTCCATTGAGAATGTTTCTTCAGACTGAAAAAAGGGATAACAGGTTAGAAACCTGTTGAACTTTCTTTGGCATATTAATACCCTATTATTTTTGTTCTTTCTGTGATTTCATCAACTGAGTTGAGGAGAGACCCTCCCTCCCCACCCACATATACATATAAAGTTAAGAGGAAAATTGAATGCCAGATTCACTCATTTGTTCATATTCAACAAACATAAATTAAGGACATGCTATATACCTTGAACTATGCTGTTTTCCTGCCTCAACTGTCTCTCCCTCATGAAAATCACAGATAAGTGGGGAAAGATAAAACATATATGCATATATATATATATATATATACATATAAATAAAAACAAGTAATACATTCATAGGAGCACAAAATACAGATGAAGGAAAAATCACTTCAGCTGTGTATGGGCAGGGCAATCATAAGTCATGGAATAATAGCATTTGGACTTGGCTTTGAAAAAGGGACAGACTGATATTTTTTTAAAAAATAAAAGAAAGAAAAAATTAACAAAACATTTAAAAAGAGAAAAAAGAAAGGGCACGATATCATTGGGCAGAGATAGAAGTCAAGGAGAAAGAAGGCATTCTATGAATAGGAAAAAGTATGAGCAAAGGTATGGGTAATAATAATAATAAGAAATTTCTATAGTTATAAGGTTTGCAAAGCCCTTTACATGTATTATTTTATTTGATTCTTACAATAACTCTAGTGAGGCCAGTAGCCAGTACTATAGACATTATACTATTTTACATTTGTGTAGGAGGGAAAGTATGAGGCATATTTGAAGAAAGGCAAGTATGATTTTGTGTATGATGTATATAATGGGAAGTACCACAAGACAAAGTGGAAAAGTAGGCTGCAGCAAGATAGTGAGGCGCCTTGAATGTCAAGAGGGAGCCATTAGTTTTTGATGAGTGGAATGATATTAGATTGTTAGCTCCCCGAAGGCAAGGACTGTCTTTTGCCTCTTTTTATATCCCTAGCACTGAGGGGTACATAATAGCACTTAATATTTATTGACTAATATTTTTGACCCTGGAAGTAAACTGAATGGATTGGAGGGAGGAGGACTGAAGGCAGAGAGACCTATTGGGAAGATACTATAATAGACTAGATAAGAGGTAATAAAAATTGTTCGGAGGAAATGGGAGATAAAGAGATAGAGATGCGACTAGAAAACTGGGTGGATGTGTGGAACAAAGAAAAGGGAAGAGTCAATTGTTTTTTTTGTCCTTTGTTCTCCTTGAAGAGGAGCAAAATGATATCACTATGTTGGAGTCAAGGCACAGTGTATTGGACTGCAGACCAATACAGGCTCAGAAGGCTCTACCACAGGTTGAGCATTGGGGATGTCTCTAAATTTGCACATCTCATGTTTCTTTTGAACTATTGCAATTCGGCTTCGCTCAGAGATCACAGCACCTTCTTTGATGAAGGCATGCCATGCTGGGCGACCCTGTGCCACCATCTCCCACATCACCAATTCCAAAATTCTTCAGAGAGACCTTGAGAGTGTCCTTGTATTGCTTCTTCTGACCTGTAGGTGAGTACTTGTCTTGTGTGTGAGTTCTCCATAAAATAGTCTTTTAGGGAAACGTGTTAGGTATTTGAATAAATATGGTCAGCCCATCAAAGTTGTACTCTCTATAGTAGAGTTTAACTGCTTGGCAGTTCAGCTCAAGAAAGGAGATCAGTGTCTGGTACCTTATCTTATTCAGGTGATCTTCAGAATCTTCTTAGGACAATTCAAACAGAAGTAATTCAGTTCCCTAGCATAGTTCTGGCATACCATCCATGTTTCACAGGCATACAACAATGAAGCCAACACAAGAGCTCTATGCACCTTCAGTTTGCTATGTAGCCTCTTCTCTCCTACACCTTCCTTCAAAGTCTCCCAAACACTGAGCTAGCTCTGGCAATGTACACATCAACTTCATCATCAATGTGTCCATCCCTGGAAAGTATATTGTCAAGGTAAGTGAACTTATCCACCTAACAGGTACAGCTGCTCATCCACTTTGATTATTTGGGAGACTGAGTAACAGGGATAGGATGTCAGGAGATTTGGAGGAGAATATGTTAACCTTGAAGTTGGAAAACTGTCAACCCTGGGGTCTTAGGCACAGTGTGTTGGACTGCAGACAAAGATCAGCTTTGTTCCATTTGGATAATGAATTTCTTTGAAGTTGGTTTCATTAAAATATCCTGGTTGGGTCAGAAATCTCTTAAGATGGTAGTTGCCTCCTTCATGACAGAATCAATAGGATTCATCATGTTGAATAAAATGTGTTTTTAGTGTTTTTTGGTCAGTTTTTTCAGTTTTGTAGCTCTGTATCTTTGACCTCTAAGGTTACTTTTTCTGGGGAGACGCTTCTACCAAATTCTTAGTCTACTTTTTCCACAATATACTAGAGGAAGGGGTAGCCAACAATGGTAAATGTGAGGAAACCAGCCAAAGAGAAGGAAGCACTGTATTTGCCAAAGACAGCTTACATTTGTATAGTGGTTTTTTTGTTTGTTTTTAACAATAATACTTCATCTCTTCACTTAATCTTTACAACAATCTTCTATTTAAAATGTCTCCAAACAACTAGCCTGCTCCTTTTACAAGAGACAAATTAGGCTTATACTTCAAACTTTTTCAGCTTGAACTGACTGGTAGAGCTTTTGGAAGTTTTAGGCCTACACCATGATGGAGCCTAGAGTAAAACTTGAGGGATAGATTGTAGTCTAATAATTTGAAAGTCTGCTATCACACACACACACACACACACACACACACACACACACACACACGGCTAAAGTCATAGTGAAGCTGTTCCAAAGAATGTTGCCTGTACTATGGCCATCTTTCCTGTTAACACCTTATCAGAACCTGGATTCTCCCCCTAAGCCCCTGGACTCTGATGAGAGTTCACTTTATCTTGTCCATATCACTTCTTATTCCCTTTTAACACTGTATCCCCCTTTTCCAACTACCCTTAATATATTGATTTTCACCAGTAGAAGTAAGCTCCTTGAGGGAAGTGACTACTTTGCTTGTTTGTTTTCTATATCCTTAGCATCTTGACACATGGGGACAGTGACTAGACCAATGATTTAATTGATATAGGGAACACCCTGGCAAAACAAAAACAAAAACGAAACAAAAATCTTTTTTTTTTTATTTATGTTTTGAGGGCATTACTTCTTGGGGAGGCAGACTGACATAAAGAGTATAGATTTGCTTTTCTTTCCATGGAAGATGTCTCCATCCTCAGTCCAGCCACACTCTACTTGGATGACATACCTTCCATCCCCTCAGACTCAAGTTCAACTGTCCTTAGCAGTTGAAAATCTGCTCCTAATATAGGTCAGCAACTTACAGTCTTAGAGAATTCCTTAGAAACTTGAAAGAGTGAGTAACTTGCCCATGGTCTTATTGCTAGTATATGTCAGAAGTGGAATTGGGACCTACGTCTTCTTGGTTCAAAAGTCAGTGCTCCATATACTGTATTATGCTGTGTGGTATATCATAAGAGCAAAATAAATGCTTTTTCATTCATTCAATCAATTAACCTATCTAAGGATGCCTAGACCTTGCTAAAAGTACTGCTTCTCTAACTAGTTATATTTTTATGTGTCCCATCTGTACAAAGTTCCTTAAGAAGAACATATGCAGATAACAGCATTTTATTCATGAGAATTTGAGGTTAACTGAATCATCCTATTTGCCAAGTATCCCAGATAAAGGAGTTTACTGTACTATGAATTCTGCACAGTGGAGCATCATCATGCTATAGTATTGAAGTAGTACTACTCACAAGAATTGATGTTACTTAAAAAAAAAAATGTGAACTTTTTCTCCCTCTAGCCTATATAATCCTAAAGATTTAGATTCTCACAGTATTCTGTTTTGTATTTATACAGTTATTCTTAAGGATCACTAGCAGCATGTACCAGCATGACAAAGGATAGAAAGGAAGGATTTTAAAATAATAATACTGCATTTTTTCTTCCTCCCTTATCCTATCTTACATCATTTGGTTTTGATGTAACCTGATTCTTATTCTGATCAGAGAAGAAGAAACTGAAAACCAGGATTTTATTAGCATCATATACCTCCAACTAAACTCATGTGCATGCACCAACATAGCTCTCCTGTTTCCTAATTATGCCTTTTATAGCTAGATTTCTACAGCTGATCATAATGCAGATGACAATTGCTGGGTTTTGTCTTTTGTTTTACAGTTGATTTCAGTCTTACACATTAAATATTATTTGGGGTTCCAAACAAATGCTGGCCAAATTGTCATCAAACAAACTTGGCATCAACAGAAAACAAGATGGTCTTTTACCCAAGGCATGATTAAAAAGGATGCACAGAATAAATTTCATACAGGTTTTAAAGTCTCTCAAAATGGATGAAATCCCCAAATAAGGAGCTGGTAAATCTACAGCTGAATTAGTGTGATGACTGAGGCCTATTTCAAAGCCATGGAGGAGGTTAACCACTGTTTTCTTTCAAAAGCTGATCAATTCTTTTTAGAAATTCTGCTAAATTCAGTTTCATTTCTGGCTCACAATATGGAAAAACAGGTTGATTAAGGTGAAATAAATAAAATTCAAGGTTTTTTGATGGTTTTTTTTTTTTTAATACTGCAGCCAAGAAGCGGGGAATAACTGCTAAAGTGGACTGGGTGAAGATTATAGAATCAGAGTGAATGAGTCTGGATTGGGTAGGAGATAAACTGGGTCTTGCTTTTCTCAGAAGAACTACTGCAAGCAATAAAAGTCATTTAGGCATTACATGGAAATAGGAAGGGGGGTAGGGGATGAGATAGAGATACTCATTTTTGAAAACTGACTCTCCCATAGGAGAAGTGGCCATTTCAAGGAGAAATGTTCAATCTTTGCTTTTTTTTTTTGCTTTTTGGAGGGAAGAAGGCAGGGCAATTGGGGTTAAGTGACTTGCCTAAGGTCACATGGCTAGTTTTGTGTTAAGTATCTGAGGCCGGATACTTAACCTCCTGACCCCAGGGCCAGTGCTCTATTCACTGCACCACCTAGCCACCCCAATTTAAAAAAAAAAATTATATCACTGGTCTGATTAAGCATTCAGGCCACAGAACTATGTTCCTTCAGTAACAAATGGAAAATGTTTCATGCCTATGGGTACCAGAAAGAATTTACCCCACAGGGGCTTCCCCAGCGAAGTTTCATATTTGGAACTAGGTACCTGTTCAGAGTGAGTAACACTTTATGTGAGGAACGTAAAGATGGTAGCCACTTCCATTATTCTTTTTAGCAACTCAATTGGAGAGAGGAAGAAGGTAAGAACCATTTATACATGTCTGCTTTTAGCCTGGCACTGTGCTAAACATGATAAATATTATTTTATTTCATCTTCACAACAACTTTGGGAGGGAGGTGCTATTATTACCATTTCCATTTTACGGATGTAGAAATTGAGAAAAAGAGGTTAAGTGACTTGCCCAAGGTATAAAACTAGGTAAGTGTCTGAGGCTGGATATGAACTCACGTTTTCCTGACTCCTGGCCCAGTGCTCTAGCTGCTACACCATTCCACATAGCTTAGCTTCTCCAGCTTAGAATGCAGAAAGGTGTGGCAAATGTTCTCTAGTAACCAAAAAGGCTTTGTATAATGACTATATTATTCTATGGATTTTTTTTCCTGAGGAACTCGTTTGTTTTTTTACAAACAAAATCTAAATGAGGTATAGAATAAGACTAGAAGCTTCTTGAGTGCAGGGTCCATGGTTTATATTTCTTTGGCAATTCCTCCACAGAACTCAGGACAAAAATGTCACATATTTGTTGAAGGAAATGGAATGGGATTATCCAACGTCATATAGTAAACCAGTAGCATGGGCTGGAAGAAGACTGAGTTAACATATTTTCTCAGAAAAAGCTAATGCTCTTTTTTTCTTAAACATCACTATCATTTTTTTCTAAATTCTTCCCACCTCCAATTCTTCTCTTCCAATAAAAAGAAGTAAACAGAGTTCAGTAAAACAGATCAAAATACTGGCCAAGCCTGAAAATGTATCCACTGCCTCTTTGCTGAGAAGCGGGCTCACTTTACCTACTCAGGAGTCACTGAATTAATCACAGCTCCAGAGTTTTTCAGGGTTATTTTCCTTAACGCAGTGGTCATCCACTGCCAGCCCACCCCCGTGCAGAGGTGAAAGGTCCACAAGGGTTGTACCCTGCACATATTTTCATACTTTCTTCATGTACTGATCAATTATGCTGATCTTTCCTCTTTTCCTTTCTTTTCCTTTTTTGTCTTAAAAACATGATTTATTATTTGGCAAGATTCTCTGAAAAAGAAAGGGAGAAAAGGAAGAGAATAATCATCTGAGTAGCACCTACTATGTGTCAGACATTATGCTAAGCACTTTATAAACATCTCTTTTGGTCCTTACAACAACTATGCAAGGGAGATGCTATTATTAGCTCCGTTTCGCAGTTAAGGAAACAGTTGAGGCAGACAGTGGGTTAAGTGATTTGGGTCAGGGTCACACTACTAGTAAGTATTAGAGGCTACATTTGAACTCAGCTTTGCCTGACTCCAGGGTGAGTACTCTACTGCACCCCCTAGCTGGCTAGTTGGAAGTGACAGGGGTAACAGGGAAAATTATGATGATGTTAAAAAAAAAATACACTAATAAAACTTATTTTAAAACATTAAGACAGTCATCATATAAACTTTAAGGAATTACAGCTTCATTTAGATGTACATTTTCTTCTTTATCCTGAATTTATTCTTTTTTATGGATCAAATTATTGTCATTTAATCTCTCTTAGCCTCAGTTTCCAAAGAATTTTTTAATTCTATGTCCATAGGATAAAAATTGATATGTGGCCTACTTAAATAATTTTATTTCTACCATTCACAATATAATAAAAAAAAGTTTAGAGCCCAATAATTATGTATTCAGCAGCATGAGTACTCATTTGTGAGATGTTTGTTTAAAAGGGCCTCACTAGTCTAATGATAAATGAACGAGGGTTAGAAATCGCCTAACACTGCAGCAGCACATTTATTTTTTAAAGCACATTAGGCCTCGGCTAAGCAATCATTCAGTAAAGCCTCAAACGCATTCAATAAAGTCTCAGAAGGGAACTTCCCAGGTTGCCTCTCTCAGAGAAAACTGAAGTTACCAAAAATAAATCAACATATTACATCATGACATCCACAAGAGTGGAATAATGTCATAGAATAACACCATAAACTCCTATTTTTCCAATTTCATACTTTAGAGAGAAGGGGGCAAAACTCCCCCTGTCCTCCCCTAATCTGAAACTCAGTGTATGGAGCTTTTCAATCCAAGGAAAAACTTACTTCCCCCTTGTAAAATCTGACCAAAATCGGATGGCTTTGGTGAAGCTTCATATCTAAACAATACACAAACATAAATTCAAAAAAGAAACATGTGGCAAGAGTTCCTGGTCCTGCTAAGGACAGTTGAACTTGAGTCTGAGGGGATGGAAGGTATGTCATCCAAGTAGAGTGTGGCTGGACTGAGGATGGAGACATCTTCCATGGAAAGAAAAGCAAATCTATACTCTTTATGTCAGTCTGCCTCCCCAAGAAGTAATGCCCTCAAAACATAAACCTAAAGATTCCCTTTTTCTCCTCTCCATCTTCAGCATGAATAGTAGCCACACATTTATGAAGCAGCTGTCAGCTGGAGAAGAATTCTCAAAGCTGGAGGGCCTGTCTGGGTAATTCTGGCTATGCAGGTTAGAGTTACAGGGTGCTGGGGAAGAATGTTTAGCAATAAAGCCAGCATCTTCTTCATCAGCACAGTTGATGATAAGGCATCTGACTGATTTTTTTCCCCACTAAAAATGGCAAAATAAACATTTCTCAAAGGCCTTCTGAAAATCCACTCTTCCCCTCCACAGCCCCCCTACTGGACTCCATTCTGCACTGATCTGCATTTATTGTCATTACCACACAGTTTACTACTTTTTATGATCTCTAAAAGATAGCCCAGGGAGCGGAGCCAAGATGGCGGCGTAGCAGCAGCAACATATCGCAGCTCTCACATAGCCACCCCAAAATATCCATAAAATAGGACTCTAAACCAATCCTAAAACTCCAAAACGCACACAAAGATACTTCCCACTAAAGTCAGCTCGGCTATGAGGAACCATATCAGCACTGACAACTGAAACCAGCCTGGCCTGAAGCTGTGGCTGTGCCCCGGGGGCGGCTGGACGGGAGGAGCAGAGGAGCCTCTCTGGTGAGCGGATTAGCAGCAGCTGCGAGCAGCAAGCAATGTTCAGAATTAGCTAAGTGGGAATTGTGAAAGGGGGAGAAAAGCAGTCCGGCCGAAAGGCCTCCAGAGCAGAAAAGCGAAA
>CM053587.1:225348489-225376599 GCA_028646515.1 Pseudochirops corinnae
CAAACTAAAATAAAATAAAAAAAAAAAAAAAAATATAGCCCAGAGAGAGGATCCATTAGCCAGTTAGCCAATAAACATTTAATAAAGACCTACTATGTGCCCAGGACTATTCTAAGGAAGTAAATAGATTTTGTAAAGATACTGCAGAAAGAAAATTGGGCTAGTATCAGAACTAAACAAGAGGTAGGGGAGAAGAAGGAAGAAAGCCCATGTGGAGTAGAATGAGGAGGGCTGTTTTTAGGGAATTATGTAGTGGGTTTTTTTTTTTAACCTCAATCTTCTCCCTGAAACAAAAGTTGATCTTTTTAACAATATTTTTTTAAAACAATTTTTTAAACAAATTCAATTAATGGACTACCACAGACTCCAAAGAATTGAAACTGAGGGTCACATAAAAGGCAATATAAGAAAAGGGCACACGATAGGTGTCAGTAGGCCAAAACATACTGCTCGTGAACTATGTAGCAAAAGTGGCATGAAGGCTATATTCAGAGAAACATATGCTAAGAAAAAAATGGATTAATCATATTAAGGGAATAAGAAATAGTTCTTTATTTTTTTTGCCAGATGCTCCGCTTAGTTTCCACTCCATCATCATCTTCAGCAGACCCCACTCAGCATAAACTCACCACCAGGAAACTCATTATGGGGATTACTGACACTTTGCTACTCACACTTCATCAGCAGCCCAAGTTACCTTTGCTCCTCCGATTGGAGGAATGGAAGGTGGGAAGCAAAAAATCTCCTCCCATGGTCTCCTGTAAGGGCCCCTTAGAGTTACCTAGATGTCTGACCTCAGTCAGTGTGCCCTTGCTAACAAGGAAAGCCTGAGGCGGGTAGAGGCATCCAGGTGTGTACTCTCCCTTTCAATGACTGCACGTTAAACACGGGGGCATTGAGTATGTGCCATCAATGGAGAAGCATTCCCCACCTGTCAGGACCCTGTTGCCGGGACACCTGACAAAGGGGCAGATGGAAAGGGAATAAAAGGGGCAGAGGAATAAGGCTTGGGGGGCAGCGGGGCAGCGGGAGAACACCAGGGCAGCGGGAGAACACCAGGGCAGCAGCAAGAAGAGATTCTGTGAGACAATAAAGACGCCTGGCCATTCCACTGAGGTGTGTCAGACTATTCTGTCCATATCCGGGGTTCTAACTCCGAAGAGTTGTCGGGTCGACTGAGAGAGCGCCTGCAGGGGGCGGTGTGCGCAACTGCAGGGCAACGGTAGGTACTTTGGGGCCCCTGGGGCACCCGAGTCAGGCTGGCCCGGACAGTCTCCTTTTATAGAAGGCTCAAAATGCCAGCTATCTCTTCATTTGCCACCAGCTTCTCTGCTTTGTTTCAACTTCATCATCATCTGGGCTGGCTACCTTCCAGCACCACGCACATATACACTTTTCAGTTGAATTTTTATCATTTTGTGAATTGTCTTTGCCCATTAGATTGTAAGTGCCTATCTTTCTTTTTCCTTTGGGTATTCCCAATGCTTAACACAATGCCTAGAACACAGGAGGTGCTTAATAAATATTTATCATATCATATTGTACATATATATATACACATGTATGTGTTTCTATCTCTAAATATAAAGCTCTATCTCCCATGCCTTCCACTGGTATTCGTACAATCCTAAGAGAACTAGAGGAGGCCCCTCTCCTCAAGCATGTTAGGTGGATCCCCTGTGGAGGACTGGGAGGAGAATATGAACCATCATCAAAAAGGATCAACATGGATGATATGTGATCTGCATCCTTAGAGAGGATCCTGAATCCATCAAATCCACAGATCCGTTGATTATTGGTCTCTTCAGTCAGACCATAAACCCTTAAGTACAAGAATTACTTATTTCTTATAACCCCTTCTCCACTCCCACCCCCTGTCACCCCCACTGTACCTACCCCAGTACTGGGTATACTGAAAGTGCTCAAGAAATACCTTTTTTGATGACTGATTCAAAAGCAGCTGCTAAAATGGCTCCATACCTCACCATCTGGGATATCTTTAAACTGTAAATTGTTCCCCACCCCTACCCCAACTGCGAGTTGCCTCCTATACAAACTACCTTGTATTTAACTACTTTGTATATGTTTTTCATGGTGTGGAAAGGTAACTCTGCTTTAATTATCTTCATACCTGACATCTCCTTGAGGGCAGGGACTGTGTTTTAGCCATCTATATATGCCCAGGCCTTGGCAGAATGCCTAAATACATAGCAGACATTTAATAAATGCTTGCTGACTGATACTGATTGCTGGCAGGGAAGGTATCCTATACTTAATATGTTTTGCTTCCTGTAAACTAGGCTTTAAGTGCAAACAACTTTTAATTCAATAAATATATTCAATAAATGGCATATGCCAGGCATTATGCTAGACACTGAGCATACAGTCCCTTTCTCAAGGAGGAGAGAGAGCAGTTTAATTGGCATAAACCTAACTCAAGCCATCCAATACTGATCTCTCCCAATAGTTAAAACAGATCTTTTGTATTAAGCCAATCCACATTTGCCACCAGTTATACACATTAATGACTATTTACATTGTAGCTTTGAAATTTTACAAAAATAGAAACTAGCATATCCCTGACAGTGGGTAAGGGTAGTACTAAGTATAAAAAAGCAGGGGCCACAACTAATGGATGGTTAACTGATAGACCCCCTATCATTGATAAGGGGCATTTCTGGAAGCCATAATATTAATAGTGATATATGCTTCTTCATTCAACAAATATATATTAGGTGCATATCATGTGTAAAGTGCTATGCCTGTGCAGATGGCTGAGCTGCAAAGTTATGGGAAGGCATGGTCCTTGCCCTTTTGTAGATAGCAAAACACAAAACACAAATATACAGCCTTATGCACTAAGTACATTAAGGTTTCACATCAAAGTGCTTTGGGAGGTCTCGGAGAATAGGTCATGACTGTCTGGGGCCAAAGAAGGCTTAATGGAGTAAGGTGGCACTTGGATGTTTACAAGACAGTTTTGTCACAACAGAGGTCACAGAGGTAGAGAATGCCTGCCACTAGAGAGACCCATGGCTCAGCAGACAGAAGGAACATCATAGCTAACTCTCTGGTTGGCCCGAGGTCACAGACCACAAGCAGTCATAATCCAATGCGGATTATGCTACCAATACTCAGGGATGATTCATTACTATGCACTTATGATACTCCTGAAGGAGAGGGGAACCTGAGCACTCCCAAGAGCAGTATGGTGTCACAGGAAGAGCATGGGGTCTGAAGTCATCAGGGCTGGCAGGAAGCTGGGTGCAATGGAGACAACACTGGGCCCAGAGGCAGGAAGACCTGTATTCAATTCCAGTCTCAGAGACCTACCAGCTGTGTGACCCTTGGTGAGTCACTTCACCTCTCTCTGCCTCAGTTTCCCCATCTATAAAATGGGGATAACAACAGTACCTACACCTCCCTTGGTTACTGTGAGGATCAAAGGAGACAATGACTGTAAAGCACTTAGCACTGTGTCTGGAACACAGTGGGCATTTAATAAATACTTGTTTCCTTCCTTCTTAAAACAGACAATTTTTTTGTGTTTGGCATAGTCTAGGATTTTGAGACATACTGTGGAATTTCCCAAATATAATCTTTCCTTCCTACTCTACCAGGCAGTCCTGCTGATTACCTATGGGACTCTGAGCACATTATATTCCTCCTCTGAGCCTCAATCTCCTTCAATATAAAATGGGGGGAGTACTTAATTAAATGATTCCTAAAGCCCTGTCCAGCTCTAATTTCTACAATCCTACGAGTACTTCCTTACTATCAGATGCTTCATGATCTAAGTCATAGGACCAGACACACTTATACTGAAGACTACCAGGCTAAATGACCTCTACCCCAAATGAGTGAGGGTATGTGAAGGCATAACAGCACCCAGCAAAGCCTTACTGTGGTTCCCTGTTTCATTCCCAGTTTTGCTCCTTCTTTCCCCCCACAGTATCCATTAGGGGATAATAGGAACAGCTAGCGAGCACTTGGATATTGCTTTAAGGTTTCTAAAACATTTTATAAATACTATTTTATTTGCTTCTTCCAACAACCCTGGGAGGTAAGGTTTATCCTAATCCCTATCTTGTAGATGAAGAAACTGAGACAGAGGTTAAGTGACTTGGCCAGGGTCACATAGCTACGAGGTATCTGGGACTGGATTTGAGCTTAGGTCTGCTTGGCTCCAGGCCCAGCTGTCTATCTGCTGTGCCACCTAAGCTGTCCTGTTAACTGATCTTTCATTTCCTTCTCTTGACCAAGGTTAGAACAAGAACAAAGGCAGATCAAAGTAGGAGGGTACTTCAAGATGACATCCAACCTAAGGGCAGAAAGGATTTCCAATAAAATGGTCTCTTTTTATCTAAACTTTCTTGAAAACTGAAATGTAAATGTGCATAAGGGCCTGTTTACAATATCAAAGAAGAGCCAAGTTGCCATGGTAATTACTTATTTCCCCATAAAGAAATCACTGTCTAGAAATCATGCATGACTCATTAGCATGTAAGTTGCTGGTCACAGATGGTCAGGTTTGCACACTTCCTTCATGTTTATCATGAATCACTAATGTTCAGAAGGGTAGAGGAATACTACAGGGTTTTGGTAAGACACCACCTTCATTATTCTTCTGAAATCAGTGACTATACAATGAAATTTCATTAACTTTTCCTAAGGGGATTTGGGGGGAGCACAATATATATCAAAAGGAAGGGTGGTTTTACTTAAAATGTGCAACTACAGAGGGAAAATATATTAAATATATTTTATTATTTCAAAATGCAACAGGAGGTGGGAAGAAGGGCTAAGTTACTGGTCATAACTTCTAATATTTTAATAGATATGATTTATCTGTAATTAGCACAGTTATCTGCAAATGATCCTGCTCACGTGGTACTTGTTGGAAGAGAGGTAGTGGGGTTAAGTGGGTAGAGGACTGCCACTGGAATCAAGAAGGCATGTGCTCAGGTCTTACCTCTGAAACAAAATGGCTCTGCAACCGTCATAAAGCCAAACCCCTCTCAGATGCCCAGGGCACCATCTACCCTCTAAGAATGTATACTCCCTAAGGGAAGGGACTGGCTTTGCTCCTATATCACAGGATATAGGCACAAAGTAAGCCCTTAATGAATGTTTGATTATTCATTTATATTACAAACAGCAGATGGTAGTGGGTAAAAGGACTTTCCTCAGAGAAAGTGAAATCACAAACACAGTTAAAAAAAAAAAAGGTGTGCGTGGGGATAACTTGATGGTATAAGAAGCCAGGCACACACAAATACTGTGTATTACATTAGTGTAACTCTAATTCTGGTCCAACATTAAGCAAAGCAATTTGAAATCACATTAAAAAAGGTGGGGGGGAGAGAGAACTAAAATGTTCATGCCATTTGACTTGGATACCATACCGGGATGACCAAAATTGCCATACACACTAAAATATTCACAGAGGCACTTTTTGTGGTAGCTAAGAACTGGAAAGAAAGTAGATACCCATCAACTGGGGAATCACTATGGAAATCATGATAATATTAATATAGTGGCACATTACTGTGCCATAAGAAATTACATGTGTATGTATACATAAGCATACACATATCTATGTATATACACACATATGTATATGTATATACACACATATGTATATGCAAAAACTCAGAGAACTATGAGAAGACATGAACTGATATAGAAAGAAGTAAGCAGAATCTGGATAACAGCAGTCATAAAGACTACAATAGCATAGATAGAAACAATCGCAAAACCAAACTTTGTTGCAATTGTGTACAAACTTGGCCTTGGAAAAGAACTGAGCCCTCCCTTCATGGCAGAATTGGATGGAATGGAGTACTGCATGTACCATGAGATGCACTGTTTGGTTTTGTTGAATGATTTACTCCCCCTTCCTTTTATATTTTTGTTCTAAATGATAGAGGAAGAACATGCTTGGAAATGAAGGTGATATAAAAAATGAAAGGTATCAAGATGAGAAAGTTTTTTTTAAAAGTTAAAATAACTTGTTAGACTTCATTATTAAGTAAACTAAACATGTCTCTCGTGCCCATCGTTGCTTTGTTTAGCAAATTCTTTTTTTTTCTCTCCATTGAGTCTACATAGTCAAATGGTAACAGCATTTTTGAATCATCCCAAATTCCAAAATAATAGAGCCTGAAGTAAAGAGACCTTATTGGAGCTTTTTTTTCCTCCAGGTTCTGTAAGACTGAAGGCACAAAAGTTCTGATGATTTTTTTTTTTTACTTGTTTCTACAAATGCAAAAAAATATTTATTATGTATCTCTTATGTGTCCCGGTCTGTACAGGGCACCAAGGGAGAGTCAAAGTTGAGATAAGATGAAGGGCCATGTCTTCAAAGAGGCAAGATAGTCTAGTAGAAAACTTTTCTGACCCTCCTTCTTACATTACCCAACAATTCTTTCCATTGAACTACAATCATTATTTTAATAGTTGAGAAAGCATTGAAATTAAACAGGGTCATAGCTAATGCCTGAAAAAAGGAGTTTCACTCATATATCACAAAAAGGTAAGATTTAAATTAAATAAGATCCCAAAAGAGTATGTCTGTTCAAACACATGTATACACACACATATATACAGACATACATATGCTTACAGGCTTATCTTCTCTGATTACAATAAAACTAATTAGGGAATAAATAACGTTTGAGGCTGTACTTCATTTGTTCAGGCACCCAAGTTCAATTTGCATACTAATAGTTGCATATTTTCCTTTAATAGATGCATGAGGTGAAAGCAAATATAATAAATGAATAACTATTTAAGTGTGAAGTTAGCCGATCTTGATGAAAAATCTGAAAATGAAACAGCCACAGTTCCTATTTATTTCTTCTATACTAGAAAATAAAGCCAATCACAGAATGATATGATAAATGTCAGTTATTTCAGAGTGGCATAATACTGGAGGAAGCTCAGTGCCTTTCCTATAAAAAACCACAGAAACCCATGGAAATGACTAGCAACCTCGTTGGGCTTTAATTTGGAGATTTGGAGCTAGAAATGTATGTATACACAGCTGCTGGTCTGTGCAGATGTTTTCCCCAGGTCCATCGGACCTGTCAATATTTTCTCATTCTGTTTCTGGTATCTATTAAATTGTCAGGGCAAGTTCTCCTCATCAACCATCAAAAAGGGCCCCATCATACCCAAAGACATACCTTCCTTGGAAGTAGAATCAACCATGTAACTGAGTATGTGTTTAAAAAAGGGTTAAAAGCTATAATAAAATTGTCTGCGTCGCAGGTGTACAGCTAACAAGGTGCTAATTGGGAAACTGAGTGAGAATTTAAAACACACACACATACACACTACCAAACTAGATATCTGTGTCATATGAGAAGATTGCAATAGAATTACCCTAGAGTATATTAAATGCAAAAGTTATGATAATACAATGTTATAGATGTAAATCCAAGCCCACAAGGGTGGGAAGGATAAAGCGGTAGGGGTTCTTACAGTGCCATTATCATTTTACCAGAATGCAGAGCAGGTATCATGGTATTCATGACTGTGGAAGCTTTAAATAAATAATGCAAAACAACTTCCAAGGTAACCCCCACTTCTCACTTTCTCATGCTTCTCCCCAAATAAATGCATTGGGAATTCTTTCTAAATATTCATCTTTGGGATGAGACTGTCTGAAAAACTGGAGGCTTTACAGGACATTTTATTTCTTGGCCCCTAGTTCAAGAAGCAATAACATTTTATGAGATTTAAAATACCTAATCATTGGAGGAGAGTGCATTAATAGTTTAAGGGCAACTCAAGGAAATATTCTTAAAACTTTCATTTGAGATTAATCTTTGGTGATGATTAGAATTTACTTAAATGTATTTAATCTAATCCAATCTAATCCAATCCAATAAGCATTTATTAAACACTAGGTAGAAGGCACTGTCCTATGCTCAGGGGATATAATGATAAGAAAACAAAAGCTGACCACAAAGAGCTTATTTTATCTGAAGGCATACAATATGTAAACAGACAAGAAATTACATGACAACTTGGAGATGAAGAGAAAGCACTAATAACTGTGGGATTCAAAGCCTTGGGCTTCCAAAGCTTCGACCTGACATGAGATGAACTAGGAAAGACAGAAATTCTAAGGGAAAGAGATGAGAATTGGACAGCAGCACCATGGATGGAGTGCCAGACCTCAAGTCAGGAAGATTCCTCTTTGTGAGTTCAAAACTGGCCTCAGACACTTAGTAGCTGTGTGACTCTGGGCAAGTCACTTCACCCTGTTTGCCACAGTTCCTCACCTGTAAAATGGGTTAGAGAAGGAAATGGCAAGCCACTCCTGTATCTTTGCCAAGAAACCCCCAAATGGAGTCACAAAGAGTCAGACACAACAGAATCAACTGAACAACAATGACAACAGATTACACATTAGTTATTTGTCTAAGCAAATACAGGCAATATTTAGGTTATAACATTTCAGATAAACTCAAATATTCTTCTCCTTTGACTAAAACAGTGTGGAACAGTCTCTATGGAAACAATAATGAGGGTGTTTTGTTTTTTTCCCCCTTTGTGTAGGATGATAGAAATCAGAGATGCAAAGGGCTTTTTTCTATTCTAGGTAATTTTATCTGTTTTACTGCCCATCCTCTTCCCAGAAGACTGAGGAGAAAAAAAAAATCTGTTTTATAGCCAGAGACTGCATCCTTAACCTTTTCCATCCCTCAGATCTCAATTTGTACCTAATCAATGCACTTACACATTACATGATATAGCATGGCAGAGGGAAAAATCAAGCGTTCAGAGTCTGAACTCTCTGACCCACCTACGCATTGACTTAGTTGCATGATCATGAGTGAGTCGCAGAGCCTCTGTGACCTTATCAGTAAAACAGGGATAATATGACCTCAAATAAATGTTTGAGGAGAATGCTTAAATTATGTAAAAGTAAGGTGGGAAGGGTTTTTATAAAAATTTTTACATAGTTATTTTTGTATGTGGCACGTTCTTCTATTATATTATAAGCTCCATGAAGATAGGGATCATGTTTTCTAAACTATGCATCTCCCCCAGCTAGGTACTCTGCTCATAGAAAGGATCTGATGTATTTTTGTTAATTTTATGGCCTAGCTTTGAATTTGAACCCAACTGGCCACCCTGGAAGTGAATGGACAAAATTCATCAACTTCAACAGCTCATAAATAGGCTGGTAGGGGACAAAATTATCAAGTATGTAACCTCTGTCTTTACAGCCCCCTATGGAGATTACATGATAGTGAGGATGTACATATGAAACAAAAATGCAAAATACAAGGATGATATTGACAAAGAGGGTACTAGAACAGAAGAAAACAGAATTTCCAACCTATGGCTTGTAATACAAGTTGTCTTAGAATACATTAGGGAAGTAAAATTCAGATCTGCTTAGAATCACGGATTAGAAATGTTTTCAAGTTGGAAAATATCTTAGAGATCATTAAACATCTTCATTTTATGAATGAGGAAATCAAACCCCATGGATGCTTGACTTGTCCACAAGTTGGCCATAGTCACATTCAAGATGGTAGCAAAGAAGAAACTAAAACTTGGTCTCTTGAGTCAGTCTAGGGCAATGATGACACTACTGTTTGCAGTTAAATGAGAAAAGAAATGCTCAGGTTTCATAGTTCTTCATATATAGCTGGAATGAGGGATATCTACAGGTGATGCGAATCCTCTATTGTAAAATATCAAAACTATGTGTGCATTATCAGACTGGTTTTGGCTAGGTAGGTATAAACCAAGACGGAGGAAATTCAGGCCAATATTAATCTCTCCCTCCTTGTCCTGCTTTCCTGACTATAAAATCTTTGAGCAAAGGAAATGTGTCATTTATTTGTTTGCCCCCAACACACCAATAATAGTGATTAAATGAGTCCTTGGCACTTAATTTTCCAAAGGTGTTAACATTGTATGAAAGTGTTTGCTTCTGAAACTTGTGAATGACAACTGGACACACACCTGGTCTCTGCTCTAAGGTAATTCATAGCACCCAGGGCAGATGTCATCTCTTCCTTCAAAGAATATATAATTAAGAAGAGGAAAAAAAAAACATGTTCACATTCCTCAATGGCAAGGAGGAAATTTTGTACCCTATATACATACTATTGTGATTGAGGTGTTTTCAATTAACATTAGTGATGGCCCAAACCCTGTAAGGTTCTGTGAAAATACAGCAAGAGGATTAGAGGCAGCCACCCAGCTGAACTCTCCCAACATTTTTCTCCAAACATTTTAAAAATAATTCCTCAAATCAAATTTTCCAGTGTCAAAGTCAACAAAAGGTCAGAGGGAGACATTTTACCAGCCTAAGACAACTTAGGGGGTTAGGAGGAGAGGTCTGTAACATGGAGGTGAGAATCCACCCAGAGGTCAGCCACAACACCAAGCATGGTCTTGGGGGTGTTTACAATAGTGGCAGCAGCAGCAGTAGCTTCAGGAGCTCTCAGCCCGGAGATGTTCTAGGTCATGATTCCAGGGTGGAGAGGAATGCCTGTTGCAGTCAGTCACAGAGCAAAAGCCTTGGTCCCAGTTCCAAGGCAGAGAGGAGCACTAGCACTTGTGACTGAAGAAGAACAGAGGATCTGATCACAATTCCAGGGCCGAGAGAAGGGCTAGCACTTGTGGCTGCAGGGGAGCAGGGACCCTTCCTGGGTAAAGACCAGAGCACAGACCAAAAGAGCAGTGACCACACCTATCCCTGGATCACGTTGCCTTGGAAGCACTCAAAACTTGCAGACCCCCAGAACTAGCTCTGAAGATAGCATCATGAAAAAGCATTTAGTTTGAAATAATGCCTCCCTACCCACAGGTGGGCAGAGTTCAACTTCAACATAATATTCAAAGTAAAAAAAAAAAGGCTTGAAAAATGAGCAAACAAAAAAAAATTAACAATAAAAAGCTACTATGGTGGCAGTGAGCAAGACATATAGTCAGAAGAAAATAATGTGAAAAGAGCTACAAGCAAGACCTCAAAGAAAAATGCTAATTGAACCCAAGTCCAACAAGACATCCCAGACAAGTTAAAGAAAGAAATGAGTGGTCGAGGAAAAATTGGGGAAAGAAATGACAAAGATTCAAGGCAATTATGAAAAGAAAATTAACAGCTTGATAAAAGAGACACAAAAAATACTGGAAAAAAAAAACCCTCCAAAACTGCCCAAATAGGAAAAGAGGTACAAAAGCTCACTGAAGAAAATAATTCAAAATCAAAATTTTGCTTTTTTTAAAATCAAAATCAAAAATAAAAAATAAATAAAATAAAATAAATTAAAAGACAATGTGAAATATTGGAAAAACAACTGACCTGAAAAACAGATCATGGAGAGATAATTTAAGAATTATTGGACTACCTGAAAGCTATGATCAAAAAAAAAAAAAGGCTAGACATTATATTTCAAAAAATTATCAAGGATATCTGCTCCAAAATCTCAGATCTGGAGGGTAAAGCAGAAACTGAAAGAATCCACCGATCATCTTCTAAAAGAGAACCCAAAATGAAAACTCCCAGAAATACTATAGCCAAATTCTAGAGCTTCCAGATCAAAGAGAAAAAAACTAAAGTAGTCAGGGGGAAAAAAAGATTCAAATATTGTGGCACCACAGTCAGTATCAAATGAGACTTTGTGACTTCTACATTAAATGAGTGGAGGGTTTCGAATATGATATTCTAAAAGGCAAAGGAACTAGGATTACAACCAAGAGTCACCTATTCAGAAAAACTGAATATAGGAAAAAATGGATACTTGAAATAGAGGACTTTCAAACATTCTTGAGGAAAACAACAGAGCTGAACAGAAAATCTGACCTCCAAACATAAGACTCAAGAGAAATACAAAAAGGTAAACATGAAAGAGTAATCATAATGGACTCAATAAAGTTAAACTGTTTACATTTCTATGTGGGAAAATGATACATGTTACCACTAAGAACTTTATACTTAATAGGGCACTTAGAAGGAGTCAACACAGAGGGCACAGGTATGAATTGCTTATGTTGTGATGACTTCTTTAAAAAAATTAAGGGGTGAGAAAGAAGGATGCATGGGGATAAGAGGGAAAGGAGAGGTAGAATAAGGAAAACTTTCTAACATAAAAGGAAGAACTTTTATGATGGAGGGGAAAATGTGGGGGGGGGAGGGTAGTGGGCAATGTTTGAACCTCACTTTCATCAGAACTGGTTCAAAGAGAGAACTCAGGTATAGAAATTTATCTTACTCAACAGGGAAGTAGGAAGGGAAGGGGATAAGAAACATGGGGTGGGGGAGCAGGTTATGATAAGAGAGGACAGATGAAGGGAGGCAATGGTCAGAAGCAAAACAGACTTTAGGAGAGATAGGATAAATAGATAAACACAAGAAAACAGGACGGAGGGAAATACAAAGTTAGTAATCCTAACGGAATGTGAACAGGAGGAGCTCACCCAAAAGACAGAAGTGGACAGCAAAATGGATTAGAAACCAGAATCCAGCAATATATTATTTATAAGACACACCTCTGAAACAGAAAGACACACACAGAGTTAAAATAAAGGTCTGGAGCAGAATCTATTATGCTTCAGCTGAAGTAAAAAAGGCAAGGGTATCAATAACGATCTCAGACAAAGCAAAAAGCAAATTTAGACTTAAAAGAGACAGGCAGGGAAACTACATTTTGCTGAAAGGTATAACAGACAATGAAGTTATATAAAAATTTAAAGGGCAAATTTCTCATATAAAGGTTCCATTTCTCAAATATATAGGGAACTGAGTAATTTTTTTTCTTAAACAAAGAGCCATTCTCCAACTGATAAATGGTCAAAAGATATAACAGGCAGTTTTCAGAAGAAGAAATCAAAGCTATCTCTAGTCACATGAAAAAATGGTCTAAATAATTATTGATTAGAGAAATGTAAATTTAAAAAAATCAAGTACCACTTCACATCTATCAAAAGTGACAAATGCTGGAAGGGATGAGGAAAAACAGGTAGATTAATGGTAGAGTTGTGAACTGGTCCAACCGTTCTGTGGAATAATTTGGAACTATCCTTAAAGAGCTACAAAACAGTGCACACACTTTGACCCAGAAATGCTAGTACTAGGTCTGTACCCCAAAAGAGATTTTGAAAAAAGATCTATATGTACAAAAATATTCATAGCAGTTCTTTCTGAGCTGGCAAAAATTGGAAATAGAGGGAATGTTCATCAATTGGGCATGGCTGATCAATCTGTAGCATATAATTGTGATGGAGTACTATCATGTTTTAAAAATGACAAGGGGGTGGTTTCAGAAAAAAAACATCGCAACATCCATATAAACTAATTTGCAAAGTGAAATGAAAAGAACCCAGAAATCATTGTGCATAGTAATAGTAACATGGTAATAATGATCAACTGTGAAAGACTTGGCTACTCTGATCCGTACAATGATCCAAGACAATTCTAAAGGAGACATGATGAAAAAATGCTCTCCACCTCCAGAAAAAGAACTCAGTGTGCAAACTGAAGTATAATTGTCTTGCTTGCTTTATTTTTCTGGCTTTTTTTGTGATATGGCTAATATGGAAATATGTTTTGCATGATTTTACATGTATAGCTATTATTCTGCCTGCTTTCTCAGTGGGTGGGAGAAGAATGGGAAAGAGGGAGAGAATTTAGAACTCAAAATTTAAAAAGAAAAGAACGTTTAAAATAAATGGGAGGAAGCAACAATAGTAAAATAGTATATATATACATACACACACATTATATAATATATTTTCTTCATCTAAAGGAAGAACAGAATTTTATCCCTATTCCATAATTTCTATGGCAAAGGTGACTACAAACATTTTCTGATGGGCCTGTTTATTTGTGTATGCTCCTATCCAGGGGTGGGGAACCTGTGGCTTTGAGGCCTCAACTGCAGCCTATTGACTGAATCCAAACTTCACAGAACTGTAATGACAACTGTAAGCCCAGAGACAACAGGGTAGCCTTTAGTCAGGGTTCCATGGGCTGGGGGATTATGGCTCCAGAGAAAGAATTTGGAAAGGTCATAGAGAATTTCGGAGTTCCAAGTAACAGCCTCAAATTGGCACTGGACTGAATCTCTATATACAATATCTATCTTGCCCTACTGTTTTGCCTTCCTGACTATACTATATGGTCTTTGAATAAAGGAAATGAGTTTTTTTTTTTGTTTTGTAGTCCATATGACATCTATAACAGTGATTAAATGAGCCCTTGGCAGCATTGTGTGATGGAGAAATAACATCAGATTTGCAATCAGAAAACCAGAGTTCAAATCCCAGCTTTATCACTTATTACATATTTGAATTGTGGGCAATTCACTAAACAACTCTGGGAATCAGTTTCCTCATTTGAAAAATGAAGGAACTGGGTTAGAAAATCTCTAAAATCCCTTCTAACTAAAAAATTCAATGTTCCTAACCAGTTAGCATGAACATTGTAGTCACTTATGCTGCCTCATGATGTCTTTTTCTCTATTCCTTTCTATTAGGGGAAGGAAAAGGGAAAGAAAAGAAGTATTTATTTAGCACCAACTTTGCCTAGTCCCATGGAGGGAGCTAGGTGGTTCAGTGAATAGAGTACTGGGCCTGGAGTCAGAAGGACATGAGTTCAAATGTGGCCTCAGACACTTACTGGCTGTGTGACCCTGGGCACGTCACTTAAGACCTGTTGGCCTTAGATTCTTCATCTGTAAAATGAGCTGGAGAACGAAATGGCAAACTATTTCATTATCTTTACCAGGAAAACCTTACGGACAATATTGGTGTCTACAGGATCATGAAGAGCGAGACATGACTGAATGACTGAACAACAACACCCAGTGCCAGACACTGTGAAAAGCGTTTTACACATACTGTCTCATTTGATCCTCGCAACAACCCTGCAGATTGGTGCTATTGTCATCTTCATTTCAGAGTCGAGGAAACTGAGGCAAATAGAGGTTAAGTGATCTGCCCCGGGTTACATAGCTAATGACTGTCTGAGGCCACATTTGAACTCGGGTTTTCCTGACTCCAGGCTCAGCTCTCAACTGCACTACACAGCTGCCCCCACACTTCTAGGCTGAGCAAAGGAAAGAGACTATTACCCTTTCCCTATCTTAATGGCAAGCACACACATATGTATGTATGTGCATATGTGTATATGTGTACATATATGTACACACATTTATATATATACGTATATGGGGGAGGCAGAGAAAATAGGATAAGGTGAGGTACATATTACACATCTGTGGAATGAAAAAGTTTGATATGTGCTGATCTAGCTGCAGATATAATAAAATAAGGAATCCATTTCTCAGAGCTACATGCAGGGTGTAATAAGGTAAACTTTGGCATAGCCTACATATAAAAGGAGCTCGCCTATGTGTGCCAGATATAACCGGCAGCTGGGGTCAGTTAAGTAAGTGGGCAGTAGATATCTAAGGAGTGTGGCTCTGTGTGTATTTAAGTTAAAGAATACTTCTGCTTTATCCTACTGATGTTCATTTAAAGCACCTGCCTTTTGGAGTCTTTGCCCTTTACTGTGGATTTCTCTCATTTTTATCAGCTATGGTCTCCCTTCTTTTGATCTCATCCATATTTTTAAACTTCTTTTAATATGCTGTTGTATTTTTTCTTTCTTGTCTCCTTTAAATCACAAAACTTTGAAAATCATTCACAAACCCATAGGCAAGTCCATGACCTAAACGTAAATTCTTAGATTCAGTAACAACTTTTAAAGTATGCATTTATACTGCATATGTTTATTCACACCAACCCTTCAACCTGACAACCAGAAATGGCAAAAAACAACCACCAAAAAAATAGCTGGGAGAATGCATCAAAAGTAAAAGGTGTTATGTCCTGGCCTGAAACCCACTGCAGCAAAGGGCGTACAAATAAGAAGTTTCAACACAAAGGGGGAGACATGATGTATAATGTGGAGGTCTTGTTTATTACCACTCTCAAGTGCAATTTTAAATCACAGCATCTTAAGAGTTACAAGGGACCTCAAATATTGTCCTACACAACCACCTCATTTTACAGAAGATGAAACTGTGATGAAGAAAGAAAAGGCAATCTGCTCAAGGTCACACAGCTACTTTGCTACCAGAATGGATCAATTTTTCCATAAATTCACGATGCCAACGTGGACACTCTTCTCACCAGAGCTAATTGCAATTCATCCATGTCTTCTCACCTTTTGCAGTTCTTGCCTATGTCCTTCCATAAATCTTATAGAGAGGATCTACCAAATATCTTGGGCACCTTCTTCTCAATACTTCAGTATTTATGGAGATCAAGGTCATACTCAGGCTATTCAGCTGTTACATCTTGCTCTCACGATATAATCAATTCATCTCCTTTTCTGATCATACACGTCCTTAAGGATGTTTTATAAGCCATGATACAGTAAATGAAATATTACTTATTTATCTTTGATATCCTATAGCAAAGTTCCTTGACTAGCTTAAAAATAGCCTATACACTTATACACAGAACAAAACAAAAATTTTTTTTTAGTTCTTTGAGATATGTGATGAAGTGAATATCCTTATCATAGAAAGACAATGCTACTGATCCATCATATACGTACATTTGTTGTGTTTCCATATGCATCAATAGATCTATTATCCTTCATCCTTCCCTGGCTTAGACCTCTTGCAAGCAACATGACCCACTTTCAAACTGATTGGCCAAGGTTTGGAATGCTGGATATGGCAATGTGACTGGTCCACATGGAGACAACCTCATGTAAACAGTCAAAAGTGATGACTCCTACATCTGTGGACACTTAGCCCATGAGGACACTGAAACTGTGACCTAGGGCCTCACTAGCATAGCACTTACCAGCTAACAAGCCACCCAAATTCTTATTGTCAATGGTTTCTGCAGGGAAGCAGTTAGTGCAGTAATCTTTAGGAAACATTTTCTTTCTTCCACTGTTAAAATTTTTCTTTAAGGTTCAGCTTAGGTGCAAAGGCTTCCTTAATGGCATCAGCACCAATTGATCTTGATCCCATACATTTTTTTTTAGATCCATTTTACCTGTACCTCTCCTTTGCCAGCAACGTAATTCTACCTTGTATGATACTTCAATCACGAATATGAATTTAAAGAATTTCCTTCATTAGAAGGTAAACTCCTTGAGAGGGACTACATTTTCACCATTGTATATCTGTAGGGCCAAGCATAGTACCTTGCATGTAGAAAGGTTTAAACAAGTGTCTTCTGGTGATTTGAATTGAAAGGCAATTGTATTAGTGACTTGACTCAGGGCAACAGGTCAGAGTCACTGCTGCCTTGAAGAAGAGAAGAACAGAGTGCCTACACATCATTAACTGAGTTACAGATGTGCTTAACATAGGACTCACAGTAGCAACAGTAATCAAGAAGGTAGCAAAAGGCAATAGTGGAGGATATGGTTGAAGAAGCCAAGAGTTAAAAGGCTGTTAAGCTCAACAGAGGAGGCACTGAAGGCACAGGAGAAAGGGAATATTTAGCTCAGGGGTAGAGAATCTGCAGCCTCAAGGCAAAGCATGGCCCTCTAGGTCCTCAAGGACAGCCCCAAATTTGGACTCAGTCAAAGGTCTATTGCCTTGAGGTCACTGGTTCCCCATCCCTGTTTTGGCTGTTGCCTAAATGGTCAAGGTGGGGCTCTGTCTCCAAGACATTCAGAATGAGGACATAGCCAATGACCCTCCTACTGCCATCAATCTTTGTCCCCATCCCCCAATTTGGTTTTTAAACAAACAAAAAAATCTCTTTGGAGGGACATTTTAATTTTAATAATAATGTCATTACACTGTTCTCCCAACCAGGCATCTTCCCTAAATCACCTCAGCACTAGGTAACTTAGATTGAAGAAGTCATACTTAACCTAGTCTGTGCATAGACTGTCTATCACAGAGGGGGAAAAGTCTCTTATTCCCACTTTTCCCAGAAATGTTATCATGAACCATTACTATCAAAGCATACTCCACACACAGTCACAGAATACTGGCACTGGAAGAGACCTTGGAGGCCATGCAGTCTAATCCATTCTTGAAGAGAATAATTTCTGCATCACATCTGACAAGGAATCATTCAGCCTTTGTTTGACATCCTGCCCTGAGGATGAAATCCATTACTTCTGAGGGACATTTTGGGAAAGGGATACTTATTATGATTTTTTCCCTTTCAATTCAGTTGTTTTTTAGTTGTGTTCAACTCTTATTGACTCCATTTTTTTTCTTTGCAAAGATACTGGAGTGGTTTGCCATTTCCTTCTCCAGCTCATTTTACAGATGAGGAAACTGAGGCAAACAGAGTGTCATGACCTGCCTGGCATCACACAGCTAGGAAGTAGCCAGATTTGAATTCAGGAAAATGAGTCTTCCTGACTCAAGGCCCGGCACTCTATCCACCACACTACCGAGCTGTCCTTTCTTCTTCCTTACCTCCACAAATTTGCTTCTTTGGAACTTCCACCCATTTCTCCTATTTCTACTCACTACAGTCAGGCAGAAATTTGTACGTACTTCTATTTAACAACCCTTCAAATACTTGAAAACAATAATCACATGCCCTGATAATTCTTCTCTTTTCCTGTTCAAACACCACCAGTTCCTTCAGTCATCCTCATATGGCATGAACTCAAAGCCTTTACTATCCTGGTTGCCTCATCTGGGACCTTTCCCAGTTTATCGATGTCTATACTAAAGTGTAGTCCCTAGAAAAGAAGACAACAGTCTGGATATGGTCTAACCCAGGGCTTCTTAAATGTCTTCCATTAGTGACCCTTTCAGTACTTCTTAAACTATAGGTGGTTGCCGGATGTGAAGTTTAAGAAGGGCTGGACAAAGGAAATGTATAAAAGGATTATCATCAAATTTGTCCTGTACAATCAACCAAGGACAGCACTAGTGGAGTCATACTCAATCGCTTCTCTTCCCCCGTGACTTTTTCAGATAAATCTATTCCACTTTTCTGCTTCCCACTTCTTGTGGACTGGATTTTTTTTAAAATCCAAATTCATGTTTATCCCTGTTAAAATCCATCTCATTGGATGTGACCTGATGTTCCAGCCTGTCAAGATAATTTTTGCATCTTGATTGTCATCCAATGGCATGTTATATTTATGCAAGTCATTGATAAAAATGTAAAAGAGCATAAAGCCAAGCAGGGATCCCTGGGACACTCCCTTGTAACCTTGTAAGATGACACTGACCCGTTAAAGCTTCTTATGGTTCTGCTGTTAGCCAGTTATGAATATACCAAATGGTACTGCTGTTTCATCCACCTCTTTCCATCTTCCAACAGCACACAAATTTTGATTATTCGTCATTCTTAGCCATGAACAACTATTTCCTTACACATGAAGAGAATCATTTAACCAGTAACAGATAATTTGCAACAATATAAATTGCAAATAGAAACCCACAAAAAGCAAGACACATGGTACACTGTGGAAATTCAAAAAATAAATAATAAGGTAATATTTTTCTAGGATTTATGCTTTAGGAATCATTTTTATGTGCATGCATTTCTTAAGTGATCTGGATTTTGGCTGTACCACTGGTTACTGTGCCTAACAAATTAAATTTGAGATGATGTAAAAATGACTACCTAGTGAGAATGCAAGTGGGAATATGGGAAGGATGGAACAGAATACAGGAAAGAACATTGGTGCCTGAAACAAGGGATTGTTTCTAACTATTTTTGAGATCACCAAGATAATGGTGGTGCCATATGTTAAAATCTGGTGAAGTGAATCATGAGGTCATAGGATCCTGGATCACAGATATAGAACTAAAAAGAGTCTTGAAGGCCATTTAATTCAGTCCCATAATTCTACAGATGAGGAAACTCAGGCAAAGAGAGGTTAAGTGACCTAGTCAACTATGTCACACAACTAGTAAACATTTAAGATGGGATTTGAACCCAGGTTGTCCTAGCTACAAGTCTAATGCCAATCCTCTATGATACACTTTCTGTCACATTTAAAACAACCAGTTATCTTAGTGTGTTTATTGTGTTTGTGTGTGTGTTTTAATTTAAAATTGAGTTCAAGAGCCTGATGCTAGAATGAAGAATGATAGTCATTTTTGTATAAATTAACATTTAAGTCTCTATATGACTAAGTCTTTTGGACTGGGATATTAATGATCAGTCTGTTGCTTGGCATAGTGAATAGCACAATGAATGGACTTTGGACAGTCCAAAGTCAGTCCCATTCCTACTTCTGACTCTTCCTACTTAACAGATCATAAGCACTTCAATTAACCTCTCAGATACTTGATGTTTTTTTTTCGTAACAGAACAACAACAATATATGCACCATATGTTTCATGGGTTTATTCTGAGGAAAATACTTTGCAAACCTTTAAGATCTATATAGATACGAGCTATTTTTATTAGCATAGAACCATCAATCTCTGCAGAGGATCATCAAAGGTTCTACCACAGCACACCTTGTCAGTACATTACTAATTCTATTACTTATAAATGAAGACTGTTCTCTAACCACAACTAGGAAAGCAAATACTCTTCTATCAAATCCTCATTGTTTATTGTTAAAATCAGTTTCTTTTCAAGTTCTTGTTCTTTTAATTCTCATTAATAAAATGATTAATAAATATTTATTGTATACTATGTGTCAGGCACTGTATTAAACACTGTGCTAAACTCATAATAAAATACATGCTTACATAATTCTTGCAAATGTTCTTACCTGGAATTGTACATCCTGGTTGATATTGGGCACACGGAATTGTTTCAGGAACCTCTCATCTTCACTCCAAAATATGCGAATATCAGGGATGTTATACAGGATCATGGCCAGCCTCTCCAATCCCAGACCAAAGGCCCATCCAATATTGTTTCGAGCACCAGCTTCAATAGAATAAAAAAAATTATTCAAGGATGATAATCTAGGAACTTAAAGGTCCATGTAATATTTCTCTAGCATTCATTATAATCAATTCACAAGTATTGATTAAGTACTTAAGATAACATAAGCTAAGCAGATGGAGAAGGGATGCCACTAGTAGCTGGGGTGGAAGAAGGGGATGAAGAGCAAAGGCCTCCTGAAGGAGTTAACTTTAACAGAGGTGAGAAAGGAGAACATTATCATCACCAAACATAGTACTGAGTACCAACTATGTATGAGAACTGTATTACATGCTAGGGCTACAATTAAGAATAAAATAATGAGAGGAAAGAAATGGAGCCAAGATGGCAGAGGAGCAGGGAGAAGTATGGTGAACTCCCCGCCAAAACTCCTCTAAAGAGATGCAGAAAACATACCAGACCAAATTTTGATGGGGAAATCCAGGAAAAAGTTTCAATGAATCATTCTGTAGCCCCAGTCAATACAGGGAGACAGAAAGAAAGATCTGTCAACACTGGAGAAGGGGTCTGGCCAGGGGGCTCTGTAGAGCACTCCAGCAAAGGGAGAAGCTATGTACCCAGGCAAGGGTTGAGACTGCACACTTGAAGAGGACATCACAGATGCATCTTGAGGCACCTTGACTTCATGGAGGCTGGCAATTCTGTTGCCTATTACCCAGTGAGGGGTCACAGAATTTTTGTAGACTGAGAAGGGGACCTGTGCAGGGGAACTTAGCAGAAACAGATTAAACAAGGGTGGGTAGATGTAAGAGTATGATAGGAACGACAAAGCACAAAGAGCAAATGGTGAGTACACAATACTAGAGAAGTGTGAACCAACTGAAACAAACCATACTCCCCAGGAAATAGGTTGAAGAGCAAAGCAGGAAGCTTTGACAGTAATTGTCAGAAGGAATGCATGTAAATCCTTTCTTTAAGAAGTCCCTGGCATTGGAGACAACTGCTGTAAACCATTGTAGCAGAACACCACGTCTAGACTCTGAGTTTCTCTCTCAATCATGTTGTCTCTTAACTTTTCAGTACTGGAAAGCAAGATTCTATGTCTTAACTTCAGGCAAAACAAAGACACTGTGTACAGTAAAAACCACATGTATACTCTGACAGTATCACAACATCAAATTTTGAGGCAAGTACAACAAAACTACTTACGTTCTAAGAAAAATCATTACACAAAATCCCTCTTTGTAACGCTCAACAACAAAGAGGACAAGGTAAGAGCTTCCTTGAGCCATTATTTTCTCATCTGTAAAGTAGAGATATCTATGGAACTTCAGAGGGATGTCATGAGTTTCAAATGAGATGATTTATGTAAAGTATCTTATAAACCTGAAAATGCTATTTAAATTATTATTATTTCAATGATACAGAGGTACAGGATTGGGCTTTTTTTTCTTCTTAAAAAAAAAAAAGCCATGGTAAAATCCACAGCATTCATGGTTTACATATGCGGGGGCAGCTAGGTGGGCTAAAGAATAGAGTGTTGGCCTATAGATAAGAAGATCCGAGCTCACGTCTGACCTCAGACATTTACTAGCTATGTGACCTTGGGCAAGTCACTTCAGTTCTTCTGCTACAGTTTCCCCAATAAAATGGCGATGATAATGGTACCTATAATGAACATCAAATGAGATAATAATTGTAAAGCATTTAGCATAGTGCCTAGTATGTAATAAATGTGTAAGTGTTGGCTATCATCATCATCTTCAATATTAAATCTTTAGAAATAGTTAAATATGGCAAGTAAAAACTGATTCACACTTCAAGTAAGACCAAAGCTGTCTCTTTATTTTTATCAATATCTTCATTTATTTTTCCCCTTCCTTTTCTTTTTCCTTTTCCTTTTCTTCTTTGCTAATACTTTTCTAAGAATGGAAAATCAGCTTTGATACTCCTGACAATGTATCTATCCTTTTAAGTAGGCAGTTTCCCCATTCTGGCTGAAGAAGTTCTTAAAAGAGGGTATCTTATTTGTGTCTCCTATTTTATAACTATTACTTCTCTTGATCCCTATGAGGTAGATAAGGCAAATACGAGTATCCCCATTTTAGAGATGACGATGGTCACTCAGCTTTATTAAATGGCAGCAGAGAGACTTGAACCCATGTAGTTTGACTGAAATCTAGACATCATTCTACTATACCATGGTCCCTCTAAAAGTCATAGAATGTAAGAAACAGACAGTTGAGATGGGGACCAGACTTAAGTTCTTTCTTTTTCTCTTGTTTTTCTTAAGAGAGGTATCAGGGCACAATGGATAATCAAAAGTTGGCTTCAAAGCAAAGGAAGACCCAAGTCTAAATTCTACCTCTAAGCTGTACTGACCAAGTGACCCTGGGTAAGTTACTTAGTCAGTGTTATAGGCCAGTGGTGTTCAACCCAAATAAAAATGGGTCACTGAATTGTACATAATAATCCCTACAGGATGAATATTGGCTTAGAAAAATACATATTGACATTATCTACGTTCTACTGTATTTGGGGACAGCTAGGTGGCACAGTGGATAGAACACTGGACTTGGACTCAGAAATACTCATTTTTATGAATTCAAATCCAGCCTCAGACACTTACTAGCTATGTGACCCTAGGCACTTAATTTACTTTATCTAGTTCCTCATCTGTAAAAGCAGGTGGAGAAGGAAATGGCAAACCACTCCAGTATCTTTGGCAAGAAAACCCCAAAATGAGGTCACAAAAAGTCAGATACAACTCAACAACAACAACAACCATATTTGTATTTATTTTGTTAAATATTTTCCAATTACATTTTAATCTAGTATAGGGACACTTGTTCTAGGTAATTCTCTATGACTTTAAGTTGTAGAGAAAGTATCACTTAGTATTGGTAGAGGGAGCTTCCTCATCTGGCAGTTCTCTATATCAATGAAATCATAGTCTAGCCTCTATCTTTACATCTTTTTGTTCTTTGGATTTTTTCTTCACTCTGCATCATTTTTCCAAATCTTCCTATATTTCTTTAAATTCTTCATCTTCTTCATTCCTTATAGCATAATAATATTCCATAAGATTCTTGCTGTACTATCTCTCTGGTGTTCATTTACAAATCATGTTTTTTTTCTAAATCATATGCTTTTAACCTTTGGTCTGGTTTCCTGCCCTCCCCTCACTCTTTCTGGTTTTTTGTTTTATTTTCTCCTTTTTTTGGAGTCAGGGCAATTGGGGTTAATTGCCCAAGGTCACATGGCTAGTAAGTGTTAAGTGTCTGAGGCTGGATTTGAACTCAGGTCCTCCTGACTCCAGGGCAGGTGCTCTACTCAGTGTGCCACCTATCTGCCCCCTCACTCTTTCTTTATCCATTCCATTATCTATTCATGTCACTGTAGCTATCTTTCTTCTAAACTTTTATTAATGGTTTTTACCTTTTACTTTTTCTTTTCTTATCCTACTTTCCTAGTTTTTTTCTTTCGTTTTTCTCTAGTTCCTCACTACAACCATAGATGTTTCATATGTGCTTAGTGAACTGGCTCTTAGTCAAATCTTAGTGATATTACCAATGTGCTTAGTGAATATAGTTATATTTGCTTCAATAAGAGTAAGTGGATCATTGCCGCTGAGGTACATGCTGGCATCTCCAATATATAGATCATTTCCTTATAAAAGTTTGTGTGTCAGTTGTTTGGAACTAAGAATTCTCATTTTCCCACACCAATAATATTATAAATGGCTAGATTTTCAGGTCAGGCCACAAAAGCCTATTTAGCCTACAATGCAGTTGAAGCATTACATATTTTCAGTGAAAAATAGTAGAAACTGATATTATAGAAATACTTGTAACACAATTAATCAAAACAGAAGAACAATAACATTATATAATCTAGTTCTTTCTCCATATTGATCAGAGAATCTCAAAATTGGAAAGGATTTCAGAGGTGTTGGAGGTAAACATCTGTCTGAACAGGAATTCTCTCTACAATGTTCCTCCTATCCATCCCAGTCCCCCAAATGGTCATCCAGCTTACACTTGAAGAACTCAAATGACAAAAACCTCTTCTTTATGAAGTATCCCATTTCACATCTGGATAGCTTTGAAAAGGGACTATCTTGTCCCTTCCTTTGTATTCCCAGTGCTTAGCAAAATGCCTGGCACATTATTATTATTGTGTCATTTCAGTAACATCCACCTCTTCATGACCCCATCTGGGGTTCTCTTGGCAAAGATACTGATGTGATTTGCCATTTCCTTCTCTAGCTCATCTAACAGACAAGAAAGCTGAGACAGAGTTAAGTGACTTGCCCAGAGTCACACAGGTAGTAAGTGTCTGAGGCTGGATTTGAACTCATGAAGATAAGTCTTCTTTGTTCCAAGCCCAGTGCCCTATCCACTGTGTCACCTAGCTGCCTGTCACAGAGCACATGCTAAATATGTTTATTGACTGACTGACTTGAGTTATTAGGAAGTTTTTCCTTCTACTGAACTGAAACCTGCCCCTCAGCAACTTCCATTTATTTGATTCTACTCTGTCTCACAGGACTAAGTACAATAAATTAACCCATTTTGTACACATTTTGTTTATATTTTGTCTGGACTCTGAGGACAGAGATTCCCTCTACTGGTGAAGACCATTGGCGATTTAGAGCCTTGTGAAGATGTTCTTTATAGTGAGAGATAAAGAGACTTGCCCATGGTCATACCTCTAGTGTGTGTCTGTCACAGGCAGGACGTGAACCCAGGTCTCTCTAACTAAGGCTGCCCCTCTATCCAATAAACCACAAGACCTCTTCTCCATAACAACTTTTCAAATACTTGTAGGAAGTTCTCATTCCTCCCAGTAAGTTTTCTCTTTTACAGGCTAGATGTGTGGAGCACCAATGCAATATTTACAGCACCCACGATCACAATAAAGACCATGACTATAAATATAGCATGATATTCAATTGCAAAATATACCAGACTCTCCAGGTAGAGAGGAAAGAACTGAAGGATTTATTTAGACACCAGGAAACCAAATTCCAAAACCAGTAAACCAAAGATATTCAGAAGCCATAATAACACTGACAGCCACAGCATCCTTCAGCCTTCCCACAAACCAATACAAGATCAATATCTATTCTTGAGCCTATCTGACTCCTTGCCTGAGCATCCTCTCTCCCCCACCATCTCACTAGCTCTACCAGCTTCCTGTGGGCTCTGCTTCCCTTCAGCAAACTCCTCCCACCATAGGCTCCATGTGATCACATTCAGTCTATTAGGGGGCAGAGTTTATCTTCACAGCAGGGAAGCTTCCTGTGGGCTCTGCTCCACCCTTCAGCAAATTCTCTCTGTCACAGGCTCCATGTGATTACATTCAGCCTATTAGGGGGCAGAATTTACTTTCAAAGCAGGGAAGGTCTTCAAACCCTAGGTCTATTAAGGGGCAGGGAAGATCTTCAAATTCCCATTTTCATTACAATGTGCTAACATAGTTTTTTCTTTATATTGAATGTTGGCACTTGAAGAAATTGAGGTTTAATTAGAATAGAGAAGGAGATTTATAAAGACTTTTGTAGCCATCCTCAATACCTTTGGGGTATTTTCCAAAGCTTTAAAGATGCTTGACAATGGCCTCTCCTTAGGCTACAAATGTACTCAGATCTCTTATACACACACACACACACACACACACACACACACACACACACACACACATACCAGGTGCTATAGGAAACATGAGAAAGAGCCAATCAGAGCCAAGTAAAAGGATTATTATCAAGTAATACTTTAATTAATAAACATCTATTAAGCTCCTACTAGGTACCAAACATTGTCCTCAGCAGTGGAGATGCAAAAAAAAGATAAAAAGACAGTCCCAGCCCTCAAGGAGCTCACTAAATCTGAACAGCTTTGCATCATTTTTCAATTGTAAGTCTTGCCTTCAAATTTAGACTGGAATTTCCTAAGGACCAAGGACCATATCTATGTCCTGCTCATGGTACAATGTTGTATAAGCAATAGCTGCTCAATAAATATTTGATTGCATTTTTGAAAGGGAAATGAACAAGAGGAGTTAAAGAAACATTAGCCACTGCAACCTACTTCTTAAATGTGATCTTTAGAAAATATGCTTATATATTATTTTATTTTTTGTTACTCAAATTAAATGGTGATAGGATATTATAGATATTATAGGAATATGGGCCTCAGTCAGGTGGATGATAAATATTTACTGCTGATATTTTTTTTCTTAATCTTGTGGTGTACTGATTCCTTTAAAAGCTTGTTTCAAAAGTTTAACATGTAGATGTGGAAGCCTACTTATCAAGGTGTTTGCTAATATTATTTAGACATCCCTACAGTTATTATACCTCCTCAATTTAAGTTCCATAATTACTCATACACTCAGAAAACATTTTGAAGATGTTTCTGCTTCATGGACCTACACTAAGCAAAGAGTTTACTAGATTCATTAGTTTTTTTTGTTTTGTTTCGGTTTATTTTATTTTTTTTTATTTTTGCTTTTAATATTTTTAAAATTAACTTTTGTTTATTTTTAGTTTACATCATTCGTTTCCACGAGATTGAGTTACAAATTTTTCTCCCCATCTTTCCCCTACCCAGCACCCCAAAACAGTAATCCCATGTTTACCTCCTCCCCCAATGTGCTCTCTCCTATATCCTCCCCCATTACCCCTCTGACTTTCTGGCAGGGCAAGAAGGATCTCCTTACCCCAGTGCCTGTATATCTTAATTCCCAGTTACATGTAAATAATAATAATAATAGTAATAATAATAATAATAACGATAACAACATATGTATATATGTATATGTATATACATATATACATTTGATTTTAGAACTTTAAATTCTAGATTCTTTCCCTACCTCCCTCCTCACCCACCCCCACTGGAAAGACAAGCAATTCAATACAGGCTGTACATGTGTAGTTATGCAGAACATCTCCACAACAGACATATTGTGAAAGACTGACTATAATTTCTCTCCTTCCTATACTGCCCCCACTTGTTCTATTCTCTACTTTCTCTCTGTCCCTTTATAGAAGTGTGTGCTTCTAACAACCTTCCCCTCCAACCTGCCCTGCCCTCCATCATCCCCCCTCTCATCTCCATCCCCCCTACTCCCCTGTAGGGCAAGATACCCAATTTAGAGTGTATGTCATTCCTTCCCTAAGCCAAATTCAACGAGAGTAAGGTTGATCCATTTTCTTTTGCCTTCCTGTTCTTCTCCTCCATTGTAACAGTTATCCTTTGCCTCTTCTATATG
>CM053587.1:225377099-225404809 GCA_028646515.1 Pseudochirops corinnae
GGGCCTCTTTTGCCATTTGAGTTAGTATATTTTTTTAAGGTGTTATTGTCTTCAGTCAGGTTGTTGACTCTCTTTTCATGATTTTCTTGCATCATTCTCATTTCTCTCTCCAATTTTTCCTCCACTTCTCTTATTTGGTTTTCAAAATCCTTCTTAAGCTCCTCTATGGCTTGTAACAAGTCTACATTTTTCTTGGAAGCTTTTGGTGCAGGAGTTCTGACTTTGTTGTCTTCCTCCTGTTCCATGCTTTGGTCCTTTTTGTCCCCCAAAAAGGAATCTAAAGTTAGATGGCTGTGCTTGCTTTGCTTCCTTTGCTTGCTCATGTTGCCAGTCAATTACTTGACTTTTTAGCTCTGTGGAACTCTGCTTCCAGTGGGGAGAGCTTTGTCCCAAATCACTGGGATTTTCACAGGTGCCAGAGCTATTAGGAGGCAGCCATCTCTGCAGCCCCCACTAACTTTGGCTCACTGTTCGCATACCTCAGGACCAACACCCAAGACTATGATCCTGATCCAGGCAGCTTAAGATAAGAGCACTTAGCCTCTGAATGATTGCTTGACCCTTCTGCAATCTGCAGGCTGAGAGCTCTGAAGCAGCTGCATGGAGGCAGCTGCAGGGCTGCCACTTCTGCTGCTCTCTTGCCCTGGGGGTGGATGGCCAGACCCACTTTTCTCCCCCAAATTTAGCTGAGTTCCACTGACCTTTCACTTTGTCTTTGTTTCTTATGGCTTGATAATTCTGGAAACTGCCACAGCTGCCAGTGACCCACTCTCCTGAAAGCTCCAGCCGCAGCTTGTCCTGGCCGCCCCAGGGCCAGGCCGCGGTTTTAGGCCTGGCTGGTTTTGACTCCCAGTGTGCTGTGATAAGCCTTTCCTGTCCCTCCTGCTGGACTGCCTTCAGTGGGAGCTTTGTTTCTCTGTACTTTTGTGGGTTCTGGAGCTCTAAAATTTGTTTAGAGTCATAATTTATAGGTATTTGAGGTGGTTATGGGGGGAGCTGCAGAGTTTTCCTGCTTCTGTGCCACCATCTTGGCTCTGCCTCCCCATTCATTAGTTTTTACAAAGATCAAAATGAGATCTGTTAGTCACAGATCTCTCACTATGGCTCTGCCCCACTATATCTTGAAGCAGTTGTTTTTAAATGTATTCTTGTGGTTCCTATTTAAAAAGATGCTAATCTATTGACACATACCATTAGTTAATTAATATTTATCAAGTGTCCACTTGTGTCCCACATATATTTAGAAGACACTTAAGGAGCTTATAGTCTAATTGGGAAGATACAGACTCAAAAATGTGATTAATAACATAGGATAACAAATGATAAGCACCAAATTAATGGTCCTGAAAATCATTCCTGTAGGAATTGAGCCCACTCTGGGGAAGAGGAAAAGGAAAGGCAGGTATGGAGCAATCAGAAAAAGCCTTATGAAGGAGCTTGGATTTGGCTGTGTTCTTGCCAGTCACCAAGCTATGTTCTAGCGATTTCACTCCTTTCATCTCTGGAAGTCCATTCTGAGGTCCTGGTGATCTGAATGATGTGTGTCTCACCTGACCCACCATTTCAGGCAGGCTCCAGTCAGGTTATGCTTTACTCTCCACTTCCTGTCCATTTTCTTGCCCTACCCCTCCAACCTTCCCTCCACCTTTTCCTCTCTCTTGCTTTCCAGCTGTGGAATCATTATTAAATCATTTTGTCACTGTTCTCCAAACGGTGTCTAAATCTATTCCACTACAGTCCCAATTAAAATCTCTGATTTTTTGGGGGGACCAAAGGGCCCCTTGTTGGTGACTATTCCCTTTTGTATGCAGCCTCCCAAAGAGTCAAAAGATCACAGATTTGGAAAGGGACCTTAGAAACAATCAAGGATAGGTCTCTTATTTTCAGGTGAGAGAAATGAAACACAGAGAATTTTCTCAAGGTCACAGAGTAATTTATCTGAGATCAGATTACAACTCAAGTTTTCCTGACTCTAAACCCAGTGCTCTATTCACTGGGCCAGACTGCATCCCTGTATAAGAATGTAAGCTCCTTGAGAGCAGGGGTGATCTTTATTTTTGTATCCCCAGTGCTTGGTGCATAGTAAATGCTTAATAAATGCTTTGGCATTCATTAATTTCTTTGAGCTGGGCTTTGAAGGATGTTTTGAACTCTGTTGTGGCAGGCGGGAGAAAATTTAACATAAGTAGCACAGCATGAGCAAAGGTGTGAGAGTAAAAATCCACAAGGACACCATAGCAAAGAATGGACAGAACCACTATGATTAGAGCACAAGGTTCATGTCAGGGAATAGTGAGAAATAAGGATGGAAGGAAAAGTAGGAAATAGTTTGTGTAGGGCCCTAATTGCCAAGATAAGCTCTCTGGATTTTAATTTATAAGTAGTGAGAAGCCACTGAGGGCCTTGGGAAAAGAGGCAATGTGCAAAAATTATATTTCAGAGGAACTAGAAAGAAAGGGACATTATGGTACTCAGTGATTAGTCGCATATAAGGAGCAAGAGTGAGAAAGGGTCAACTTCTCTAAAGTTCTTAGCTTAAATGACTGGGGATCTTACGAAGTCCACAGTGCCTGAATACAAACTGAACCACATTTCTAAAATTGAACTTTTAACCTTCCCCCTTAAAATGGCTCCTCTCCTGTTGTTCTATAGTCGATAAAAGAAATGTGAATGAATGTTGCTAGTAAGCCTTCAGTGGAAACATCCTGCTGGTATTTAGAAATTTTCTGGCAGACGTCAGAGAAAAATTAGGGTTACAGATATAAACTGGAAGTAGTCTTCATAGAGAAGATAGCTGAAACCACAATAGGAGATAAATCTGAGGGAGAGGTTAAAGAGATAAGAGAGGAACTGAAGACTGAACCTTAGGGAATGCCCACAGTCATAGAGCAGGAGGAATAGCCAGAAGAGAAAATAGAGGAGTATTAAAAATTAATTTTATCTCTGGTACTCTAATTCTTGTTTTACATATGGGAAATGTTGTTTATCACAAATGAATTTTAAAGGCATTAAACTGAAAGGAAAGTGCTATTTTAAGAGTAAATCTATATGCTGCTATTTTTATCAGAGAAGAGAAAGCAGCCAAAACAATTAGAGGAATAAGAGTATAATGGTATCAGCCCCAAAACAAATTACCAGAAAGTTCTGGGAAGGGCACTGATTTCTCCTCTTTAACACTGTCAGTGCTGGATTCATGGGCAACTATAGAAACATGGACCATCAGCAGGATCCAAAGTTGATAAGGTGGGGGATACAGTAGTAGCAAATGGTATGGATTATGAGTTACCACAAAGGCAAAGAGAGGTCCTAGGATGTGAAAATTCAGATGGTACTATTAGCACTGGTACTCTTTTAAGGGACTAGAAACCACTGACTGTGATATACAAGGGTTTAGCTTCTGATGACCCCCTAATTATGATATCTTCTAGACTGATGTCCTTGGCTCCAGGTGCCACAGTTCACTCCTTGCACAAATATCACAATGTCTGTACATTCTAGGGTCAAGGAAAACCGCAATCGTTGTGTTCTCCCAGTTGCTACGGTCCCAAATGCTGAGGTTTCTACCTCCTTGTTCTAAGTGTCAGAATTGCTACTTTTGTTTTTTTAGTGAGGTTAATAGTTATAGTTAGTTCTGAGAGTGAATGCAAGATTTAAAGTATGTAGACCAAAGTGGCTAATCCTGGAATCAGTATCTAAGACCTCAATCAGAAAGGGGGCACAGGTGAAAAGTAACGTTAGCAAATGCAGGTTGGGAGCCAAGTCCTAGAAGTACAAGCCAAGTAAAGAGTGTATAAGTGAAATAAGATTCCTGGGTATAGGCTAGACCAGGTGAATCATCCTGAGCCCAAGGAAAAAGACATGGAAGGAGAGTAGAAATAGGGTCTCAATATTCAGAAGAGTCTGGAGAATTCATCAACATAATAATGTAAATATAATCACAGGATAATACTTCTAGGGATAGAAAGGACTACACAGGCCACTAAATTCAACCCCCTCATTTTATAAGGACTTGCACAAAGTCATACTAGTATCAGAGGTAGAATCTGAACAAAAGTCCTTTGACTCCTGAGTCAGTGGTCTTTCTGCTCCTAGGAAAGAGGCTATATATCATCTGTCCCAGTTTTATGTACTCTTCCTGGTGTGATTAGATCAGGAGTAGCAGATGTGTGACATTCCCCAGAGCTAGGCATAAGTCTGCAAGTGCAGTTACTGCACCATAAGGCCACATCCTTAGGGAGTCCCAACAGCAGTAACAAATATACTGTATGGCTCCCACCTGCCATCTCTTCCCTCTAGCTCTCAGATTAAAATGCTCTATTATATTCATAGGCCAAAACCTGTCTTCACTAATTCTGACACAGAAATGCTAATGTTTTCTATTGAATAGCAATGTAAGAGTCCCCTAGGAGAGTGTCTGGACTTATGGACACTTCTAATGTAGCAGACATTTTCCCAATATTTGGCAGGTAATGAGATATTCTTGTGCTTATCATCGGGGACCATTATGCCAGCAAGTAATGACATTTTTGAAGTTACGAATGTACATATGTAATGTAAATATATACAGTATGTGTGTACATATATATGTGTGTGTGTGTGTGTGTGTGTGTATACACACACAGTATATACCGAATATATTAGAAATAATAGAATATAAAATAAATGGTAGTTAGGAAGAAAGGACAGCAGCAGCTGGGAAGGGTGGGAAATCAAGGAAAATTTCCTGGAAAAGGTAGTGTTTGTGTTGCACCTTGAAACATGAAAGGTATTCTATGAGATGAAGGTGAGGAGGGAATGTATTTCAGGCTCAAAAGCATGGAGAAGGGTAATGGAGTGTCCTGTAGTTAGAACACAGATTAATTCAACAGGGAAAAAAAGAGGAAAGAAAGAAGGAAAAGAAGAAAGGAAAAAAAGGAAGGAAGGAAGGAAGGAAGAAAAAGGAAGGAAGGGAAGGATACAGGAAGGGAGAAAGGAAGGAAGGATTATGATGATATAATGATGAATGACTAAACAAACAGATAAATGAGAGAAAGGGAGCACCACCACCACTCTCCACCCCTGAACTATTTACTAACTACAAACCATCATTCAGGAAGAACATACAAACCGGCAGTCAACAAGGTTTATTTATACACAGACAGATAAGGCTTGTCAAAAGGGCCCTGTGTGCCCAAGTGGACACAATAACAATAAACTTAAAACAACAGGCAATAAAGATAGCATCAGATTGATAACAGCACCTTCTCAACACCAGTTAAGATAGGATTCCCCAAAAGGTGGGCCTCAGTGCATTTAGCTTATACCAGTTCTGCGTGTCCACAACTAAGGTTTCCTTAAACATTTTTAAATCACTAAGGCCATGCAGCCTAGTTAGCCCCTTAGGGTCCAAGGCCTCAGCAGAATGATTAAAGCTTAAATACCCAGTCACAAAAAAACAGTCAGTTCAAGCACTGCAGTAGTATCCATGGAGTACTGAAAGATCTAAAGGAGGGTCTACACCACCTACGACTGACTGTCTTTGGAGGGTCTATGGGACGAAATAGAGAATAATTGCATAGGATGAGAAGATATGGTCAGAAAGGAAAGCCTTAATCTGTGCCATTTGAGGACATTTCCATTTCAATGAGATGACAGTTCCATTCAAGCAGCAGGAACACATGCCTGTAGTCTGTTAGTAAGACTGAGAATTCCAACTAAATTCAGATGGTGTTACAAGTTATACTTTGCCTGTTTTCCCATTAGTAAGTTTAAAATAATTTCTCACTTCTATTTTTTTCCCATCACATATAAGAGATCTATTCTGGCAGTTAAGGAATAAATTTCATTTTCACAGGGAGTATGAGTTAAAATTTTGAACTTGGAATTTCCTCTTACTACAAATAATTATATCTAGGTAACTGACTTTTACAGATGGAGAAGGAATACATCTTAAGGCTGTGTTTTCTCTGATTTGTATAATTCAACATTAAATTCAAAGAAAGCCTCAAAACAAATAAAACGTTTTCCAAAGCCACTCATTCCAAGCTTCTGTCTTGGCCTACTGCTATTTAAGTTGGAATAAGGTGAAAATAACCCTATGATGAAACTGTATAAATCATTATTGATTACATATGGAAAGACATTGTTGAAGGGTGGCTAAAGAGGAGCAAGCAATCTTAATCAAGCATTTATTAAGTATCAACTACATGCTAGCCACTGTCATAGGCACTAGACATACAAGGACAAAAAACAAAGCAGTCCCCGTAGTCAAGGCTGTTACATTTTATAAGGAGGAGCAATTTGTGTGCATATACATATATAAATATATACAAATACGTTAAAAATAAATAGTAATTTTGGGAGGAAGATACTATCAGGGAAGCACTGGGGGAAATCAAGATGGTGAAATGTGGGGAAAAGGATGGGGGATAGGGGAAGAGGCAGAAAGAATCTCTCACAAAACCATGGATTAGAGTTGGGAGTACTCAGCAATATGGCACTAACAGAGAGGGAAGAGGGCTCAGGGGGCAGGAGTCTAAGGTCTCATTTTTATAAGGTTTTTTTTGGGGAACAGACCAACTCCTACTGTGCCACTTTGGGGTCAGCATATCTAAATCATCTCAAATTTCTTGGTAAAACTTCAGTCATAACCTCAGAGTTATCAGTATCTTTTTAATACTCTGTTGGTCTGGAGGTGTGGAGGTCTGGATTTCATTTGGAGTTTATGTTATCATCCCAGAAACCTTGACAAGTTACACGTAGATGGCTTCCTTTGATTTGGCATATATAACCAGCATGTGAATTTTAACTAAGATATGATAATTTCCAAATTATGTTTCTTTGAAGTTTGGAATGGTTTATATGTGACTTGTCTGTTTCCCTTCCCAATCTTATTTTCTGCTAATACTTACTATACCGACTAGAGAAGCGGAGGGGGGGATGGTGAGGGGACTGGACAAGATACGATTTTAACGCAACTGGTCTGGATGGGCTACAGAGTGGATGAAAGGAAATAATGTATAATCACGCTGGAAATGTAGGTTGGAGTCAGGTGGATGCTATGGATACTTTGTAAAAAGGAGTTGTATTTTGAAAACACTGTTACGTACCCAGGACAAAAACTTGGTCAGAAGTCTCACTATGAAAAATAATGGTTTATGATATCCAGTCATATTCTATTTATTTAGCATGCTTTAAATACAACCCCACCATACCCCTACCTGGTGTTCAAACGGGACTGCTTTTTGCAGGCAACCACGTCAACCAGGACAAAGAGTCATGAAGAAGGGACCTCAACTATTGCCTCAGACATTTATGAGCTGTGTGACCTTGGGCAAGTCTGTGCCTCAGCTTTCTCATCTGTAAAATGGGGATGATAACAGCACCCACCTCATAAGACTGTTGTGGGGATATAATGCAATAACATTGGCAGTGTTTTGCAAACCTTAAAGTGCTTGTATAAGTGCTAGTTATTATGATTATGATTATTCTAGAGAACTGTTCTTGAATGGTCTCAGTAGAGGGTGGAGTGACATATTTTCTTTGGGAAAGCAAAGAGGTGTCACCAAAAACATTTTATCCAAAATTATCTTTTTGTGTCTTCATTCGCTTTCATCTAGCTATAGTATGTGCATATATGGGAGGGCTGTGTGTGTGTGTATGTGTGTGTGTGTCTGTAACAGAGATTACCTCAGGTTCTCAAAGGCTATACCAGTGCTAGCAGATGTCGCAAGGACAGAACAATCTAGTGGCCAATAGTTCTGTCATCTAAGGACCAGCCTACTTAAGGTCAAAGGTGATGAATTGGTCTGACCATTGTAACGCAAGAAACCTTCAAAGAAGTGGAGGAGTTATATTTTTTTTAATCTCTGGAGGATGATCTGCAATTTGACGTCTTTGAAGTACTACAGTGAAATACACAGCATAAGTGACAAGAAGCTCACTGAGGGCAGCAAACATGTCTTCTTGGCTAAGATTCTCACTTTCAAAAGTCCAAGTTTATTTAAGGAATTTGTTGGTAATGTCCAAGACAGACTGATAGAGACCAACCTTCCTAAAGCACCACATTGAAGCTGTCACTCACCTCCTCCTCAAAAACCTTCAATGGGTGCCACAGAATAAAGCCTAGACTTTCTAGCCTAGAAGTTGAGACCCTCTATAACAGCGGTTCACAACCTGTGGGTCACAACCCCTTTGGGGGTCAAACTACCCTTTCACAGGGATCACCTAAGACCATGGGAAAACACATATTTCTGATGGTCTTAGGAACCGAGACATCACTCCTCTATCTGTCTCCAGGCGGGTCCGCCCACATGCAGATAAGCACACATATGAGTATTAAAGGGTCGCAGCATTAGGAAGGTTGAGAACCACTGCTCTATAATCTTTGCCCATCCCCAGGAAAGTGTGCAAACTTACACACATTTTAAGAGGGTTTTCTGAATAGGAACCCATGCAATCTGGAAGCCCTGGGAGCAGTCAACAAATTTTGCTTTGTTTTGTTTTTGGAAGGGGGAAGGCAAGGCAGTTGGGATTAAGTGACTTGCACAAGGTCACACAGCTAGTAAGCATCAAGTGTCTGAGGCTGAATTTGAACTCAGGTCCTCCTGACTCCAGGGCTGGTGCTCTATTCACTGAGGCACCTAGCTGTTCCCTCACCCCCACCCCACCCAGTCAACAAGTTATGCAGGGATACAGAGAAAGAATTTCAGTTTCTATGTTCCTTAACAAAAGTGACCTCTTGGGTTGTTGCCCTTTCTTTTCAATTCCCACTGCTCCCATCCTATCTAGCTCCTCTGTCTTTAATGTCTCTGCTGCCTTGCATTTTACTTCACTTCCTAACACACTGATGCCTAAAAATCTGTTCTTACCTATTTATCTACCGCCTATCAATCCAATCCAACTCCTCAACTTGCCTTCTAGGCCCTCCATAATCTCCCTGTTCCTTAACCAACATTCTGTCCCATTACTTTCTAATACAAACTTTCTTCTGGAGTAAGACTAACCCAGTCTCCATCAATAGACTCAGCATCTGCTAAACTCATTTCTACTTCTGAACCCTTATTCATGCTCCTGTCCCAACAGGAGTCTTCTTCCTAAATATTTTTGATGACCTAATAATTTTAAGGCCAATTTGGAATCTCATCTTCTCCCTTTTGATGCTATCCAGTTAATTCTCAGTGGGCATTACCTCAGACAAACTGAGACCTGAGAAAGACGTTAGCTTAAAAAGGCCAAGGTCTTCCACTGCATCCTGAGCCACTGCCAGTTGTCTTGATTTATGGCTTGCCAATAAACTCTGATGACTCTGGAGGAGACAGTGAGGCTGATGACTTTGTGCAGCTCTGCCTCACTTAAATTCAACTTACTCTAAAGACATCAACCTCAATATGGCTTTGGTATTCTTTGAGAGTGAAGGATGAACAACAACATCCAGTTAATTTTATCCATATCCTGAGGCAATTAGGTGGTACAAAGAATAGAGTACTGGATCTAGAGTCAGGGGAACCTGAATTTAAATCTAGCCTCCGATAACTACTGGCTATATAATCCTGAGAATGTCACTTACCCTTATTTGCCTTGGTTTTCTCATTCACAAAATAGGGAAGATAATTGCATCTACCTTCCAGGGTTTTTGTGATGATAAAATGAGATAATATTTATAAAGTCTTTTTCAACTGTTAAATCACCACATAATGGGTAGCTATTATTATTATTAGATATTATTACCCTGTACTTATCATTCTCCCTAAAGGGTATGAAACTTAGCTTGGAGTTCCAACTCCAACACTTAACACTTGTGTGATCTGGGAAGTCAAGTCAGTACACATTTATTAAGTACATATTATGTGTCAGGTACTAAGTCAAACACTAGGGATTAAAAGAAAAGCAAAAATCAGTCCCTGTTCCCAAGGTTGTTATTGTTGTTGTGTTTCTCCTTTGTTTTCAAAGGGGACCGTGGCATGGTGGAAATGATGACGTAACTTACAGTTGACTTTGATTTGAGTGAGGGAGGGCTGTGCAAGGTCCCCAGCCTCACTTTCTCCTCTAGAGTCATCTAAGCATGATATTCATCAGGACAACTGGAGATGACCCAGGATGCAATGAGACCCCAGCCCTTTTAGGCTAAGGTTTTTTCAGGTACTCACTTAGAGTGAGGTAACGCGCATTCAGTGAATAGGCCTCTTTAAGAAGTGAGTCAAGGGATGGCCCTCCCTCATTCTTGTTACCTGTTCTTAAAGACTTTACAATCTAATGGAGGAAAAAAGCATGCCAATAACACTTCAACTCTCTGTAACCTCAGTTTTACTCACCTGTTAAGTGAGGGGGTTGGACTAGATCACTTCTATGGATTTTATCCAGTTTCTAGCTTATGATCCAGCAAACCTTTAAATGATATTGAACCACCATTCTCCAGATCTGTAACCTTTACATCATCCTTGATTCTTCACTTTCCCTGAGAAACCCCATGCATCCAGGCAGTGGTCAATTCTTCTGTTTCCCACTTTCACAGCATGTCTTATAGCCAACCACTTCTCTCTACTTATACAGCCAGGGAGTCTAATTAGATAGTTAATGGAATAGGTCAGGGAAAAAGTGAAAAGGTCTTGAATTAGGGTGGTACTGTGTATGTGAAAAGAAAAGGGAAGGGAAGGAGAGAAAGAGAGAGAAAAAGTGACAGGAGGGAGAGAGGGAGAGAGAGAGAAAGAGAGAGAGCAAGTGCATAAAATTTGGCAGCCTATTTGGTATGTAGGGTAAATGAGAAAGAGGAGATGAAAATGAGACCAAGGCTGAAAATCTAGGTGTCAGAAAGTCTGTTAGTGCCTTCAATATTAATAGGAAAAATGAAAAAGATGGGTAGGTTTTGGAGTGAAGATAATATGTTCCACTCTGGTCATGTTGAGTTTGAGACACCTGTGGGATATCCAGTTTGAATTGTAGTTATTGAACTGAAAAGTCTGAAGTGCAACCACTGAATTGAAAAGTAGCTAAGTAGTAATAGACAACTACAGCTAAGGGGAGAGGACCTGACTAGACATAGTGATCTGGGAATCATCTCCATAAAGATGATTTCATTTTCACAGATCAGTTTAAATACCCTCATTTACTGAGCAACTCAGAGCACATCCTCATTCTTTTATAACCAACAATAAATTAGAGCAGAAAAAAACTTGAAATTCTGGTATTTAGGCACTTAGGCACTGCCTACAAACACACTCATATCTCATCATCTCTTAAAATTCCTCACTTGAACATCCCAACCCTGCTGGCTATCATTCCATTCTCTCCTCTATTCAGCCAAACGTTTTGTGAAAGCTGTCTATACGGGGTGGAGCCAAGATGGCGGCATAGGAGCAGCAACATATGGCAGCTCTCACATAGCCACCCCAAAATACCCATAAAATATGAGTCTAAACTAATCCTAGAACCCCAAAACGCACACAAATATACTTTCCACTGAAGAAAGCTGTCTATACTAGCAGCCTCCACTTCTTTTCCCATCACCCTCTTCTAAACATTCTGTCATCTGGCTTTAATCTCATCATGCAGTGGGAGACCTTGGCCTTTTTAACCTAAGGTCTTTTAAAGTTCTCACTTTGAGTGAATAGATCTCTTTAAGAAGTAAATCAAAAGGATGACCCCTTTAATAAAAAAAAAAATTAAACTGAGAGGGGAAGACCCTCAGGGTTAGTCCTGATCAGTATTTGGCCACTGGACCCAGAGGGCTCCGGAGGAGAAAGTGAGGATGGTAACTTTGTACAGCCCTCCCTCACTCAAATCAAATTCAATTGCAAGTCATGTATGTCTAAAGGACAACCCAAACAACACATAATCTCATCATTCAATTGAAACTGCTCTCTCCAAAGTTGCCAGGGGTCTCTTAACTGTCAGGTCTAGTGGCATTTTCTTAGTTATCATCTTTCTTGACTTCTCTTCAGTATCTGACACTTTTGATTATCCTATCTTTTTGGATACCACCTCTTCTCTAGGTTTTCACACCACCAGAAGCTCTTGGTTCCCCCTCCTACTGACAGGACCACTCTTCCTCAGTCTTATCTCCTGGTTCTTCATCCTTGCCATGCCCACTACTGGGAGGGGGGGGTGAGGAAGTCATATAGGTTCTTTGTGCTAGGACCTTCTCTCTTTCCCTTCTTTACTTTTTTTACTTGATGATATCATCGGTTCCCATGGATTAAATTATCATTTGTTTACAGACAATACAATCTGTATATAGATGATAATTGATAAAAATAGATTAATAATTGATTGATAAATGTAATCACTCATGCTGCTATCACTCTAGGTCTAATCCATATCATTTTTCAAGGGGACTATCACAAAAACTTTTTAATTGGTCTCCCTTACATAAATCCCTCCCCATTCCAATTAATCTTCCACTCAATTGGCAAAGCAATTTTCCTAAATTCTAGGTCTCCCTTGCTTCTTTACTCAACCAACTCCAGGGCTTCCTTTAACCACTTTGGAACTTTCTGACGGCTTAGAACTCTCATTTTAATCTATTGAAATGACACTAAAGAAGACATATTACCATCTGTTTTGCTGTTCTACCCTAAAGACAACTGGGCCTTTCCAGATGACTTGTAGCTGAACTGTCCTACTTGTAGTGTCTCCATGTATAAGAAAGAGAGCTCTTTGAGAGCAGGACCTGTCTTGTCTTCCTATTTATATCCCCAGCACTTAGCAGAGGGATTTGTACATAGAACAAGCTTAATAATGCTCTTCATTCATTCATTCATGTAATCACTCATTTCAGGACTAAATATAATGTGCCATGTTTGGCGTTTAAACCTCTTCATAAATAACTAGCAGGGGCCCTTCCCACCTTTCTTCTATCACACTTTACTCCTCACCACTCACTCTGAAGTCCTACTACCAAGGCTTACTTGAAGTTCTGTACCTTGGCACAAGCTATCCCTCCATGCCTTAGTTTCTCTGGTTTCCTTCAAGCATCAGATCCCCCCTTCTGCAGGAGGTCTTTCCTAGTCACCTCCCACCCCATCTCCCCCCAGCTGTGAGTGAACATCTCTCTGAAATGATTTTCCATCTACTCTGTCTGGGTCTTCCATTTCTGTAGTTATTTACAGGTTGTCTTCTCCATTAGAATGGGAGGTCCTTAGGAGCAGGGGCTTTTTATTTTCACTTGTATCCCCAGCACTTAGCCAAAAACTGGCGCTTAACAAGTTCTTAATAAATGTTTCTTTAATTGACTGATTTAATTTACTGATTCGAATCTCCCACTAACAAGCTTAGCAATTACGTGAGAGTGATGTGAGGGTCTCTGTACGTCAGTTTGCTCTTCTATAAAATAAGGTCGTTAGGTTACCTGATCTTTCAGAGACTGTTTTTTTCAGCTCTAAATTTCCATTATTTTATCTATCAAGACAAACTATTCAGAAAGTTCAGGGTTTTAAAAACTCTGGCAAAACAGTGATATCTGATATCTTATTACCCAGGACCCTTCAGCTTCTAGGCCCTCAAACCTTTGCAGAGGCTGCTTGGCTTATAGGAATCTTAAAGATATATACATTTTTATTGAATTTATATTGGTGTCAGATATGTAAATGAAATCTTGCAGATAAAAACAACCATATGGTACCTTGGAAAGAGCATTGACTAAGTTGGGAATGAGGAAGTTTGAATTATACTCCCTGATCTGTCATTGACTAGCTGTGTGAACATGGTTAAGTCCATTAAAAAATTTTGGGGTCTCATTTCTTCCATCTTTACAATGAGGGAGCTGGAAGAGATAATTTCTGAAGTACCTTTTAGCTCTAAAATTCTGTGACTCTACCACTAGCACCAGAAACAAACTAGAGGTATTTATGTCTTTGTTGTTGTTCAGTTGTGTCAACTCTTTGTGACCCTGGGGACCACAGAAATACTGTCCAGAGGGTTTTCTTAGCAAGGATATTTGAGTGGCTTGTCATTTCCTTCTACAGTGGATTAAAGCAAACAAAAGTTAAGTGACTTGCCCAGGGTCACACAACTAGTAAGTGTCTGAGCCCATACTTGAACTCAGGTCTTCCTGACTCCAGGTCCAGCACTCTATCCACTAAGCCACCTAACTGCCTCTTGTAAGCCCACATTGTACTATTTCAGAAGCACAGACTTTCTAGCCTGGCAGTCATGATCCTCTGAAACAGCAGTTCACAACCTGTGGGTCGCAACCTCTTTGGGTATCGAATGACCCTTTCACAGGGGTCGCCTAAGACCATCAGAAAACACATTTCTGATGGTCGTAGGAACTGAGACGTCGCCCCTCTATCTGTCTCCAGGTGGGTCTGCCCACATGTAGATATACCCACATACAAGTATTAAAGGGTCGCAGTATTAGGAAGGTTGAGAACCACTGCCCTAAGCACTATGGTTCTTTATGTTAAAATACCTTCAGTTTCTTTATTAGGTAGCAAAAATGTTTCTTTTTAATTGTTACAGATAGTGTTTCAAGATGCACATTTATCCAGGAAACAGTTTTATATTGACTAAAACTTACTCACACTAAAGTATACATGATTATCAGATACTGTTCTGCTATGTGAGACCCTAGGCAAGTTACTTAACCTCTCTCGGTTTCTTTATCTGTAAAATGGGGATAATCACAGCACTTACCTCCCAAGGGTTGTTGTGAGGATCAAATGAGAACACAGAGCCTGGAACATAGTAGGATCTACATAAATGCATATTCCTTTCTCCCTTTTCTACGAGCAGACTTTGGATGGCCAGGAGGGAAGTAGGGAGAAGAATGAGAAAGGAGAATACGGATGACAAATTTTAAAATTCTTCTACTTCATGATTTTACCAAAAGCCATCTCTGCACTTATTAGTAACTGAGACAAGTGATGTAGGGGGAAAGTTTACTGGGCTTAAAGTAAAAGGATACAGGTTTGAGTTCCAATTTGATCACTCACCATGTGACTTTGGGTAAATCATTTAACTTTTCTCTAGTCTCAGTTTCCACAAATAGAAAATTGGGATCAGAATAACATATGTAAAGCAATATGTACCATCAAGGCAATAAAAAATATGAACTGTGGGGAAGTTGATGCATAGTTTTCAGGTCTAATTACAATCACTTTCTCCAGAAACCCCTGCCCCTTCAAATCAAAAGGTTCTTAATATAAGAAAATATGGAGTTTTTTTTTCCAGAAAATGTTCTCCATGCTGCAAAATGCTTGAGCCTTTTCATCTAGCTATCTTTTCAGCTAGCATCTCTGAGAATGGTGAATTGGGGGAAAATTAAGAAATTTTTCAAGAAGTCACCAATCCAAGGCTTTCCCATTCAGGAACAGCCCACACCAACTGACATTATGGTGAAAGAAAGAAAGCACAGTTAGGAGGCCAGGTAAGCAGAACGTTAATCAGAAGATGACAAAAACACATTTACATTCTCATGCACTGCTTCCACTGCAGCAAAAAAATCAAAACGATCGCATTATCTTCCATCTCGGTAGAATTGATGTGTTTGGGCTGCTGCATGCAATCTGTTTTAAATTATGTACTAAAACAAGGATTTTGCTTGCAGTTTCAGAATGCTAAATAAGCCACTGATTAAGAACTCCAGAAACCCAAGTAAACATTCAATTATGCCTTCTCAGGAGAAAAGATGCTCTAGCCCACCCTTAAAAAAAAAAAGACATACACATTCAGTGATGTTCTTATTGGAATAGATGCCTATGAAAACATTTTTTATTGCATCTGGATATTCTGCTTGGTTTGTATCCCTTGAAATACTGTACATTTTCAGCTATCTAAAACCCATAGAGAATGAATAATTCTGGTTAGTTCACTCTCTGATTACTAGACAGTTAACCTTTTTAGTGCCAGAATTTTTCAAATTCCTTTCCTCTCCCTTGGACCTGTGACTTCATTAGTATAGGGAAGAAATTCCCTAGAGCAAAGCAGATCTGAACCTGCTCTGCAACTTAGTGCCTTAGAGAGTAGTAGCCTGGGTACTCAAAGGTTAAATGACTCATAGCTAGTAGAAACCAGAAGTAGGACTTGAACCTACGTCTTCCTGACTCAGAGGTCAGCTATCTTATCTACTAAACCTTGTGACCCCTTCTTAGATTCTGTTTTAATGGAAGTATAGTAAATGGCCTTTACACTTCCTGGGTGTAAATAGAGGATGCTGAGCATGATTTAACCTTTTCTAGGTGAATCCAGGATCCTACCATATCCATAAGCTAAGCTGATAGATAGGAGATGCACATACATAATGTTTTGTAACAGAATCGCAGAACATCACAGTTGGAAGAGACCTCAGAATTCATCTAGTACAATATGTAAAGCCTTCCCTTTGCAAAGCATATTGGTGGTTGTCTCCTCACATATGGAAGCATATTAGCTATACACATAGGGACTACTAAAGGGTCATAAAGAATCCCCCTCCATACTCACACAATAGAGATGTTTTATGCTTTAGAGCAGCAGTTCTCAACCTGTGGGTTGCGGCCCCTTTGGGGTCAAACGACCCTTTCATAGGGGTCATAGGAGTCACCTAAGACCATCAGAAAACACATATTTCTGATGGTCTTAGGAACTGAGACACCTCTCCTCTCTCCATCTCCAGGCGAGTCCACCCACATGAAGATATGCCCACATACGAGTATTAAAGGGTCGTGGCATTAGGAAGGTTGAGAACCACTGCTTTAGAGGACTACGGAAGTATAATATGTATGGATTTTCCTCCTTGCTCACCACTTCAGTACTAACTTCTGTCTTATTCTAAACTCACTTCTTTGCCATCCACGTTTCAACTTTACAACACGTGCAAGCATTTAGCCATCTACCCAGGTCATCTTGCCATCTGCATGGTGCTGCTGCTATCCTATTTCCCCTACCTGAAAAAGCATGAATTCTATTAGACTTTGGCCTCCAGAACCCATATCCCCAGTTCTTGGGGAAGTTAACCACTCATTGTTGGAGCTCCCTTCCTCCAAAGCCCAGGTGAGGGAGTGAAATTGAGCCCAGTAACCTACAATTTCTACTATCCATATCTAGACATCAGTCCATGCTTCCCCTCTATATCCCATTCAGTCATTTTGTACCTTACCATCACAGGAATGTATACTTTCATTCCTCAGATCCCCCCACTCCCACATCTTTCTAATTCTTGCTCTGGGCATAGTTATCCAATTTTTACATCATTATTGAAATAAAAGGGCATATCAATATACATCAGCTCACTATCTTGTGACTTCCCAGACCAAAATGTCCTTTGCAGGATATTGCTTCCTTCCCTATATGTACTGTCTTCCCTGTTAGAATATAATCTCTTTGGGGGCAAGAACTCTCTCTTTTATATATATATATATAAATATATATTTGCATGGCCAGTGCTTAGTATAGCACTTATCACACAAGGTAAGTGCTTAATAAATGCTTTTTCATTCACTCATTCATTCTTGGTAGTTTCTGATATTAACCACCTTGATTAATGCTTCTATTTTTCAGACCATGTTCACAGATGCTCTCACCTTTGTGTTTCTTTTTTCTATGCCCTTATAACTGATGTTATTTCTGACATGTTTACCCTAAACCTCATTCATCCTTGATTCCTCCACTCCAATATCATTAGAAGACTTCCTCACCCTTGCTAAATGCAACCTTCCACTTAATCCTCCATTCTGCTCCTATCTGTGACCCTGTTCCATTAATTAACCTATCACATTTTTTTAATATCTATCTATCTATCTGCCAAACTTTTCTCTTCAGCACATAAATCATGCTGAGGTCTCTCTTGACCTTAAAATTAAAAAAAAAAAAATGAAACAAAATCTTCCATTGATACTTTTACTTCATGAAACTTGTCTTCTTTCTCCTTCCATTCATTATTCCAAATGCCTGAATTACTCTTTGACCTCAAGCAATCTGGCTTTCTGTCAAAGTAACTAATACTTTTGACCTCTTGGGAAAGGGCTAATGTTTCCCAGTGTTTCTCTGGTACAGACTCTTCCTTCTTCTAATCCCTAGAGATTCACTTTCCCAAAAAAGGAGATAAAGCTATCCATGGGATCTGATTGGTCCTGGTTTTCCCAATGTAGACCTAAAGACCTAGTCAAGAACTTTTGTTTGCTCTTCAATCTGCTTCTATTCTTAAAACACAGATGTTTCTCTGGTCCTGTTCTTAGCCATCTTCTCTTCTTTCTCTTTCTTGGTATTCTCATGAAATTCTATGGCTTCAATAATCACCTCTACATCTACATTTTTACTTATTCATTCATTCATTCAATTCAATAAACATTTATTGTCTAGTAGGTACCAGGCACAGTGCTAAATGCTGGGGATACAAAAAGGGACAAAAGATTGCCCCTGCCCTCAAAGAGCTTACAAATGTGCAATCTAATGAGGGAGACAATATGCAATACAAACACATACACACACACACACAGTAAACTACATACAAGATAAATAGGAAATAATTAAAAGAAGGAAAGCACTGGAATTAAGATGAGTTAGATGGTATAAAAGGGATGGGAGGTAGGATTTTAGTTGGGACTTAAAGCCAGGGAGGTTGGAAGTCAGAGTAAAAGAGGAAGAACATTCCAGGCATGGGAGACAGCCAGAGAGAATGCCTGGAGCTAAGAGACTGAGTGTCTTGTTTGTAGAATAGCCTGGAGGCCAGTGTCGTAGGATTGAAGAGTACATGTTGGGGAGTAAGGTGTAAGTAGTCTGGAAAGAGAGGAGAGGGCTAGGTTATGAAGCGCTCTGAATACCAAACAGAGCATTCTGTGTTTGCTCCTGGAGGCAAAAGGAAGACAGTAGAGTTTATTGAATGTAGGTTTGGAAAGGAGAGGAGGAAAGGGCCTGTGTGTGACATAATCAGACCTGAGCTTTAGGAAAATCGCTTTATTGGCTGAATGTAAGATGGACTTTATTGGGGAAAGACTTGAGGCAGGCAGACCCACCAGCAGGTTATTGCAGTAGTCCAGGTGTGAGGTAATGGGGGTCTGCACTTGAACAGTGTCAGAAGAAAGAAAGGGGTGTATTCACTGCTGCAAAGATGAAATCGATAAGCCTTGGCAATAGCTTGGATATGGAGGATGAGAGATAGTGAAGAATCCAGGATGACTCCTGGATTGTGGGCTCTCATATTACCAATTATCTGCTAGATAGTTTCACTTGGATGTTGTCCAGCCATCTCAAACTGCTTATGTCTAGAACTGAACTTGTCATTTCTTAATCCAAATTTGGCTCTCTCTCTCTAACCTACGTCCATTAATAGTATCACCATCTGACAGTCATTGATAATTCTTCCACCAACTCTCATTCCACATAACCATTTCTACTTCCTTAATATCTCTTGTATATGGACCTATCTCAACTCTTACTGTAACCACTTTAGTTTATACCCTCATCTTTTCATGTGTAGACTATTATAATAGCCTCCTAACTGATCTTTCTTCATTCCAGGTTTCAACTACTGTGCTCAATTAATCTTTCTAATGTACCACTATGATTATGGTACTACTTTAGTCAATAACTTTAGTGGCTCCCCCTTATTAAATAAAGCATAAGCAATATTCAAGGAATATTCTCATTAACTCAAGGTCTCATACAGAAAATCCTCTTTTCCCCTTGTCTTTTGTGGCTGAAAATCTTTCAAAAGCATACTAAGATAATCGCTTTTCCTTTAAGTAGAAGATACTGAAAACAACTTAATATAGTAAAAAGAAGATAAGGTATTGGTCCTAGAATCAGGAAGCCTTGGTTTGAATACTAGTATTACCACTCAATAACCATGTCATAGTGAAAAAGGCACTTAACCTCTAGAAACATTAACTGTATTTTATTTAAAAATTAGATAATTGTAGTATGTGTCTAGACAGATAGACATAGCTTATATAGCTAGACAGCTGGATGGCTGGATAGATAGATAGAGAGAGGTAGAGAGAGAGATTAGATAGATACATAAATAGACAGACAGATACACAGATAGACAGATAGAGAGATAAGATAGATAGATAGATACATAGATAGAGAGATTAGATAGATAGACAGAGAGATTAGATAGATACATAGATACATAGATAGATAGAGAGATAGAGAGATTAGATAGATACATAGATACATAGACAGATAGATAGATAGACAGACAGACAGATAGGTGTATTTATACACATTTGTTGCCTCTCATTAGAATGTAAGCTTATTAGGAGTAAAGAGTGTTTCAGTTTTTGTATTTGTATCTCTAGTGCCTGTCACATAGTAAATGCTTAATAAATAATTGTTAATTAGTTAATAGCACCTCACAGGGTTGTAAGCATGAAATTAGACAACATGGAAAGCATTTTGCAAAACTCAGGGCGCCATATAAATTTCAAATTTATAATAATAACGACAATAATAGTAATCATGAAGACCTTTCAGGGTCTCATAAAGAATAAGAATGTAAACTACAGAGGGAATTGGACCAAATAAAGAAATGAACATAGGGCATACACTGAATGTCTTTTGTTTTATTTTTTAAAAAGACTCTGGCATCAATTTATTGTTCCTTTTACCTCTATTACAAGTTTATGGAGTGAGACTGAGGGAAAATTGTTAATTAAGCTTTGTAATAACTTAATTTTCATCTGCTTCATCTGTAAAGGATGAGTGCTGGACTAGAAGATCTCTTCCAGCTCTAATATTTCACAATTTTATGTTTCAAGGGTGTGGTTAGTTGACTTATAGTGAATGAGACATTCCTAGCCTGGGATGGGATACATGAGAAAAGAGCTGGAAAAAATATATTTGTTGGGAGTCTCACAAGTATAACAGACAGGCCTTTGAACTAAAAAGGAAAGGGAGAACACAAAAGGGTCTATATTTATCCACCAACCTAGATACCAGAGGGCCTAGCTACAAAGCAGAAAGAACAGCAGTAGATGTTCAGAAACTCATAGGAAACAAAATCCAAGAAAGAAGTCAGTAACATAACTGATAGCCTCAGATGTCTATTAACTAAAACAGAGAGAAAAGAGGAAAATAAAGATGCACTAGAGATCCTCAAAGGAGAAAGTTTGATATTAAAGATATTACTGGGGCTTGGTGGAATGAACCACATGGCTGATCTATGGTTCTGGAAGGGGATACCTTCTTCAAAAGAAAGGGGATAGGCAAAAGTATGCATGTGCTGATAGTGGTGGTGTGGAGCAGCATTTGTATAAAAAGACAAACTCATGAAAAAACAGATCTCAGAGAGGAGGAAAAATGGAAATTGTTTCCATCCCCCCCCCCCCCATATTCATTTCTTCTGTTTGGATGCATAGAGGGAAGCTAAAAGTAATGGGAAGGCATTGCAAAGAAGTAAATTTAGAAAAAAACTTTCCACTTATTGAGGTATCCCAGGAACGAGAGGGCCCTTTTACCAAAGATCTTTAAGCATAGGCTGGATGACTATTTATTGGATATGACGTAGATTTTTATTTTCAGGCTTAGGTCAGACTAAATGGTCTCAGAGGTCTCCTTCAACTGAGATTGTGTAAATCAGTAAATGTGGTTTTACCATATAAAAATTTCATTTTAAAAGTCCAGGATCCATAGTAAGTTGCATCTACTACACATTCTAATACAGCTTGTTCCTCAAAAGGACACCCTACACAAGCTTACCAGACTTCCCTAACCCCAAGTCAATAAGGTGGTGACCGTGGTGAAAACTGACTGTCATTTTCAGAGACATTAATTCAAAAGTTCCCTCTGGCTTTTTGTTCCTTGCCAAACATAGGGAGTAAGAGGCTAAGCCAACATTCTGTCCCAGTTTCTTTGCTCCCAGTCCAATGCTCTCTCCATTACAGCATACCACCCCACAGTCAAGATTTAAAGGCCAAGTAGGTTTGACCCCCATGTGATCTTATACCAGTCTAGGACATATATCCCATTCATTTAATCTCACTATATCCATCCAAAACATTTACCATTCTGACTCTTTCTCCCTCTTAAAATACCAATGTGAGAGCCTGGGGGAGGTGATGAGACTTATGCATAGTTAAGTAAGTTTTTATTCCAAGAATGAAGAAATCTTGAGGGCAAGTCTTCTTCACAAAGATTAATAGTGTGCTAGAACTTCTCTCTATAGACAAGGAGGAATTTTTTTTGGTGGTTGTTTTTTTCTTTGCTTACACATGTACGTTGCTTTAGGCAATAATATATTCCTGAAAAGTGGTAAACAAATTTTTGTAAATTGAATCATATTCTAAGTGTACTTAGTGAGGTTGCTGTTTAAAGGAACCCCGAAGGGAATCCTTTTGTAAAGTAAATAATTGCTTCCTACTTTATCTGTTTACCAAGTTTGAGTTTTCATATATCCAGTTGTCAAAGAGCAGGATTCACTGATATCAGATCCCTGAATTTTAAAAAAAAGCAAAAGAATACAGTCACAAATTACAGTGTGCAAAGTGCTTCCATAGCTATTGTTGTTGTGGTTCAGTTGTTTCAGTCACGTCCAACTCTCCATGATTCCACTTTGGGGTTTCCTTGGCAGAGACACCAGAGCAGTTTGCCATTTCCTTCTCTAGCTCATTTTATAGATGAGGAAACTGAGGCAAAAAGGGTTACGTGACTTGCCCAGGGTCACACAGCTAGGAAGTGTCTGAGGCTGGATTTGAACTCAGTAAGATGAGTCTTCCTGATACCAAGTCCAGTGCTCTATCCACTGCCCTCCTCCCCTTTTATTTATATGGTTTTAATCCATTTATTTGTTCATCTGAATACAGTTCTATGACAGCCAGGCACAAAGGCTATGGAATCTGCCCAGGAGCTGTAAAGGTGCGCTTTGTTCCTCTCCAGGCAAGAGAAGGAGCAAAAATGGCTGATGTGCTTTAGACATTTCTATCTCTTAGTGAAATTCTTGCTGAATTAGCTTGGAAGCTGGCTTATCAGATTCTGTCTGTTGTGGAGCCAAGAGAAATAAAAGTTGCCTGTCTTGCAAGGTTGAAAAATTGCACTTTCAAATCTCTATTAGGAAAAATTGCTTTCTCAAAATAAAAGTTAATCGTGCTCTACTTGTCCATATACTTTATAATTTTTTTTTTGCCATACAAGGAACTTAATTTAGAGTAAGTAATACCACTGTCACTTAAAGAAATGAATGATAAAAGAAATGTCAGTTGTTCTAATTCCATAATTCCCAAGTAATGACAATTAATGAAACACTCTTTACTAGTGGGAATTGCTTTAAGCAATAGATGAAGGAGCCACCGAGTCTTTTAAGATTTACTCTCATAACCAAATTGCATCTCTCTTCATCATTATCCAAAGTATAATTAAAAGATGACATTTAAAAACAAACATGAAACCTGACTGTACCCAAACCCCAAAGGAAAAGAAAATTGGAGATATTTCTTTTATTTCAGCATGGAAATCTGAAGGGAGTCGCCAGATAAACTCACATTGGCAGCTTCTAGCTCCTGTCCTGTATCTGTCTATAATAGCCACTTCTACTTGTCAATACAGGAAAAGTGAGATGATACACACATTCCTATCTACTGGATAGATAGCTTCTGTGCTATGGAAATATTCTATGACCTTTCCAGAAAGAAAAAATAAATCAATAAAGGCATCCTCAATAGATCGTTGCTTTCTTTTTCAGTTGGTGACCAGTGGGCTAAAATTTATAGTCATATTTGTGGTCTTCCAAGTTTCAGACTATCTATTACAAGAACATTCTATACATCAAGAAAGGCAGAATCTCATCTGTGCTCTGGGGAACTCATCTGGTAGAGAGGATTTTGCAAAAAAATTGTCTTTAAAAATTTCAAATATTTTGTAGCTTCAATAATTTCCTTAAATTCAAACACTATATTTAACATTTTAAAATCCTTTAAAGTGAACAATTTAATTGGCTTATGGTGTAATGCATCATTTTGAAGAAACATTTTCAAGTCTTCCAAAAAAATAGGCAATGAAATTTCAACTTTTTGGGGGGTCTTTTACTGGCTATGAACAGAAGTACAGAATTCAATAACACAATGTTAGAGCTGGAAAAGAGTAGAGATCAATTGGTTCAATCACTGAATTTCTATTTTATTTTTTTACTTTATAAATTTTATTGCGTTTTATGGAATTGAGACCCAGGGAAGTTAGGTGAAGCGTCCACACTGCATTGTTTTAAATAGTCTCACAATCTCAGAATGAAGGCATGAAGGAATATAAAAGTCATTAGTGGGCATACTGCCAGGCATGGGGCTAAGCTCTGGGCATTCAGATACAAAAGAACCCTCATTAGCTGCAAGATCATATCAGTCTTAGTTTTCATAACTCATCAGTACCCTCTGCTCTTCGGAATGGAGGGGAGGGTGAAAAGCTATTTCCCAAACTTCCATTTAAAGTGATCCCCCCAGGCCAGCCATCTCTTCGTCATCCACTCAGCACTCTTTTGCACTTCTCCATCATGCTCCACTGATACTTCTAATTACTCTACCCCCTTTTAGCTGCCTTTTGTGTGCTGTCTTCCCCTATTAGATTATAACCTCCTTGAGGGCATGCACTAACTTTTTTTTTCCATTTTTATATCCCTCGTACTTAGCACAGTGCCTGGAAAGTGCCTGGCATATAGTAGGCCTTACTAAATGTTTAACTGACAAATGCAATACAACCCCTATTCCTCAAGAAGCTTATATTTTAAGACAGAGAGACAACATATGAATGAAGCACTTACTTCGTGCAAATCTCATGCTAATTACAGGGCATACAAATATGAAAGCAAAGACAAATCTTATTCTCAAGGTAGTTGTATTATAATGTGAATTGATGAGGAGTGAAGAGGAGGCAGTGAACATTCTGACCAGAAATTTACTGAGAGAATGAATAGGGTTAGAGGAGAGGAGACTGACACATCCTATTTAAAAAACAATGGCAGAGCTGATCTGATTACAGTTCACAGTTCATGGTTCTAGAACTTAAGGTGGAGAAGAAAAGGGTATAGAAAATGATACTTCTTCAATTGTAAAAAAAAAATAACTAAAATATGTCACATAATAGGCTACTTGTGTAAGGAGGAAATGAGATGAGGCACAATAAAATGTTCTATAAGCTTTTAAGTGCTATGTAAAAATACAGGCCATTGCTAATATGCGCTGAATAAATCTTCACCCCCAGAACAGATTGAAGAAGAAAATGGAATTTCCAGATTTTCACAGGTTTCACTACTTGTTGACCAGTCCAACAGCAACACTGAAGTCTCAAACTTCCAAAAAGCAAGGAAAAGATAATCTGTTCTCCCTCAGAAGGCCTACAGGAACGTTTCATAGACTGGAGATCATAGGCCATGTGCTATGATTCTCATATAAGTGGAAGGAAACTCTGAGGTCACTCAGTCCAATCTTCTCACTTTACAGAAGAGGAAAATGAGACTCAGAATAGTTAATTGACTTGTCCAGGTTCATATAGTCAGTAACTTTCCTAGGCATCATGGAAAACTTTCAAGATATTTGACTACTGTTTGCTCCTACACAACTTAGAGTAGTAGGATACATCGAACTTAGAAAAGATGAATGCAGAAGTTTCTATGGGTAGAAGAGAAACCAGAAGATACAGGCTGAAAAAAATACGTCATTTTTCTCCATTCCTCACTCTAACATGAGTAGCAAATATGTTTGAATTAATCTGTTCAGTGAAATAATCAACCTACATCTTCACAGGTAAATGCAATACATTTTCCCAACCCTAGCTAGGAACTTAAGAAAAAAAAAAAAGACTAAACAGAATGAGGCAAACTTAAAAGGGCAGAGGCATGAATGAAAACAATCTCACTGTTGGCAAAACACAAATCACACTTCCACAGGTCCATACACATGCATCTGTTCTATATTACAGTGTGATAATTAGGCTAACAAAAATGGAAGAGCTGATCTGGGCAATGATGAAGCTGAGTGTCCTTTTCATCACCAAACTATTCATCAAATTCACATTGAGACCACTAAGGAAAATCCCAGCACACAAAGATCAACTCAAGCAGGATACTTCAATTATTCATTACCACCATGACTATGAACAATCTTGGGGCTTGCAGAATCAGTGAGTTATCTCAATGAGTCAAGGATGATCCTGGACATAAAATTATAAAGTTCAATGTCATTCTCTCCTTGCTCTAGAAGAAACTCATTGCTAATTTAGAAAATCTAAGGCCTTTCATTGAAGTTTTAGAAAATAAAGACAAGGGATGACAACCATTTATGACAAGTTATTATGATGAGAATGCTGACCAGCTGTTCCATAGCTCCACAGGGGCTCAGATAAGAGGACTGAAATCATAATAAGAATGAGTTTGATTAGACAAAAGAACTTCTTGACTGACTATTCCCTGAAACAGGTTTCTGAGGAAAGTTGGGCAGTCTTGAGTTCTGAGAAACACCAGAATGGTGGCACTGAGAGTTTAAAAGACCTAATGGATTGTTATGACATAGGGCAAACTGCTTCACTTCTCCAAATCTGTTTCCTCATCAGTAAAATGGAGTGATAATATTTATACTGCTTACTTGACAGGGTTATTATTATGGAGAAAGTGCTTGCCAACCAACAAAATCCTACAAAAATTATGCTAAAAAGAAGAAAGTCAATGATCTATTTTTGTGGGGGCTCTGCATCTAAGGTCCTCAGCCATGCTGGTCTGATTGACCTTAGTTATCTACTACATACTATCATTTTTATCCTCCTCAACCTGACCAGCCCATGTCCCACTCCAATACTACTGAGTACTCCAACCTTGCCTCTTTCTACTATGCATTCTTGATTACCTCCGCCAAAGTGAACCCTTTCCTTCGATTTGGATCTCTTTGTTTCTATCTCTTAGCTTTTACTTCAACTTGACTCCCCTGTGATGATGCTCTTTCCCCAACTATCCACTCTAGCACTGGTTACACCTTCTATCTTACTCCCCAAAATTCTTGTTCTGAAGGAAAAATATTCTCTGATCCCAACTAGATGGTAATTGAAGTCCTTTCAATCAAAATTTCCCATTTAGTGCCATCAATGATTGGTGTAGTATACTAGCATCCAGGGTATTTTCTCTCTCAAGGAGGTCAGAACCTGGCTCAGTATCTTCCTTTCCTCCCCAACTTCTGTCCTTAAAGATATTTCCCCAAACTCCCTGAACTCCCAAATCCATAGCTTTCTAAAATCCCCATCTTCTATAGTTTCACTCCACATCAATCCCATTTAGAAATGGTCACAAACTAGATCTTATCATCCTATCATCCCACTTCTCCCTATGCCTCAATCCTTCTAAATCTAATCTTCAATCTCACTTAGAGCTCCAACCCCTCTACTTCTCAGTACTTTCTCAGGCCATTACCCCTACTTTGACTTCCTTCATTTACTTTCCCTCCCCAATCTCACCTCAGTAGTTAGTTATTTCAGCTTTACTCGACTGCTTTTCAAATCCCTTGCCCTCCTGTCCTATTGCCATTCATTTCTTGATGAACCTTAGCCTTGGTTTCACCCCACCATCTTCTTCGTCTGCTTCTGTTTCTACTAATTAGCTGCTGAACACATATGGAAGAAGCCTCAGACTTACTAACTGGGTTACAGGACTGGGCCTTCATGAAGCAAAGAAGTATTTTGATTCTTTTTAAAATGATTCCCTCTCGATGCCCATCAATTGGGGAATGGCTGAACAAGCTATGGTATATGAATGTAATGGAATACTATTGTGCTATAAGAAATGGGAAGGAGACAGACTTCATAATTACCTGGAGAGGCTTATACAGACTGATGCTAAGTGAGAAGAG
>CM053587.1:225411819-225432065 GCA_028646515.1 Pseudochirops corinnae
CCAAGGTCTTTCCTCAGAATTTTGGAAAAGACTTTAGAGAAAAATCATTTCCTTAATATTTTCAGTTTTACTAATAAGGAAATTTTTTAAAAAAAAATATGCTGGAACATTGTTTTGAAACATTAAAGTGCTGTACATATTAGTGATGATGATATCTGTCAAAAGGATAATTTTGTCTCTTTTTTAATATCTATACCTTTGTCTCTTGTATTATTGCTATAGTAATCATGTGTTTAGCTGTAAATAATAATAGATATATTGGAATTGTTACAAGAGTATTAACCAAGTGTAATATTCTTTCAAATAAATAATTTTCCAGATCTATTCCTGTTAGGTTTTATTTCCTAACCTCTTTCTAAAAAAAATGAGTATTAATTAGTGTATTTCTCTGTAGTTCTCTTTCTTTGTTCTATCCGTTCCTAGTTTGCAGCAAAATAGTATTTGACTCTTAAAAGAAGTTTGATATAATGCTTTCTTTTTATATGATTAAGAATATATTTTTGACAATCATAAACATTTGTTCTTTATACTCTATATTCTCTATACTATTTGTTTTTATACTTTTTATACTCATTTACTCATTTGATAGGGTTCACCTCTAAATTTATCCAGATCTGGTATTTCATTTATGTCTTATCAGACTCTCCCCTTCCTCTCTCCCCCGGCTTTCCCCTCTGTGATTTAGATATTCCTTTCTTTACTTTTTGTTTTGTCTTGTTACTGTCTGTTAATTTGGCAGTGTGGCATAGTGGAAAAGAAGCTGGCTTCAGAAACAGGAAGATTTGGGTTCAATTCCTGCCTCTGCCATAGTCATTAGCTATATGACCTTGGGCAAATGTAATGCCAATGAAATATTTACAGTGCCCATGGCAGCTATGAATATGCTGGTGTAGTTCTGAATCACAAAATGTAACAGACTCTCCACATGGAAGACAGAACCAAAACATTTATTCAAACATCAGAAAGCCAAATCTCAACACCAGAAAACCAAATCATAGCAACAAAAAGTTGGTACACATAACCAGTGCAGCGAGCACCAACATCCTGAAGCCTTCCCTCTGTCAGGCCTTCAAAATAAAACGTACTCCCTTAAGCAAAAATGCCCCTTTCTCACTTAGCTGCTCTGTCTCTGTGCTGTGTACTCCGAGATCTCCTTGTACTCTCTTCTGCTCCTTCCTGCTCCACCCTTCCTGTTCTAACCTTTCAGCAAGCTCCTCCCACTGTGGGCTACATATGATTACACTTGGCCTGTTAAGGGGCAGGGAAGATCTTCAAATTACCATTACCATTACAGCAAATTGCTTAGCCTCCAGTGTTCTTAGATCAGTCATATTATGTTCAAACAGAAATGGTGACCATCACATTATATATAAGGATCCTTATGAGCACACATTGACTTAGAAAATCATGTTTTAACATCAATATTTTATTATATTTTATTATATTTTTATTTATTATATCTTAATCCAGTTTTGGACTATTCTCTGGACTGCTCTGAGACACATTTGACCCTTGAACCTTGTGTTTGACACCTCTGTTCTAAAGAATGCTTTAAGACTATAAGTTACAAAGGATGTGCTGACTAGTATTGGTAGGGGGAGTTTTCTCATTTGGGAGTTCCTTATATTGGTGAAATCACAGATCTAGTCCCTATTCCTGTCTTCATATTTGAAATTAATTATTCCTTTCCATTAGATTTTCAGTTTCTTTGGCATATGATTACATATAGTATGTAGTATTCTGTCCACTATCCTAAATTTCCATTTAATAGAGGGATTGATGATATAGAGTAGTTCCATGTTTACTACTTTTTAGACCCTGAGCAAGTCACTTATCTATACTGGACCTTAGTTTCCTTATCTGAAAAATGGGTTGTTTAGACTTTTGAAGGGCTTTTGAAGTCCTTTTTAGCTCTAATCTATGATCATATTAAACTTGGATGAACAAAACTTAGCTAGGTCACTAGAACTTGAGATGTAACATTACAAATCTCTGAAAAGAGCGGAGTCTCACACACATACACACACACACATCCTTTCTGAAAAGAGAAAAAAAATGCTTTTAGACAATAGCTAATTCTTTTTGAGCTTTGAGAAGAAGTTCATGAAATTCCTTATCTTTCTCTGAATATTCCAAGACCAAATCTTGAATGGATTCTAACCTGAGAGAGTATTCAAAATAAACATTTTTTTCTCTTTGAGATCCACTATGAGCTGAATATATCGAGGTTCATGACAAGCAATGCAATGACTTCAGCTCGTCTAAAGACAATAAATATCTCCTTCATTTTTGTATCAAATGGAATGAGAACATTTTTCCCACCTAGATATGAGAAACTCTTTGGGTATGGTCCATATAACTTAAAAGGACAAGTAAAGAAAGACAATATCGTGATTGTACAAATTAGTGCTAGACTGAACATTGGTAGACCTGGATGCTAGGTCCATCATCATCATCATCACTGTCACCATTGTCATCATTGTTGTTATCATCTTCATCATCATCACAACAATAATTATAAAGGTAGCTAGAGGTTTGCAAAGCATCTGAACCTAGAGCCAATGTTCATTCTGCTATACTCTGGGAAAGTCACTGCACCAATCTGTGCCACAGATTTCTCATCTCCACTAAGGAAATTGAGTTAGGTGACCTTTGAGGTCCCTTTCAGTGCTATTAGTGCTTTCAATCTATGAATTTAAAAGTTTCATGAAGTTCTCTATAGAATTCTCACTATTTATTAGTCAATAAATAATTATTAAGCACCTATTATGCATACTGTTACATTTTGTGATTCAGAACTACACCAGCATATGCTCTTCACTGGGGCTACGAGGAAAGGCAAAAGATATGCCCTACCCTCAGGATGCTCATATTCTACTGTGGCTGACAACAAGCAAAGAAATGTGTCAGACAAGCTGTATACAGGATAAATAGATAATAATCAACAGAAAGAAGGCACTAGAATTAAGAGAGATTGGGAAAGACTTTTCATGGAGGGTGGGATTTTAACTGTGACTTGGCAGAAACCAGGTAACTCTGGGAAGATGGGTAGCATTATTATCCCCATTTTATAGGTAAGCCAGAAGGCAGAAATAAGGAGGTGGAGTATTCCAGGGATGAGGGATAGTTATACAGTTATTTTCATTCATGATTCCAACATCATTTTCTCTATTTTTTGTACCTTAGGATCAGAGTGAATTATTGATCCTGTTTTTGAATGCAAAAATGGGGGAGGGGGAACAGTTTATTCAGTGTCCATTTAATCTTTATTGAAATCATTATGTTGATCTCTTCAGCAGGCAATTTAGCAATAGACTAAAATGCATTCTTATTTTGCATTTACTTTTGGTTTTCCCCGTAGATTTGACTTCCTTTCCGATGCCTCTCTGCTCCTTCCTCCTGACACAATAAATTTCCACCTTAGGCTTTCTGAAATTTTGGCAGAAGCCAGTTCCAGTTGTACCAAGCTGAGGTAGCAGTTCCACAGAAGCAACGTGTTGTTTTATGAGAAAATAATTTTCAGATGATTCTTGAGTCAGCAGCTTTACTACTTCACATTGTAAAAACGCCTGTTAGATATCTGATCCAATTCTCTATTATTCAATTCTACTGCTCTTTCTCTTAGAAACTTAGAAATTTCTCTAGCTTTGGAAAGTGTGTTGTGGATTTCAAAGTTCCGCTCAAGAACCAGTAGCAGCAGCAGTAAGGATGATCTGTGGAAAGACTTAGGTACTCTGATCAAGACAGTGAACCAAGACAGTTCCAGAGGATCTATGATGAAAAATGCTATTCACCTCCAGAGATAGAACAGATAAATTCTGAATGTGGATTGAAGCATACTTTTGAAAAACTTTCCTTATTTTTATAGTTTTATTTTGTTTGTGTTTTTCTAATATGGGAATACATTTTACGTGACCTCACAATCAAAATCAAATCGCTTGCCTTCTCAAGGAGAAGAGAGGAGCAGGAGGAAAAGAATTTGGAACAACATTTAAAAAAAATGCTTTCTTTGTATGGCTTACTTTTTAAAAGAGTAAATATTACATAAATAGATAGAATAACCCAACAAAAAGTATCACAGTTTCCTTTGGGGATTGAAGCTTACAGGGACAGAAGACAGAAGGAGGAGAGAAGTAGAAGATTCATCATAGAATTTATCCTGCAGTCTTAACAATCTTAGTTCCTTCATTCATATCTTGTGTCACATGGTTTCAAGGCCCCCCCCCCCCCCCCTTCCTGGTCATCCTCTTCATTCCTTTCATCTTCTCAGTCCCTCCTTTAAAACTTTATATTCAAACCAGAACACAATTCTCCAAATAAGATCTGAACATAGATTATCACCTTTCTATTTGGAGAAATGAACAACCAAATATGGTGGCCATATCATATTGCCTACTCATTTTATTTGCAATCCATCAAGACCCTTAGGACTTTTTTGGCTGAAATGTTTTCTAGTCATGTTTCTCCTACTCTATACGTATTTGCTTTATTTTTATAGCTGTAGGATGTTAAATTCATTCTTTGATTTTGTCTATTTTCTTGCTTAATAAGATCTTTCAAAATCCTAATTATTCATATTTCATGCTATCTACACATTTGACAAATGTGCTATAAAGATCTTTATTCAAACCATTAATAAAAGTGCTGAACAGAACAGGGACAAGAATGCAGCTCTTAAGAGAAGACCCACTAGAGAGCTCCCTCTTGGTTGATGTCAGTCAACAATAGGTCCAATTATTTAGAAGATTCTGGAACCCACTAACCTACCACTGTTTGTTACACATTTCTCCATCACATTCACAAACATATTATAAGAAGCCTTGTTAAATACTTTGCTGAAATCTAGAAAAATCTGATTGAATAATGTAATAGTCTTAACGAAAAAGGACATAAAGTCAATCTGGCTTATCTTCTTCATAAACCCATTCTGGCTCCTGGTGATTATTATTTCTACTTTATGAGTACTTACAAATGATCCCTTTCACCATCCTTTCTAGAATTTTATCAGGAATTGATGTAAAAATCTTTGACCTATGTTTTAAAGTTGTATCATTCTCTCCACCCCCATGCCCCTTTAAAAAGTGGAACAGAATTTACCATCCTCCAGCCTACGATACCTCTTCTATTTGACAGTTTCTCAAAAATTACTGATACTATTCAGTAATCACACCTGAAGTTCCTTTACTACTCAGGACTAAGTGACTTGGATTTGAGAGCTAACAGGTGTTCTCTTACCCTCTTCTTTCCTTTGCGTTTCAATTCCCTGTTAACAAATTTTACTCCATTCTCTCCATTCTGAAGGTCATTCTCTTTCATAGAACAAGCAAAGAAAAGGAAAATGGAAAAATTTTTTGTCATCCAATCTCATCATTCAATGAAGAATATTATCCCTCCTTTCAGATCTTACTGTTACCCCCAACATAGTTTTAAAAGTCCCTTTTAGTTGAATTTACAATTCATCATAAGCTTCCCCTCATTGTAGGTTTTCTTAATGTTTTTCTTACAAGATCTTGTCACTCTTTTTTTCACTTTCAGTTACCCACCTGCAGTTTCCCATATATGCCTTTGCCATTTAACAGCTCTGACAAAAAGTTTGATGGCTCACGAGGTTGAGATTATTTACATAGCTGATGTTTTTCCATTCCCAGATAAATGCCCTACCACGCATCCACCTTCAACTGAATGAACATTTGAAGAAGGGGAAAAAAAAATACACCATCAAATCAGTAGACTTACAGGTCATTTGAACAGCCACATTAAATTGACCATTTGATTTCATTCTCTAGGTAACATTTTGCTGAAGCTGCCTGACCTTATTTTTAGGCAGAAACTTTTTGATTGATTATCATCAGTGGGGCAGGGTTCTTGTCTTAGCCCCTCCCCTGACTTGATGACTCTCACCTCCCGCAAAGTGATTTCTAAATCTTTGGTTCTAGTAATTAATCTTTATTAGTGATGATAATGATGATGCCAGTAACTAGGGTGGGAGGAAAGCAGGGAAGGAGTATGAAGGGGGTGAGAGAGCAGGTTTGGCTCCTAGACCAGGGTACTGATGTGATAAGCCATCTGCTGTATGAGTCAGTCTTTTGGGCATTTGTGAACACTGCTAGATGAATCACTCTGAAAGTTCATGAGCAAAAAGATGAGAGGAAATCTGACTATCATCATAAATCATTGACATTGCTCCGAGCAATGTAGAAGTACCTCTATGGGTAGAGGCCAAAAGGTTAAATTGTATATGTAAAGATTGCCACTTGTGAGTGTATGTTTAAGTGAATTGTTAAAAAAGTCTTTTATTTCTCAACAAAGAATTGCATTTCTTCCTCTTTAACACTTATGGATGTACATACAAATAGCTGCTGTTCTGAGTTTCAGATCTTTCCAAATCCTGGCTGGCATAAATAGCTAACCCACCTGACCCTTTTCTGCCACCTACCTTCCCTGTGAATACAGCCCTCTTGTAGCCTATCACAGACAGAAGTGTTGAAACTTGGCAGGAAAAACTAATGGCATCTAACACTTTACCAGTATGATTGGCAAAAGCCTGTACTGACTGACTTTCACATTTTAAACCTGGTCTAAGCAGCCAAAAATTATTTGTGAGCTGCTGGGTACAATGTATATTTTTATGCCTCAAATATACTTTGCCCATACATAACAGATACATTACTTGGAGGATCTTTTATTTGAAGACTGTGCAAAGACATGTTTTTCTTAAACTTTAGCTTTACATAAAGCCATTTTAGACATTCCTGGACACAACATTAGCATTTTTGAAGTAGATTTCTTTCCTTTTGTTTCTACCCCTATTTCTAATGGACAAATAAGATAAATAGCTCTATTATTGATAAATTACACTGATATTTACAGAAACAATTGCAAAGTTGGTGCTTTGGAGATGAGAAATCATGATGAGGTCAAGAAATAATTCTCTAGATATGAACAAAGACAAATATTGACTGTAAATGATACTATTCTTTAAAAGAAGCATAAATAGTAAAAGGAAAAAAAAGTTCTTTTGGCTGCTTTCATAGAGCATGGCTTTTAACTCTTTACCTTGGAAGATGTCGGCCAAGAAGCCAGTGAACTACTGGAGAAGGCAGCAGGCATGTAGGTGCCTTGTATCTGGCTGATGGGTGATGTGCTCAATCCCAGCATGGAGTGAAAGAAAGTGAAGGAGAGAAAGCACAACAACTATACCAGTACAACTAATCTGGGAAAATTTCCAGCTCTTCTTCCTAGGGTCCCAGCAATTTGGTTTCATTGTTTTCTTTATGATGGAGGAATTCCCAGAACACTATGGGAAAAGTCCTTTCTTACAAACATGTACTTGCCTTATGAAAAACCCTTATCTTCAAACAAACAACTGTTAGAAGAAGGATTTACAATGCCTACTGCCCTAGGGGGGACTATCTCAATTCCTAAAACCTAGAAAGTGCCTTCTTGGCTTGCTGTTATCAAGTCAGGAAATTACTTCCCTGGCACGTTCTCCTTATCGTTCTGTGAATTTGGGACAGCTGACACTGAAAAGGGAGAGAGATATTTTTGTCATTCTGACCTGGAATTCATGAAATATTTTTTCTCTAGAAAGTGTTATAAATGATAGCTAGGTATAGGTGACATAGTGCTCAGACATTACTACTATGTTTCAGAGACATTATGAATTAAATGGGCTTTTGTGAGCTGGTCTGGAAATCTCACCATCATTTGTTTCAATGGGAAAAGAGGTTCTGACTTCAATTGACAAGCACTTAAAATAAGTAAATAAATAAATGAATGAATGAATAAATAAATAAATATTTTTTTTTCCCAAATTCTCCCCCTCTTTCCTCCCCCTTCCCCATCGATTGAGAAGGCATGTAATATGATGCCCATTATACATATAATGCCATGCAAAATATATTTTCATATTAGTCACATTGTGAAACCCTCCCCCAAAAGGAAGAAAACTAAAGTGAAAAAATGGGCTTCAATTTACACTCACTTCATCAGTTCTCTCCTCTCCCCTGCCCTCCCCTCCCATCCTCTCCTCTCCACTTCTCTCTCTCTCTCTCTCTCTCTCTCTCTCTCTCTCTCTCTCTCTCTCCTCTCTCTCTCTCTCTCTCATTGTTCATCATGGGTCCTTTAGAATCAACAAGCACTTTTTAAACACCACATGCTAAGCAATGTGAGCTACAGAGACAGAAGGGAAGTAGTGACAGTCCTCAAAGAGCTTACATTCTATTAGGAAAGATAATATGGACACATATAATTGTACAAAAATACATTCAAGGTAATGGAGGGTGTGTTGTAGCAGCTGAGTACCTTAAGAAAGGAGGGAGTACTTGATCTGAGTAGTGAAGATAAAAAAGGGATTTTAAGAAACAATAGAGAATAAAGATTGCATTCCAGGCATTGTATACTGGCAGGGCAGAGGCATGGAGATGGGAGCTGGAGTGTCATGAACAAGTGAAGTCAACAAACATTTATTAAGCACTTATGTGCCAGGCCCTGTGCTAAGTTCTGGGGACACAGAGAGTCAAAAACAGCTTTGACTCTTAATAGGGGAGACACCATACACATAGGATGTGTATGCCTTTTGTGGTTGAGGTATGTTGCATTAAAGTTGTCTATCAATAAATTTTGGAAATAAAAATTTTTTTCCATTGAATTAGATGATTATTTTAGAAATGTTTTACCCCAAATCTGATTGATCTTAAATTGACAGGGCCTTGTTAATTTGAAATTTCTCTATTATTTGATTATATGTAATACAACATTTTGGTGAACCATCAAGCCTACCATTTAAAGTTATCCTTTGAGAATACAAAGAGTAACTTCCTCATTTATGCATTTTTAAAAAAATAGATTTTAATACATTTTTTTCTTAAAGTAATATGTGCATGCAAAAATCATTATCAATCAACCTACCAACTACCTAACAAGTATTCACTGAGCCACTTTCAAATACCCAGCACCTTCCTGAAGATATAGAGAAGCGTGACCTGGTCCCTGCCCTCAAGGAGCTTTTCACCTTACTGAAAATACAAGACCAACAGATGTGAAACAAGAGAACAATTAAGTCTTGAAACAAATGAGACATCCTGATTTCAATTGTTTTAGGAATTCACAGAAAGAATTTTCAGGATAAGGTTAAAGTAAGGGAAAGTTTAATAAACAGAGCTGCCCAAAAGAGAAAAGGACTGGCTTGAACAGCGATTCTTCCTTCCCTCACTAGAGGTCCAAATAACACTTTGTCAGGGATATTGGAGAGGGGATTCTGTTTCAGACACAATTTGGACTAGATAATGCCTTGAAGTACTTTCAAAATTCTGAGATTATCCAATTCTGAGCTTGAGTGTAAATTGTCCCTGAACTTAGATGCCTTGCACTCCAGAAAACTATATCTTATGGAATATCATCATTAAATGAAACCCTGTCTGTAAGTATAATATTGTATTAATCTGTTCAAGTACCTTTGGTGTTATCACCAGAAATTTTTGAATAATGATAGAAGTGAAATGCACTTACTTAATGGCAGTATGAAGTGATCAGAATGACAGACTTGAAGCTCCTTTATTCAGCACAAGTTTCTTAAGTTCTTACTATATATGCCAAGAGTTCTGTTAAGCACTAGGAATAAAGACAGAAAGGAAGCATGCCTTGCCCTCAGGGAGCTTACATTTTATAGGAGGCAGAAATAATATGTATATCAAAAATTAAAGACAAACTTTTAAAAGTGATTTCCAAAGGGAGAGTGCTGGGGAAAGCGCTCTATAGGAGGCAGCATACATGTTATTTGAATTTTGAAGAAAGCTTGGAATTCTATGGGAAAAAAGAAAGGAAGAAGCATATTTTCAACGTGGGAATCAGCCTCTGCAATAATATTGAGCCTGGAGGTGCAGTGCTATGTCCAGGGAAAAGCAAACAGGTTCATTTACCTAGATCATAAGAGTGTGTGAATGCGATTAATGTCCAGTAGAATATTTAAGCTGACAAAATGCTCATGACAGTGCTGTCCTTTATAGTGGCATATATATGGCAGCTTCCAGAAAACATGTTAAACTGCTGGGAATAATACATTGGCATAAGGGAGGATCTCTGGCTTTTGAGTATATCCCCCCTGTCTCTGAATATACCTGTACAAACAGGAGTTTAGTTCCTTTTCAGTTGTGTCCAAGTCTTTGCAACTCCATTTTGGGTTTTCTTGGCAAAGATACTAGAGTGGTTTGTTATTTCCTTTTCCAGCTCATTTTATAGATGAGGAAACTGAGGCAAATGGAATTAAGTGACTTGCTCAGGGTCATACAGCTAGTATCTGAGGTCAGATTTGAACTCAGAAAGATGACTGTCCCTGACTCCAGGCCCAGCATTCTGTCCACTGCACCATCTCACATTCACTTGTTTTTCAGTCGTGTCCAGCTTGTGAATCCATTTGGGATTTTCTTGGCAAAGATGCTAGAGTGCTTTGCCATTTCCTTCTATAGTTCATTTTACAGATGAGGAAACTGAGGCAAACAAAATTAAGTGACTTGCCCAGGGTCATACAGCTAATTAGTGTCTGAGGCCAGATTTGAAGGCAGAAAGATGAATCTTTCTGACTCCAGGCCTGGCACTCTATCCAGTGTGCTACCCAGCTGCTCTGCTGGGTCACCTAGCTGTTCCCAACAGTAGTACAAGTAATGTTTGTTACCAAGATTGTCTTTGTGAATGTGCAGTTGTATTGTGATACAAAATTTAAAAAGGGAGGAAGGCAATGTCTTAGATTCAATTGTATGACTTCTGGTTTAGATCATCCCTCTGTCCCTGGAAAAGTGTACCCCATCCCAGGCATTTTAAAAGACGTTTATATTACCTTTTTTAGAGCTTATGGCCCCCCCCCCTGCACAATATTCCACGCTTTCATGTAGAAGTGCATCCTCTAGGAAAGCAGGAAATATACATGGTAAATGCAAGTAAAGTACATCAGCATGTCTGCATTACTCTACAGCAGTCGTTCTCAACCTTTCTAATACCGTGACCCCTTAATACAGTTCCTCATGTTGTGGTGACCCCCAACCATAAAATTATTTTCATTGCTACTTCGTAACTGTAATTTTGCTACTATTATGAATCATAATGTAAATATCTGATATGCAGGATGTATTTAAATTGAACATAACCCACAGGTTGAGAACCGCTGCTCTACAGCTTCCCACAATGATCTCTAGCCATCATGAGACCAGGATTTGTTTTAAAAACAAACACCTAAAACCCACTAACTTTCCTCGGACCGTAGGAGTGAGTTGGCCTCCAAGATTCTCTTGCACATCTTTTCAGCAGATAAGGCATGGTTGGCCTTCATCACTGGAAAATTACATTTTATTGATTGGTGCATTTGATGGAGGATCAAAGTCTTTTGCTCAGAGATTACCAGAATTTTAAGGTTGAATTGTTGGTGTATTTGAGTATTCTCAAAATAGTAGCAAAAGTAGGGAGAGAGCCTGTTTTTTTCAGAGAAGGCTTTGTTTGAGAAGGCAGGACTAAAGCTATGTATTAAAGTACAAATAGCATTAGGATGAGTCAATGAAAAAGTATTAAACACTATGCATCTGGCACTGTTCTAGATACTAGAGACTAATCAATTAATCAATCTATAAACAGGCCTACTATGCACCAGGGAGGGCTGTGCTAGGTGCTGAGGATACAGAAAGCAGCCAAAGACAGTCCCTCCCTTCAAGGAGCTCACAATGGAATGGCAGAGACAGCACGTAAACAAATATATACAAAATGAGCTAGGTACAGGATAAATAGGAAATAATTAACATGTGCTGGAGAAACTTCCTGTGGAACGTGGGATTTTGGTTGAGACTGAAAGGAGACTGGGGAGCAGAGAAGTGAAAGCATTCTGTGTATGGAGGACAGCCAGAGAAAATCCCCAGAGCTAAGACATGGAATGTCTTGTTTATGGAACTGCCAGGAGGCCAGGGTCACTGAACCAAGATCTACTCATGAAAGTTAGATAGCCCCTGTCTTATACAAACCTGAATTCTAATAGGATATATATCACATGCATAAGGGAGTGGTAGGGGAAAAGAAATCCCAGGACTTTTGATCTGGGAAAGTAGAGGCATTATGAGTGAAGCCATGGGACAGTGATTCTTATGTTGCTTCTAGTAGCTCTATTAGTATTGATTTGTCTTGTTCCCAGAAAAAGAGCCAAAGGAAGAAAAAGGGCTTTCTAGACAGGTCAAACAACATTCTTCTCAAAGATAATAGTGAGATTGGCCCAATGGGAGCAGAGGGTAGAAGTAGTGGGGAACAAAGTTGAGTAGGTAGAATATGATTTGTTTATACCTTAAAATACAGGAAAGAAAGTTTGAAGTTGATATAGTCAGAAATAAAACACCATTATAGGGTCTTGAACAGAGAACAGCTTAATGAAATTAGTGTTATAAAATTAGTCTTACATCATTCTGCAGGTGCATTGGAAGAGAGAGAGGCAGGAGAGAGGAAAATGGCCTAGGAGACTGCTATAGTAATCCAAGTGGGAAGGGATAAAGTCTTGGTCTAGGCTAGTAGAGTGTGAGATGGAGAGGGTAGGAGAAATCACAGAGACATTTCAAAGGAAGAAATGACAAGACTTGGTCAAGGTTTGATGTTAGGAATGATAGCTTGTTGCATTGAATTGAATTAGAATATTTCCCCTTGTAATAAAGCTAAATATTTTTCTTTGCCCCTTCCACTCATTTCTCCTAGATTTGCTCTCTTAGTCCAAGGAAAAATAAATCTTATTCTCTCTCATATGACAGTCTTTCAGATATTTGAACATAATGATCATATTTTTTCCTAAGTCTTGTTTTATCTAGGCTAAATATCTTCAGTTCTTTCACTGGCATGAATTCAGTTGTCCTCTTTATCTCCTCTTTACTAATCCAGACGTGAACTCCATGCTTCAGAGATGACCTTACCAGGGCAGAGAACATTAATACTGGCACCATCTTGTTCCTGGATTCAATGCATTGTTTAATGAAGTCCAAGATTATTTGAGTTTATTTGACTGCCATAGGACACAAGTGACTTAGGGAGCCTGCATACCCTTAAAACCCTAAGTTTCTTTTTCAAGAGGAACTACTACTGCTATTTTTCTACTTTCATAGCAAAGTCTTTCCAATCTTTTTTGTGCAAAGTTGATTTTTTGACCCAACTTTAATTCTTTAATTTGCCCTTATTACATTTCCTCTTCCTAGATTTGATCTGACATTCTAGTCTATGAGGATCTTTTTGAATACTGACTTTGTCATCAAGTGTGTTAGCTGTGCCTTCCAGCTTTGTGTCTTCTGCAAATTTGATAACCATAGAATCTATTCCTTTAGTTAAGTCATTGGTAAAATATTCAACAACTCAGGGACAAGCATGGCTTCCTGGGGCTTTTTGAAGAGATCTTCATAGGATTCATTTGACACTTAACTTATTGTTTATGTTTTTATGTACTCAATCTTTCCTATTAGATTTTAAGGCCCTTTGATAGATCATTTTGCAATGTATCTCTCTCCCACCATGTATTAAATGGATAGCTAGGTGGCCCAGTGAATAGAATGCCAGGCCTGAAGTCAAGAACACTCATCTTCCTGAGGTCAGATCTGGCTTCAGACACTCAATAGCTGAGCAAACCTGGGCGGGTCATTTAACTCTGTTTATTTCAGTTTCCCATGGTAACTCCAGTATCCTTGCCCTGAAAACCCCCAAATGGGTTTCAGCAAGAGTTGGACATGACTGAAAACAACTTAACAATATTAAGCGTATAGATGCTAATAAATATTATTTGATTTATACATGTGATTTGTGGTAGATATGGGGAGAGAAAAACTAAGCTTTAACTACCATATGTCTATACTACTGCAAAGTTTTTTTTATGGCCCCCCCCACTCTTAGTCTTTTCTCTGTTTAGGTTACATATGGCAGTAAAAATCATATTCCTCAAGTGTTTTCTTAATTAAATTATTTCCTTTCTCCAAAACCTAGAATAGCTTCTAACTGATTTTTGATTTATGTCAAAACTTCAGTGGAAAGTGCTAGATTTTTAGTCAGAGCACACAGATCTGATTCCAAGCTCTGTTTCTTATTATCTCTCTGACTGTTGGAAAGTCTTAAAGTCTCTGGACCTCAGTTTCTTCACCTGGGTTTGTATTAGATGACCTTTAAGGTCCCTTCTGGTTCTAAATCCATGATTCTGTAAGGAGAAAGAAAGAGTCACTTATGATTCTAAACACAGTAGATTGGAAATGTACAATACCAGTCTGCCTGAGGGAGTGGCAACATAGCCTAGATTTTAAAAAACCAAAACAAAACTGGAGCAGGTCAAAGCTTCTACGCCAATCAGCAGTGAGATTGGGCCTAGTAGTGGCTGCCGCACTTACAACTTGGTTGAGGTGGAGGAACCCAATCTCCCAGGTAAGAGAATAGCTGAAAGGCCATATTAGATGTTAAAGCAGAGTGGAGCTGGACAAGGTTGTTAGACTTAGATTGCAGGCCAAAAAGTATAGCAAAAGCCCTAGAAAATGTCCTAGCATGTCCTTTTCCAAATGCAAATGATGGCACAGATCAAAGGAGGGAGTGCGTGAAAAAAGCAGTAAAAAGTAGATTAAGGAGACTGGTTTTAAGTCAGAGTGAGACAGAGCAATGCAGCATATGGAGAGTAGGTAGAGAAAATGCTATTAGTTGGGCATGACTGAATTCTCTTTAGGGAGTAGGTGGTTTCTTTATGTGGATACCTGCTGGAGCGTCCTAGATTTAAAAACAGGTTACTGGGGAAAATATTACCCACTAGCATTTCAACATATGTGATTGCTTTTGTGTGTTTATATACACACATTATCTCAAGTTTATTTTTCTTTAATTTAAAATATATGCATCTTTTTTTTTTTAAGTATCTGAAATTCCATTTGGTATAATACACAGTAGCCTCCAGAACTGAATGAGGCTTTCTGTATGATACTTTCAGTTCCACGTATATGTCATGAAACAAGGAGTTTGTTGGTCAGAAGGATAGATACCTAGCAGTGACAAGCATTAGACACAGACTGAGGGTAGTGTAATGTTTAACAAAAGTCTTCATATCATTTTAATAATGCCATTTTATTCCGTGTTATGGTTTTCAGAGAATAGAGAAAGTGATTTCTTTTGGTTTGCATGGTTAGCAGAGCATCTATTACTTAGCAATGATCGTTTTGGAGTGGCAGTTAAGACACAGTAAGATTGAGAAAGGGTAGTGTTTTTGTAAGGAGCATATCTTGGAAAATAATGATAATGATGATAATAACAGTAATAGACAGGTTGATAGTATTAAGTGTGTACACAAAGCCTCTATTCTGATGCATAATCATGGTGTAGTGGTGACAGAGGCCATAAAGGCAGATTACAGGCAAATCTTATCAAACTCGATGACTTTAAGAAGAGACCTGGTGACCCTTCTGTGTGTCTACTAGCCAAAAGCCGAACAAAATGACTACTGACAGGTTCTACATCATAAGGTTGGCAATAAAATGATAACTTTTTCTGGGTGACATACCCCAAGAAATAGGGGGAAACAAACAAATGTCCTGAAGTGCTGAGACTTCCACAATTCTTAAAACAGCCACAGATACTAATTTCTATATTTGTAGAATCAGCATGGTTAAATTGGAACGAGTGCTAGGTTTGAAGACAGAAGACCAAATCTCATCCTTGCTAATTATTGCCTGTGTGACCTTGAGCAAGTTACTTAAACTTCTCTGGTTCTCCTTTTCATCATCTGTAAAATTTATGGAGTTAGATTAAATGTTAAAGTCTCTTTGAGCTGTGAATCTTTTTTTCCTGTGTTCCTATGATCCTCTTGATATGTGATCTTTGTTTAGTTATAAACAAATCAATGCACCAGTGCATCAATGCATGTCCATTCATTTTGACGTTCTTGCTATAAAAGATATATACATATACGTAGGTGTGTTTGTGTATAAAAAAGATATTTACATATACATACACATATCTATCTGTCTGTCTATCTATCTATCTATCTATCTATCTATCTATCTATCTATCTAAAGAAGTTAGCTGCCATTAATGGAAGGATGACTAGAAGGCAAAGGTAAAGAAGAGTTGGTAATTTCATTTTGTATCCCAAAGAAACCCAACACAAAACATCATTTCACGAGACACATTGTAATCTTAATTTATAGCACTCAAGATGAATGCCAGCAGGCTACCATGATGGTAATTGCCATTTAATTGCTGACAGATATTGCTGCCAAGGATGGAGTACAGAATTCCTATGATGGCCTTGATAAGATCCCTCAAATTAAGTTAAAATATATCTTTGTACTGAAGTATGTACACAAATGTGGATACTTGGAAGGAGAGTATATGCACGCTGCTGATAAGTATGGTTCATAAGTGTTAAATGAAAGAAGCCAAAGTTTATAAACTGCACAAAAGCCTCAAGCCTTGTATATCACAAATACTTTTTTCGAAATGAGAGTTGGAAGATCCTGGTTGTTCTAAGAAACAAAATGACATCATAAAAAATTTAAATAGGCCATGTCTTAACAGATAAGAAAGGATTTAGAACTGCAGTAGCAGCCATTACAGGATCCGCTGTCTGTGCACAGTCTGTTCAGTTAGAGCAGAGGTCAAAATCAACACTATCTTAGAAAAAAAGGAGAAATTGGAGAAACTGATGCAGTGTGAGATGAGAGAAGCTCCAACACAATTTGATTAAGAGAGCTAACAATGCTCAGTGATGGGAAATGGGCCAAAGTAAAGACATTAACCCCAATTACTGCTTTTTCTTCTTGATGTTCAAGCCATGCAGAAGTCAGTGAGGACATCAAGAAAGCCCAGAAATCATTTCAGCCAACAAACACCTACTCTCATGACCAAATAGAGAAGCATTACACCTAAAAGCAACCCTGATTTAGAACACAAATTGATTGGTAGAACCTTTCAAAGGAAAATAGTCATCTAGTAACAATGTTGCTCTAGAATAACATAAAAAGTACTGTAAATGAGTCTGTGGCTACCTTACCTTGAGAGCCTGCTAAAGAAAACCAAGGATATTTGTAAGTAAAACAGGAAGAAAGGCAACAAGCAGGGATCAGTTTTCTTTGGTAGTAATAGCAGAACTACCATATTTGAAATCTGCCACCTCAGTACATACCGCACCATATGAAGAGGTACACTCTCTTGCTGTTACCTCGGGGAAATCACTCTTTCTCTTCAGTTCTTTGTTTCCTCATCTGTAAAATAACTGGATTGGAGGAATGACTTTTGAGGTACTTTCTAATTTAAGTAGTTTATGAGTCTAAGAATTTACCAAAAGACTATTCTGTTACTTAATTGAATCCATATTCTCATTGTTATAGGTTCTCATTTCGTTGGTATATATTGCACATCCATGTTTTCTCACTCTGTCTACGTAAATGCTATATATAACATCTACCCAATACAATTTAATTCTTTAATTCTTCTTATCATTTTAATCTCTTTTAGATACTCAGTCATAATTTCTTCTGGTCACACATGCCCTTGATATGGCTATGTGGGACAATGGATAGAGTACAGGACCTGGAGTCAAGAAGACCTGATTTTAAATACAGCCCCAGACATTTACTATGTTGCCCTGGGCAAATCACTTTATTTCTGCTGCCTTAGTTTACTCGGCATCTAGAGGTAACAATAGCACCTACATTCCAGAGTTGTTGTGAGGATAGAAATGTGATATTAGTAAAGCACTTTGCAGACCTTAAAGCACTATTATATAGCATTATATATAAAGCACTGTTATAATGGTGGTATGATGCCTTTTACATCATTTCTCAGTTAATATATCATCATTAGTAATATACTGAAGCCTACTCACACAACCTTCCATCTATCTTTCCATGATACTTGGCAATGTTTGGTCATGACAACCCATATAATTATATGCATGCATACACACACACACACACACACACACATACACAGAAAAGTTGTGTGCTACAGCTGACATAGTCTTCTAGGCACTCGATAAATACTTTTTTAGAACATTTCAACATTAGACATTGCATCATATCACATATTATTTGTTTTAGTTCTTCCTCTTTTTGTCTATCCTTTTGTGTTACTGTTTTCATTCAGGCCAGAAGAGAACAGGTCTCTTGTGTTTTGCAGGATACGTCCTATGTTGTTTCCACTTCCCAAAATTAATTATAATAAAATAATCATAATTCTGATAGAGATAGGAATTTTCTCTGTAGAACACTTGGGTTTTCATGTTAGGTCAACATCAGCTGAGCCAGAGCATAGGAAAGGCATTGTGATTTTGTAGAAAGAACACTCAACTTAAAAGTCTGAAAATTGGGGTTCAAGTTATCTTTTTCCCACCTTCTAGCCCTGTGATCCAATAAGGTCTCTCCTATCCTCGCTTCTCCCATCTGTAAAATTAGGATGATAATATTTATGCTTCCTACCTCAATTGTGGTGTTGGGAGAATTGTACTTTTCATATTGTAAACCACACACGAATATGAGTTATAATCGTTGGTATTATAATGTGGCACAGTGGATAGAAATGCTGGCCTGGAGTCAAGGAGATTCCTCTTCCTAAGTTCAAATCTGGCTTCAGATACTTCCTAGCTGTGTGACCTGGGCAAATCACTTATCCCTGTTTGTCTTAGCTTCTTCATCTGTAAAATGAGGCTGGACAAAGAAATGGTAAAAAACCCCAGTGTCATTGCCAAAAAAAAAAAAAATACCAAAGGGGCAGAAAGAATTGAACACCACTGAAACATGACTAAACATCAGCAACAATAAAAAGAAAGTGAATAATATTGAGTTTCAGAGGAAGGACAAAGAATAGGAACTGGGGTGAAAAGGGAAAACCAAAGATTTCCTAAAGAAAAGGCAGAGTCTAAAAGAAAACTTTAGATTTCCCTGAAAATGAGAGGGAAGTGGAAATGTTGGCTCTGGTGAGCAAATAACCTATAAATTATATTTAAACAATTTTGCAAATAAATATAAATCATGTAGTTACATAAAATCATTTTGATTTCATTATCATAATGTTAATAAATTTTCATTTTCAGGTGCATATGCCCAAAGGCCTCAAGGCTCCTAAACACAAAATAATCAAAAAGCTAATTAATCACAAATGGGTAACTCTCAAATAACTTCAGAAATGGTTACAACTAAGAATTAATACCTACAATGTATAATAAAAGCACATTAATAGGTAATATGCTACATTATGATTCATATAAACTGAACAGAAAACCAGAAAAATAATTTCTGAGCCTATGGTACTTTAACAGATACACCCAAGGGAATCTTGATGGTATGATGGGGCAGGCATCTTGATACACCCAGTGTTCTTATTTCTAGTGTTGACAAGATATTATGAAAAGTTTTATTAATGTCTTGCTAAAATCCAGCTATACCAGATCTTTACTTTGTAAACCTAATAGTACTAGGTCAACATGAGTAGTGTTGATGTTAACAATTCATTCAGTAAGCATTTGTTAAGCCCCTACTACACGCAAGGGGATATGCTGTGGATCACTGATAGAAAGACAAAATATGGTGATAATAGGATGATATCAGGGTATCATAGATTTCTTTTTTAAAAATTGATTTGTTTATTTACTTTTAGTTTATAGGATTCAGTTCCAGAGTCCCTTGAGTTTCAAGTTTTCTCCCCTTCCTCTCCCTGCCCCCCCCCATGGTGGCATGCAGTCAAGTATAGAATCTGCAAATACTTTCACATTGGACATTAGTCTGGTTGTATAGAAGGGTTGTAACCAATGGAGTGAACAATGGGAAAGAGGAAACAAAACCAAACATAGAAAAGAGCGATAGCATGTAGATTGTTTCAGTCTCCATTTAAACTCTATTCTTTCTAGATCTTTCTCTGAATGTAGGTATCTCCTTCCATCTTGACACTTGTAGAGTTGTCTTATAGCTGTGTGTTGCTGAGAACAGTCCAGTTTATCAAAGTTGGTCATCACACATATGATGTGTCTGTGATTGTATACACTTTTCTCCTGGTTCTGCTCATCTCACTTAGCATCAGTTTATATACGCCTCTCCAGGTAAATATGAAGTCCATCTCATCCCCATTTCTTATAGCACAATAGTATTCCATTACATTCATATACCACAACTTGTTCAGCCATTCCCCAATTGATGGGCATCCCCTATATTTCCAGTTTTTTGCCACCACAAAGAGAGCTGCAATAAATATTTTTGTACGTTTGTGTCTTGCTCCCACTTCTA
>CM053587.1:225432565-225447865 GCA_028646515.1 Pseudochirops corinnae
GGCACACTGACACTTATTGGTGGAACTATGAAAGCAATTTGGAATTAGAAAATAAAATTATTAAGATGTCCACATTGTATGACCCCTAGATTCTCCTCATAGGCACATTCTCCAAGGAATTCATAGTTTTGAAGAAAGTCTTCAAAGAAACCAACTTATTTATATCAGCAATTGTGTAGTGGCAAAGAACTAGAAGCAAAGTAGATAGTCATCAACTGAGGAATAGTTAAATTGTGGTGCAAGAATGTAATGAAATGCTATTGTGCAATAAGGAATTGCAGGCATGATGACATAGATGCATGGAAAGACTTATATGGACTGACAGAGACTGAAATAAGCAGAGCCAGGAAAATATGTTACACAAAGTCTACAACAATATAAATAGAAAGGAAAACACACAAAACAATTAAAGCAAATGCTGCAAAATTATAAAGAAGGAGCATGTCCCCAGAGAACAGATAGGAAAGGATACTCCCAACCCCACTCTTTTGCAGAGGTGAGTGAGACTCTCTTGAGTGTGGCACAATACATATGTTTTCAGACCTTTTCAATATGTTGGGTTTTTTCTTCCTCCTTTTCTCTTCTTTAAAATGTTATTTATTATTGGGCTGTTCGGGGACGGCTAGCACCACTGGTGTGAGGGATGGCTGATCTCTTTTCAGAGCTGCTCTCTGTGGCTCCCCAGCTCTCATCTGTGGCTCCAAGAAGCTATAGAATGTGCACAGCTACACCTCCATAAAACATCTCTGTCAATGGCCAACAAGCTAAACAAGGTTGACAGTGAATTACTGGGTATCTACCCTAAGCATGAGATGACTGTCCCTAGGGGAATGGGGGAATGAGAACAATTTGTTCCAATGGCCACTAAGGCAGCTGAAGCAGGCTCTGTGTAGGGCTTAAAGTTTGGTTAGACATCAGAGATGTCAAGGTCATCCCCTGCATCCTAAGCCATCGTCAGTTGTCCTGACTTTTGTCTTGCCACTGGACTTTGATAACTCTGGAAGACAGAGTGATGCTGACAATTCTGTGAAACTCTGTCTCACTTAAATCCAATTCCTGCAAAGTCACAATATTACACATGATCTCATTGGTCCTCTTCAAAAACGAAGGACAAACAACATTTATTATATGAATGGGCACCATATTGGATGGGGAAGGGGAGAAAGGGAGGGAGAAAATCTGAAACTCAAAATTTTAAAGAAATGAATGTTTAAATAAGTAAATATACCAAGATAAAATCAATATATGATAAATAAATATAAATATAAAATAAATATACCAAGATAGGTATTATAAGAGATGGCTTTCTCAGAGAGAGAAACAGGTGGGATATTGTGAGATAGTCTAGTGACATGAAAGATGAAGGATATCAGCAAAAATCTTTTTTTAAAAAAAAGGAATGCTAAGCACGATGAATATTGAGATGCATAGGAATGTGGAGGGGAAGTGACAGAGTAAACAGAATCAGGAAAACACTATACACAATGAGTGTGTAGCAAATGTAATTGGAAAAAAAAAACGATGATTATAAAAAATCCAAAACTGAATGTTGTACAACCAAAGAGAATAAGCTTGTCCCCAGAGAAGATATATAAGACAACTCCCTTTGCTTGCAGAGGTCAAACATTCCATATAACATTTTTTTTCAAGATGCTGATCTTTTTTGCTGAATTTTCTTTTCATCCTCTTGTTCTTAAAAAAAATTTTTATATGGGATTGTTCAATGGGACGGGGAAATATACAGGGAGAAATCTAGGCTACATTAAAACAAACAAAAAAATTAATAAAATCTATTTCTAAAATATGAATCCTCCTGAGCATGCCATGTAATGTTGTTGGATTTTTCCCCTTTCTGAATGTGAACACGATTGGGATCTAAGTCCTCTGACTACAATTCTAGTACTCTTTCCACTACAACATACTTACTACCTGAATTGCACATCACACCCCTTTACTGCCAAACACACATAGACCTCTTTTCAAATTGCAGTCAACTCTCAGTAATGTAAGGATTTGTTCATTTAGTGATTAACCCAGAGGGATTTTTTTTCTCCTTATCATTCTTGCCACATTCACTTTGTTTCTTAGTGGACAGTGGACATAAAATAGATAAAATTCAAATATAGTTGGAAAAGGAGGGCAACCAGGTGGCCAGTGGATCGTGCACTGACCTTGGAATCAGGGAGACTTTTCTTTCTTAGTTCAAATCTGGCCTCAGATATTTACTAGCAGTGTAATCCTGGGCAAATCACTTACCCCTGTTTGCCTTAGTTTCCTCATATGTATTAATGAGTTGGAAAAGGAAATAGCAAACCACCCCAGGAGCTTTGCCAAGAAAATCCCATACAGGGTCATGACGAGTCAGGCACGAGTGAAAAGACTGAACAACAAAATAGCTGGAAAGACCCTTAGAAGTCTTCATCTAGTCAGAATGAGTCAATTTTTATCATCCATTAGTGTAGTGGTTCTCAACCTTCCTGTTGCCATGACCCTAATGCCACATACTCGTATGTGGGTGTATCTGCATGTAGGCGGACACGTCTGGAGATGGATAGAGGAGCGGCGTCTCGGTTCCTAAGACCATCAGAAAAATGTGTTTTCCGATGGTCTAAGGCAACCCCTGTGAAAGGGTCATTTGACCCCTAAAGGGGTCACAACCCACAGGCTGAGAACTGCTGCATTAGAGGATCTAGTTTAAATATATACATAAACATATATGCCTCTGGTGGCCCCCTATTAGTAGAGGTAATACAGCACTGCTTTTAGTTCTATTCAAATACTTCAGAGAACCTAGACACAACATGAGAGAAAAAGTATAGATCTTTTAAACTGCTGTTCCTTAAAAATAAAAGAAATCTTAATGTTTTTGAAAAGTTTTGATTTGATTTTTATTCTGTAAGAAGCATGCTTGCTCTGGAGAGAAAATACTTGTTGTAAAGCCAGAAAAGTTTTCATTACATTTATTTTACATTCATTCTGAATGGGTAACTCCCTAATGGAGTACACTTGCTCAGACAAATGCAAGGTTATTTATGCCCTGTTCCCAATTTGAACTTCCCCTCTTGTTCTCTATTGGCTAGATGCAGCCTCCTGAACTGTCTACTTCATGTTCTCCTCCTTGATATGTTCTCCCTCCCTTGTCATGTCTCTATCCTTGGGATGTATTCGATAATTATTAAATGTCTCATTAAGCATGAATACAAGCTCCTGACCTTTTACATAATCAGAAGCCCAGTTGTGTTCTGATTAGAACCAGTTACCTCAGACTTACATCCTATTATCACTCAAAGTCCGGAGTGGTTTTAATCCTGTAGAGACAGAATTCCTTCTTTCATTCCTACAAGTAAGTGATGTGTCAATAATAAAAAAACATATAGAACTGTTCCCATTTTAAAAAAAACTGCTTGTTTATTCTTTTCCTTTAAAATGTTAGCAATTAATTTGAAATTCACCATGGCCTTTAAAGGAATTTATCTAGGATTTGTCACATAGGAAAATGAAAATCTTTCTCAGGGTCTAGGCAAGATATCTCAATTCTTTTTTCAAAATATAAGAATTAATTTATAATATAATCTCTCAATTCCAACCCTATTCTGCTTGGTGTCCCACTTCAAGAATATTAGGTCACATCAGTAAAGATTTATAGAAAAACACAGACAAAAATCACACAAGATGCAAACGAATGTAGGGACCAGTTGCAACCCAAACAAGGTAGAGAGAATGCCTATATGTCTGAGTTCAAAGAATTATGAAAGCATTGAAGCAAACAGTAACAACATTACCCATTCATTTGATTTGTGCTAATTTATCTGGGTAATACTTCTGATCCAAAACAAAGGCACCTTCATTCAGGTATCTAGCCTAAAGTTGAGTTGCAAACATTCTAAGTGCAGCCTGAACCAAATTAAAATGTAATTGGCAAATGTTTAACAAAATAAATTAAAATACAATACAACATAGATTAAATCAAAATGCCAATATAGGGATCTATTTACCTTTGAGTGCGACACCACCAGCTGATATAAGATTTGAGGAAATAATCATTTATTTCAATAAGCTCAGTCAATAAGCATTTATTAAACATTTACTATGCACCTACCATGCTTGGTTTGGAATAAAAACATATAAGTAAGAAAATTATTTCCCTCAAGGAGCTTACATTCTACTGGGGAGATATAATACAATAACATATAACATAATAACATAAACAAATACCAGATAAAGACAAAATAAGCAGAAAAACGTTAAAGAGGGTAGAGTAAGGACTGGGAGAATCAGGTACATCTTATAGGACATGGCAATGGACCTGACCCTTGAAGACAACTGGGGACTTGATAGAGCAGAAAAGAGGAGAAAGCATTTTGGGCACAGAGGACAGTCAAACTTCCTCCCTGACCCTTGAAGAGAACTGGGGACTTGATAGGGCAGAAAAAAGGAGAAAGCATTCTGGGCACAGAGGACAGTCAAACTTCCTCCCAAGTCAACAAAGGCACTCCTCCTGCCTTTCTCTCCTTACTCACCAATCCTTCCTTCTGCACAGCCCATATTTGTTTCTATTAAAGGCCTGAGAAGCATCAGCAAAACAGAGGCAATGTTCACACTTCCAATTCTCTTTTAATTATAGAAAACAGTTGGCAAAACATCAAAACCCCATGTACAATTGCTCCTGGTTCCACCGGGAGTGTAGAGATTTACCAGGGGGAGAGAAATAACATAGAAAGACAATAAAGTTTGAGAACTGTGACAACCCAAAGAAAGGAAAGAGAAGAAACAATCAAGGTATGGAAAGATGACAAATATACACCTTCCAGCTGGCACACTACGTTAGATCAAAGGCTAGAATATGAGACTTCCACTGTGGGCCACTTCTTCATTTCATTCAGATAAAGTTTTCATTGAGCTTAACCCTGAGGAGAATTTCTACAATTTTCTGAGAAGGCACAGAATTTTGTTATTCAGTAGTGATGGTAGTATTTGTAGGGGGAATAATGACTCTTTCTTAAACTGACTAACATTCATAAACCGGAATGCAGGGCTTCAGATATCTAGTCAGTCAACAAGATTGTTGGGAACAGTGCTGGATGTGCAGTCAGGAAGAACTGAGTTCAAATCCTTTCTCAGACACGTTGATCGTGTGATGGTGGGCAAGTCAGTTAACTACTGTCCACTTCAGTTTCCTCATCACTAAAATGGGGGAAATAATAGTACTTTACTTCTAGGGGTACTGTGAGGATAAAATGAGAGAATAGTCATAAAGCTCTTTGCAAATTTTAAAGCACTATTTATAAGCTAGCTATTATTATTAACAAGCATTTATTGACTACTCGGTTCTCAGGCACCATACTAAAAGCTGGGCATATAGAGAAAAAAACAGTCGCCGCCTTCAAGGAACTCACAGTCTAATGGGGGAAACAACAGGGAAGAGGGAGGAAGGAAGGGAGCGGAGGAAGGAAGGAAGGAAGGAAGGAAGGAAGGAAGGAAGGAAGGGAGGAAGGAAGGGAGGAAGGAAGGAAGGAAAGGAGGGCTTATTAAGTGCCTACTCTATGCCAGGCAGTGCACTAAAGTACTTTTTATAAATATTACCTCACTTGAGTCTCACAACAACTCTATGAGGTAGGCGCTAATATAATCACCATTTTACATTTGGGAAAACTGCAACAGAGGCTTAGTGACTTATCCAGGATTACACAGCTATTAACTGTCAGGAATTGTCCAGGCTGTATTAGGAATCCCAAGGTCAATGACTTACCTTCAAGTTAAAACAATTGCCATCAGTCAAGATAGCAGAGCAAATAATTATATGTGAGCATGGTGCAATAATATTGTGTCATAAGAAATAATGAATATAAAGATGAGACAGAAACTTATACAAAGTGAAGAAAACTTGGAAAACAATATACATGATAACTACAATAATGTAAATAGAAAGAACAATTAAAAACACAAACTGAACACTCTGTAATTATAATAACAAAGAAGCCTGGCCCCAGAAAAGAAAGGAAAAGGGGCAGCTAGGTGGCACAGTGAAGAGAGCACTGGCCCTGGAGTCAGGAGGACCTGAGTTCAAATCCAGCCTCAGACACTTAATACTTACTAACCATGTGACTTTGGGCAAGTCACTTAACCTCAATTGCCCCTCCAAAAAGAAAAGAAAAGAAAGGAAAAAAATGTATCTCCCTCCCTCATTTGCAGCAGTGAGGACAATAGTTAGAACATTACATATACTGTCAGACTTGGCTGAGGTGCTGGCTAATTTTCTGAACTTCTCTCTCCTCGTTCTTTGTTACAAGAGATGTCTCTCTTTGTAGGGTAAGTGTATATCCTATATTTGGAAATGAAGATTATGCAAAAACAAAAGATAAGCAATAAATATTTTTTAAAAGGCAGAAAACCATTAGACCAAGAAAAAGCCTCCCTTCCTAAATCTTATCCCCTCAGAATCCTGGATCCAGAAGCCTCTCATGTCATTAACAGGAGATTTTCATCTCCAGTTTGGACCCCACACTACTGCAGTTTAGAGCTGACTTCAGCCAAGCTTTACTCCCTACCCATCTTCTCAACAGTTGTCTTGCTACTGAGTGTGTACCCTCTGCCTTCTCTCCTCCTCTACCCTATACACATACCTCCTGGATTTCCACTTCTGAAGCAATAATGAAATCAGTACTATCATGGCTATTCAAAAAACAGATGTTCTATTTCTCCTAGTTTGGATCCCTATAATTTTCCAAACCAAAATATTCCTCCCTAGGCACCGTGCCTCTCTCCATAGTCAGCATGCTCTTATATATGTTGCCTCTGCTCATCGTCTGCCTTTGAAGGCAGAGAGACTGTTTTTAAGTGTTTATTTTTTCTTCATTTATTCAGTCATATATTCATTTAATAGCTACGTAATTCCATTGGGCATAATCTTTTCTTTCCACTTTTCTACCTTGTTCAAGGCGATAAGTCCCTCTGTTAGAGAACTCGCCCTACTTTGTATACACTTCCTAATTTTTATTCTCTGAAGACAAAACTATAAATGAGGTAATTCCTACTTGTCCAATACTAAACTAAAGCACTGGAGTTCAGGGTTCTTCAGTTTTCAAACCCTTAAGTCTCTTTCCTTATCCCAGATGAGTGAGTAGAAAAAAAGGCACCAAAATAAATTAATCCCAGAGGGGCAAGGTCCTTGTTTCTGAAACCTAACATTACTGTTTGGCTTTAATATGCAGGTAAAGACTGTCGAATCTGAATGGAACTTTTTTGTACCCTTTACTATTATTTGACTTTTTTGTGTGTTTTTACCTTATTTCTTTAATTAGAAAACAAGCCTCTTCTTTGTTTTTCCTACTCCTTTGTCAATGCCTCATACACCTTATATATTACTTAAACGCAAAATATTTGTGGATTTAATTGGAAATGGAAGTGTATAGGAACAAATGACAGTGACTTGGATTACATTTGATTCTACTCCAAGAGTTTTCTCTATTGTCTTCATATTCATTATTTCTTATGAAACAATATTATTTCATTAGGTTCACACAGCTCAGCTATCTTGACTAATGGCAATTGTTTTAAGGCCTTAAAGTACTGCCATAAATATTCTGATAGATGTTGGAACTTTCTTTCAGCCTTTTGACCTTCTTGAGATATATTATCCATCAGTATAATCACTGAGTCAAAGGAAATGGCCAGTTTGGCACAAGGAATAAAATAGCAGACCTGTGCTTTAAGAAAATCACTTTGGGGCAGCTAGTTGGCACATCGAATAGAGCACCAGCCCTGAAGTCAGGAGGGCCTGAGTTCAAATCTGACCTGAGACACTTAATAAAAAAACCAAAACACTAGCCATGTGACCTTGGACAAGTCACTTAACCCCAATTGCTCTACCTTCCCCCCTCCAAAAAGAAAAAAAAATCACTCTGATGATTGAACGAGGGATGAATTAGAGTGGAGAAAGACTCTTCCTATTAATGCTGGGCATGTTTGTGGGAGAATGAGACCTAGTTTTATGGGGGAAGTAGTTTAGTGCTACATTTTTTTAAAATGCCATCTTATTGAATGTCTCCATCTTATTGAATGGCTTTATTCTTAAATAATTTTATCCTCTTGCTAACTGTTAAACCCACTGGCAGAAGGAGATATGAACCCACACTACAAGAGTAACTTGAACATGGGGTAGCTATTCATTAATAAAACGGTCATGCAAGTTGGGAGGGGTGCCTCCAAGTATAGCACAACATGAGCAAACAAATTCACTTTGGACTTTATATTTTTTGTTTATCAAATATAGACTATGTGATCTCTTTGGTTTCTTCCACTTGTGATATTCTATGATTCAATGATTCTACAAAATAGTGGAGAGAGGGCTTGCTGTGGAGTCAGAAAGAACTCAGGTTCCTGTGTTGTTGCCTTTGACACATATCACCTGTATGACCACAAAAAAATTACAAACTATTATTGTCCATTGCCTCGGCCTCTTTATTTACTTATTTTAATTAATTAATTTATTTTCTTGTTTACATCATTCATTTCTACGAGATTTTGAGTTACAAATTTTCTCCCCATCTTTCCCCTACCCAACACCTCAAAACAGCCATCCCACTGTATAACCCCTCCCCCAATCTGCTCTCTCCTATGTCCTCCCCCTCGCCCCTCTGACTTTCCGGTAGGGCAGGATGGATCTTCCTACCACAGTGCCTAGGCCTCTTTATAAAGCTATCTATTACAGAAAAGTTGACTGTTTGCACTACTGCAGGAAATTTCCCTTGACTGATAAAATCATAGGCCCATCAATAAGTCAAGGGCCTATACCTTAGTGGTAACTTCCTTCACCAAGGTTCATGGCATCTCTCTGAAACTTGAAGTCTTTGAAAGACTCCTGAGGTTCAGAAAGGTTTTGTGACTTGTCCATAGCCACAGAGAAGTGGAATACAATTTCTGGTTTTCCTTATTAAAGTGAATCATTCCATCCAACATCTCTCTTTCCTCCTTCCTTACCCCTGCTCCTCATAACTAAATAACACTACAATAACAATGCAGTGTCTCAAGGAATTATTTAATTAACTGCCAAATAACTTATTTGGAAAGTAAATGTTCTAGGATCAGAAGAGGATGAGTCTCTAGCTGATTTTATAGGTATTCTATCATTTTACAAAATTCAGAATTCTCAAATGTATCACAGATGTTGTGAGACCACCACAGATACATAATAAATAAGAGTGACTCTAGAAATGGAGTGGGAGTAGACATCTACTCAGGCAAGATGTTTTTCTACAAAGGGAAACTTTTAAAACACTAAAAGCCTTCAAAGTGGGGGAGGGAAGTGCATGAGAACAGAGACTCAGGCTGCTGACTGACACTGTGAAACCTGGCTACAGTTACTAAGCGAATTACATAAGCACAAGGTTGCAAAAAAGGGAGAGAAAGAATGAGAAAAAGACACAAATCAGTTTAACAAAACGGAATTGATCAAATTAGAATAAACTGTCTTTTCAGGCAGCGTTCATTTGGGGACCTGTTATATAACAAAGGCACTGAGGGAAATATATCAAGCAATGAGGCCCTAAATGCATTTAATAACCACCACTACCAGCAACAACAACAAAGAGTAGATGTCCTTATAAAATGAATGCTAATAAAATTAAGGTGATGCTGAGACAGAGAGTAATGAAACAGAAGAATAAAAGAAACATCATGTATTCTGCCCTTTTCTCTAAAATTTAACCCTGTAGATCCAGCATTCTTAACTATTTTTGTATCATGAGTTCCTTTGGCAAACTGGTCACTGTACTCATCAGAAAAATGTTCATAAATGCATAAAAATAAAACACATAAGATTACAAAGGAAACATTAATTAGGACACAATTATCAAAGTTTTGTTGGTGGTTCTTTTTCTAAAGTTCACAGAACCTACGTTGAGAATCTCTGGTTTGGAGAGAGGAAAGATTAGGAGATTCTAACATTTCAGCTTTTGTTTCAGGCACAGATCTACATCTTGAGCTTCAAGGTGAAGCAAAGCAATGTAGGGGAACAAGAGCCAGGAGAACAACGAGTGGTCTTCTGTTCTCTCATCTATTCAATGAGGGAATTGGAAATTATTTCTGAGGTCCCTTTCAGCTCAAAAATTCTATGACATTATATACCAAATTTTATCACTGACAAAATGCCTTACATAAAGAGGCTAAATAAATTTTAAAAAATTTTAAAATTACTTTATTTATTAGAAATGCCTATGTAACAATTTGGCTATAAATTTGGTCCATGAATGAAGAATTAATTAATGAAGAGGCATTTGTTAAGTTCTAACTCTATGCCAACCACTGTGCTAAGTATTTGGGAAAGAATCAAAGATAACCTTGACCTCAAAGAGTTTATATTCTAATAGGGGAAAATAACACACAAAGGAGAGCAGTAACTTAGGGAAGGAAATTTTGAGGCAGAAAGTTAGAAGGATGGTCAGTAGGTCCATTGGAGGAAAGAACAACACACCCCATCCAAAGATAATGGGAGGGTGGATTTGATTATGATGGTTCAAGATTTAACAACTAGAAACTGGGGAGGAGGGGAATGGGTTTGAGTTACAGCATAGGGGAAATTAATAACAACTAGTATATACAGCAGTTTTAGGTTTGTTAAATGTTTTACAAAAATTAAATCATTTGATTCTCACAACATTGCAAGATAGTTTTTATTAAAATTTCCATTTTACAGATAAGAAACTACAGGTATGATAAATGATCTTTCCAAAGTAAAGGCAATTAGCAAGGAGATATCAAGAAAAGAGGCATTGAAGTGAAGCATGGGGCTTTCCTAAAAGAGTGGGATAGAGAAAGGCGGGCACCAAATGGGAGAGAAGGGGTCCAGAGTTTAAGTTCCTCTAGAGCAGTGGTTCTCAACCTGTGGGTCATGACCTCAGGGGGGGTCAAACAACCCTTTCACTGGGGTCACCTAAGACCATCGGAAAACACATATTTCAAGTTGTCTTAGGAATGGAGACACGGCTCCTCTATCCATCTCCAGGAGGGTCCGCCCACATTCAGATATGCTCACATATGAGTACTGAAGGGTCGCGGCCTTAGGAAGGTTGAGAACCATTGCTCCAGAGCATGGCCTCTAATAAGGGCAGGGAGGGGCTGAAAAGGAGATGGTGGAGGAGGGAGAAATTCCACTCACTATTCTGAGTACTCCTCAATTAAACCATTAAAAAGGAAAAGAAAACCTATGACACTGGTTTAAATATATGCTACTCTCAAAGGCAACATATTTAGGGGTAGCTAGGTGGCACAATAGATAGAGCAATAGCACTAGAGTGAGGAAGATCTGAGTTCAAATGTGGACTTAGACACTCAGCTGTGTGATCCTGGGCAAGTCACTTAACCCCAACTGCCTTGCAAAAAAAAAAAACTCAACACATCTAAAATAAGTTCCCTTTGAAGGTAAAAAATAATCATATATAGAAATATATTAGAAAATACTACTGATTAGAGGTATCAATTAGATTTTCTAGAAATAAGACTGCCCTTGGTAGATGTAGGTCTATGCAAGTCTTCACTATGCTCAGCCTTTGTTTCATCATTTGTAAAAAAAAAAAAAAAAAAAAAGAAATATACATATATAGTACATACACACACACACGATGTTGTAAGGAAACAATTACAAGGAAAGAATTTAAATATAAGTTAATATTATTATTGTTATTATAATGTGCCAACAATGCTAATAAGCAGTTTTTATTAGCCACACAACCCCATATGAAAAGGAAAAAGATAACAAAGTCAAAAGACAGAAAAAAAATAGCAGAAAATGTAACTTATCACCTATTAAAAACAACTGAACAGAAAGCAGAGCAAATAGAGATTATTTGGACTATCTGAAATGTCATAGACAAAATCCAGATCTTCTAGGTTAAATGAAAAATACTGTAAAAGTACAAAGGAGCCATAGTCTATATCATATAGGATTTGGCAGCTACCACAAGAAAGGAGAAGAGAGCTTATTCCAAACAATATTCCAAAAGGCAAAATGAAGAATAACCTATCCAGCAAAACTGAGTATAATCCCACCAAGATAAAAAGGAGTTTAAATACAAGCCTTATAAAAAAGTTTTCCTAATGAGAAGGTCAGAGTTGAGCAGAAACTTTAAAATATTCAGGAGGCAAGAGAAATATTAAAATGTCAATACATGGAAGTAACAGTAATAATGATAAAAGGATGAATTATTTACATTCTAAAAATGGGAACTGAAACAAGTATTTCTTCAAAACCCTAATGTAAGGAATTCAATAAGACAGAAGGCATGGGAATGGTTGGATTATGATCTGATTATCTTAATAGAAGGAATAGAGTGAGGAAGAAAGTGTGGGGAAACTATTTCACATAATTAGCCTGCATATAAGACTATAAGGAACAGGTAGGCATAGCAAGTGTCACTTGAACCTCACTTTCATCCAAGCCAATCAAATGGATCTATGACACACACACACACACACACACACACACACACACACACACACACACGCACACACACACACACACACTGTGTCTGGTATATAAATACATTTAAATAAACAGAGAAACAGGAGGGAACTGGGAGATAGGAAGAAGAGAAGAACAGAAAGGAAAACACATGGATGAATTAGTCATAAGAAAAACAAATTCTAACCATGGAGGGTAGATATTGAAGAGAAGATTAAAAGAAAAGAAAGAAAGAGTAAAATGCTGAGACTGGAATTAGGGCAAGAAAAAAAGAAGAGATACATGGGAACAAAATCAGACTGCACAAAATCTAGAACAATGGCAGTGAGCACACTCTTACCTTATGATTCTCTTCTTTTTAAAGACGGGGATAGTAGAAAAAGAAAGAGGAAAAAAAATAATAAGAAAATAGAATAGAGGAAAAAACAAAATTTAAGGTTAGTAAATATGAATGTGAGCAGTATGAACTCACCCATTAAATGGAAGAGGATAGTTAAATGGAGTAGAAAGCAGAGTCCAAAATGTGTTCTTGATAAGAAACATATATGAAAAATAAAGATTCACATAAATTTAAAAGTGGGGCTTCAGCTAAATTTATTATGCTTCCATTGAACTAAAAAATTTGAAATAGTAATCAGGGTCTTAGACAAGGCAACAGTTAAGAATATCTGTGATAAAAAAAATAAACGGGGAAACTACATTATGTGTCTTGACAGAAGGGTGATTGACTCTGCATACAGAATGAGATATTTTCAGGGACATGAACAATGGGAGAATTTATTATACAGGACTATGCATATTTGTTACAAACAAAAACAAGAATTTATTTTTCTATCCCATCCACCAATCCCACCCCCACGACATACACACATGCATACACACATACAATGGAAAGGTATGGAAGGTGGAAAATGAATTTTTAATAATTTTTAAATGTAACTTAACTTTTAAAAACAAAGTTGCTCCAGAAATAAATGTTACTTGGTATACCAATGTATGAAATTTGTCTCTAACCCCATCCCTCAAATATATATACCTATAACCTGAATATGATAAAGTTACTTTACTGTCCATTTCTACACTGTTTTCAAGTTTCCATTCTACTATCTGCATAAAGTACACTTATATATCTATTGCAGAGAGCCAACCTCTATGGGGCATGAACCAGATCTATCTAGTTCTCCATGGACAATGCTTAACCCATAAATAGATGCTTATAAATTGAATTTTTATCATAATGATAATGATAACTACAAGGAGGACCATTTCAAATTTCATTTACTGATGCAAAATTTTATGGACTTAAGAATTTTTTAACCTCTAAGTCAATTAAAAAAAAAAAACACAACCCGGGGGTGGAGCCAAGATGCCAGAGTAGGAACAGGACTTCCATGCAGCTCTGGCTTCCACCTCTTTGAATACATGTAAAAAAATGACTCCAAACGAACTTTAGGGCTACAGAACCCACAAAGTGACAGAGAGAAAGAAATCTCCCACTGAAGGAAGCCGGCAGGAAGCGTCCATTGCTTCTCTCTGGGAGCCAAGCATAGTCCCTACTGAGTTGATGTTTTAGCCCCAGGGCATCCCCAACCAGTGGCAGTTGAAGCAGACTTCACAAGAGTAAATCACCAGCAGCTGTAGCAGTTTCCAGACTTCTAAATCCACAAATGCAAAAAACAAAGTAAAAGTTCAGTGTGGAACTTTGTGGGAACAGGGGGAGTGCAATCCAGCTGCTATTCCCGGGGTGAGAAGCTGAGGAGGCAGGTGGCTGCAGCCACTGCTGCATGGCTGCTTCCAGAGCTCCTGGCTTGCAGATTGTAGGCGGACCAAGCAACCATTCAGAGAGTAATAGCTCTTGCTTTGATCTGCTTGGATCTGGATCATGGTCTTGGTGGTGATCCTGGGGTGTGTGACCAGTGAGCCAGAGCGTGTGGGGGCTGTAGAGAAGGTGCCCATCTAATAGCTCCAGCAGCTGCATTTGGGACATAGCTCTCTCCATTCTGAAAGCAGAGATCTACCATGGCAAAGAGTTCAAAAGTCAAGTAAGTGGCTACCAATATGAGCAAGCAATGGAAGCACAAACAGACCACAGAATCCTTTTTTGGGGACAAAAAGGATCAAGGTATGGAGCCGAAGGAAGACATCAAAGTCAGAACTCATGCATCAAAAGCCTCCAAGAAAAATATGAACTGATTACAGGCCATGGAGAAGCTCAAAAAGGATTTTGAAAACCAAGTAAGAGAAGTGGAGGAAAAATTGGGAAGAGAAATGAGAATGATGCAAGAAAATCATGACAAGCAAGTCAACAGCCTGCTAAAGGAGACCCAAAAATACACTGAAGAAAATAACACCTTAAAAAATAGATTAACTCAAATGGCAAAAGAGGCCCAAAAAGCCAATGAGGAGAATGCCTTAAAAAGCCAATTTGCCAGATGGAAAAGGAATTTCAAAAACCTCACTGAAGAGAATAACTCCTTCAAAATTAGACTAGAGCAATTGGAAGCTAATGACTTTATGAGAAATCAAGATACTGGGGGGGGCGGAGCCAAGATGGCGGCATAGCAGCAGCAACATATCGCAGCTCTCACATAGCGACCCCAAAATACCCATAAAATAGGACTCTAAACCAATCCTAGAACTCCAAAACGCACACAAGGATACTTCCCACTAAAGTCAGCTCGGCTACGAGGAACCACATCAGCACTGCGAACCGAAACCAGCCTGGCCTGAAGCCGCGGCTGTGCCCCGGGGGTGGCTAGGCGGGAGAAGCTTCTCAGGTGAGCGGAGATTAGCACCAGCTGCAAGGGGGATTGTGAAAGGGGGAGATAAGCAGCCCGGCCGAA
>CM053587.1:225448365-225463524 GCA_028646515.1 Pseudochirops corinnae
GATACACAGGCAGTGCGTTTGGGAGATCCATCCTGCCCTACCGAAAAGTGACATAGGAGAGAATAGACTGGGGGAGGGGGGACACACTGGGATGGCTGTTTTGGGGCGGTGGGTGGGAGAAAGAGGGGGAGAAAATATGTAACTCAAAATCTTGTGGAAATGAATGATGCAAACTATAATAAAATTAAAAAAAAAGAGAGAAATCAAGATACTATAAAACAGATCCAAACAAATGAAAAAATAGAAGGCAATGTGAAAAATCTCACTGGAAAAACCACTGACCTGGAAAATAGATCCAGGAGAGAGAATTTTAAAATCATTGGTCTACCTGAAAGCCATAATCAAAAAAGAAGTCTAGACACCATCTTTCAAAAAATTCTCAAGGAAAAATTTCCCTGATATTTTAGAACCAGAGGGCAAAATAGAAATTGAAAGAATTCACTGATTGCCACTTGAAAAACATCCCAAAAAGAAAATTCCTAGGAATATTATAGCCAAATTCCAGAGTTCCCAGGTCAAAGAGAAAATACTGCAAGCAGCAGGAAGAAACAATTTGAGTATTGTAGAAACACAATCAGGATAACACAAGACCTAGCAGCTTCTACATTAAGGGATCAAAGGGCTTGGAATATGATATTATGGAGGTCAAAGAAGCCAGGACTAAACCAAGAATCACTTACCCAGCAAAACTGTGTATAATGGTATAGGGAAAAATATGATTATTCAATGAAATAGAGGACTTTCAAGCATTCTTGAAAAAACCTGAGCCGAACAGAAATTTTGACTTTCAAATACAAGAAACAAGAGAAGTATGAGATGATAAACAGAAAAAGAAATCATAAGGAACTTATTAAAGTTGAACTATTTACATTCCTACATGGAAAAACAATAATTGTAACTCATAAGACTTTTCTCAGTATGAGGACAGCTGCATACACACACACACACACATACATACATACATATATATGCATAGGAGGGGGTATATGTGTGTGTGTATATATATATATATATATATATATATGTGAGTGTGGGCATTTGTATATTCATGTATACATAGCCAGAGGACACAAGATGAGTTAAATATGAAGGGATGATATCTAAAAAAATAAAATTAAGATGTGAGAGAGGAATTTATTGGGAGAAGAAGAAAGGGAGCAATAGATTAAAGTAAATTACCTCACATAAAAGAGGCAAGAGAAAACTGTTACAATACAGCGGGGAGCAGGAAGGTGAAAGGGAATGGGACAACCTGATTCTCATTGAATTTGGCCTAAGGAGGGAATAACATACATACTCAATTGGGTATCTTACCCTACAGGAAGATAGGGGGGTTGGGGATAAGAGGGGAGAGGATAGAAGGGAGGGCAGATTGGGGGAGAGGGTAGTTAGAAGCAAACATTTTTTAAAAAGGATAGAGTCAAAGGAGAAAATAGAATAAGTGGGGAGTGGAATAGGATGGAAGGAAATATAGTTCGTCTTTCACTATGGAAATTATTTAGGTAACTACACATGTACAATCTATATTGAATTGCTTATCTTCCCAGTGGGGTGGGTGAGGAGGGAGGAAGGGAAAGAATCTGGAACTCAAAGTTTTGAAAACAAATGTTTAAAAAACTGTGTTTTTTTACATGCAACTGGGAAATAAGATATACAGGTACTGGGATATAGAAACCTATCTTGACCTACTAGAAAGTTAGAGGAGTTAAAGAGGGAGGATATAAGAGAGAACAGATTGGGGGATGGGATATTCAGTAAGCTTGCTATTTTGAGGTGAGGGGTAGGAGAAAGACAGGGAGAGAAAAAATTGTAACTAAAAATCTTGTGGAAATGAATGTTGAAAACTAAAAATAAATAAATTAAAAAAATTTTTTAAAGGAAAAAACACACCAAAAAAAAAAAAAGAGAAAAAAACAACCCACATATTCACTACAAATAAGTATATTTGTACATTTTGTACAAATTGTACAAATAAGTATATTTGTATTATATAAGTCATTTTTCCTAGAATGAGTACCTTTGACATTACAGAGTAATATGAATACAGTAAACACCCTAACTTTCAACATTGTCTTTAAAAGATTCTGAAATTAATATAAAAGTTCTCTAGTCACAAGGAAAATCTACATAGAAAATCAAGTTAATAAGTATTTTCTGGGAACTACAGTTCTATAACAACGAGGAGGTTAATGATTAAAGGTTATACACAATGATTAACATTCAGAAGAACGTGAAAAGTTTATTTGACTACTGCTTAAAAGTCCCCATAAAAAGCATAGTTTTTAAAAATGCAGGTTCATATATTTATCTTTATTTTAAAGTTTTCCATTCTTAAAGAATATTAACTTGCTATTGTCACATATCTTTCAACCTAGAAAAGGAAAAGGACACTAGAGATATTGTTAAATATAAAAGGAGTACTCCTTTAGGAGAATGAAGAAACGGCAGTCAGTCAACTAACACTGATTAAGTACTTACTATATATGCCTGAGTCTTGAATTTAGTCTGGTTGATGCCAAGAAATAAGTTAATTTGTAAAGATGTCCAATATCTTAGTATAGATAGCATTTGGTTTTAAATCTATTTTCTTTTCTTTTTTTTTTAATAGTTACATACAAATAGAACTTGACCATTGAAATGGCTTAAAACTAAGACAGGACAAGAGAATATCTACTACAGATTCTACTTGACAAGAAAGTCTGTGCACGTCCAGCATAACCTGGGGATGAGGCACTGCCACTTTGTTTTGGACAGAGGTAGAGAGAGAGCATAACAGGGAACCCTCACCTTTACCCTGTTAGAACCTGTTCTTCAAAGATTATCCATTTGCCTGATAGTTTACTACTTTACCTGATGGGGGCACTCAAATGTAAGCACCTCACAATGGATAGCATTTAAAATTAGCTCAAAATAGAGAGGGTTTTATTCTTTGGTTTATAAAGGGGACCGGATGGAGAACATAAATAACATTTTAAGTTTTCATAGCTGCTGTGGATATCTTCTGGAAGGTCACAGAAAAGAATCTTCGGGTTGCAGAAGTCCTTTTGACCTCCATATGCTATGATCTTGTGATGAACAAAGGGACCAATCAACTAAATTCACACATTCCAGGAAAATGCCATGAACTAACTGGCATAGCTGGAGATTCCTCTCTGAGCAGTCCTAATAGAGACCTACTCCAGTATACAGAAGTAATCAAATACTCATTCTCTAGTGAAGAAGATCCATTTATTTCTGAATAAAAGATTAATAACACAAAGAACAATGAAGCAATCAACCAGGACCACTGTGTTTTGCCTCTATAAGGCATACTACATTTAATGAGAAAGGTATTTCACGTATTTCTGTCAATATCAAGATATCTAGTTCTCACCTATGAAATGAAGCTTCCTGCAGGTGTCATGGGGCCCAAGCATCATTTGGGGAGCAATAAAAATTAAAACATTCTAGAAAGGTGATTATACAGAAGTATATCTGTGTACTCTAAGCAGCGGCCTCTACTTAGGGAAAAAATAGAGTTGCAGTCAAAAAAATTGGATATGAATCCCTTTTCTATAACTTGCTCTGTATTACCTCAGACAAATCACCTGAACTCTCTGGGCCTCAGTTTCCTTATCTGTAAAATGAGGGAATTATACCATATGACTTCTAATATTACTTTTAATTCAAAATGCTGCTGTGAATTCTAAAGCTAATGGTCTCGAAACTAGACTTTGTGAGAAAAGATTTATAATTGAAGAGCATGATTATAATGGCAAACACATTATAAGGTTGACTTTTATATATTAGCAAACAATGGTATAGAGTAAATAACACTCCCCACAGAAGCAAACAGAAGTAAATTAAAGAGATCATATAAATATTTAGGCTGTGGGAGGGGAAAAGTTATCAGACTGCCAAGTTTTTATGAATCAGGACTCCTCTTGATGCCTGGATTGGGTCCAATGGTGTCCAACTCAAATAGAAATGGAAGTGACTAAACCATACAAGAGGATCCCTGGAGGCTGCATACAGACTTAGAAAACCACATATTAGCATTATCTATGTTTTATTATATTTCTATTTTATTAAATATTTCCAAATTAGATTTTAATCTGGTTTAGGCCACACTCTGGCATGTTATAGGCCATGTACTTGACACCTATAATCTAGAAGAGCAACCACATTTAACAAACATTTACTGAGAGCATATTAAATAAAAAGGACGGTAATTAATTTAGAACCAAAGAAAAAACTCTTAACATGCTAAGATTGCCACTTAGTTAAATTAGTTCTCATTGACATCAACTCTATGGTCCCTTTCAGTTCAAAATCCTGTGATTCCTAGAAACACAGAATCATAGAACTGGCAAGTACCCAGGCAACTTTGTGGCTGGATTTTTTTTTCCTAAAAGCACTGGGTATATTTATAAGCACTGCTCACTTTTTGGCTATGAGAAGAGAGTTAAAGAGTCAGGTTACAGAACTAGAAATAAAGATTATACCCAGAGGACATGGGAAATAACTTATTTTTCTCCATTAATAAACAAGTCACATGCTAGTCTATGGCTCTATTGATTACCTTACTGTGAAAAAGGAAAAAAAAAAACACTGACAAAAATATCCTCAAGAAGAGAATATATTACCTCTTGGAGAAGGTATGTGGACTGGTATGCTGAATGAATAACGACAAGGAGATAATGAGACCAGTTGGCATGTTCCTGCCTATCTCAATTGTACCAGATAGGAAGTTTTCTATGGAGTTGTCTCTACCAGCAGAAATCTATGCTTGACATTGTCCGGAAGAGTCTTACCTGACTTCCATGACAATTATTTGACACTGGTTACTTTCTACCAGAGATACATAGGATCAAAGATATAGAGCTAGAAGGGGTCTCAGAGGTTATCTAGTTTGATACTCTCATTTTACAAACGAAGAAACTGAAGCCACAGAAGCTAAGTGGTTTGCCTAAAGTAATATATTGTTAAGTTTCAGAAGCAAGAGTTGAATCCAATTATTCTGATGGCAAATTCAGCATTTTTTCTACTGTGATATACACTGCATATTTTAAATACTTGCTTTTGAAATTTATCCACCAATAGATACTGGCAGGTATTAAAGCCTGTACACACAGGCGGCTTTACTTCTCAGAATTTTTCATTATCTCACTCTCACAGCTCATCTTCAACATAATTCCCTACTCCTTGATCCTCCTAACAACCTTAGTATAAGTAATCCCACTCTGCAGCCACATCTGGATTCCACACATGACCATCTTCACTCATCTGTGGCAAAAGAGGGAACACAACATGGTGGACAGAATGTTGGACTTAGAGTAAGGAAGACCTAGGGGGGAATTCTCTTCTGACACATGTTAGCTCTGTGACCTTGGGCAAGTCAGCTAACCTCTTCAAGTTCGAAGGTCCTTACTGTAAAACGGGGATGACAATAAACAAAGCATTTATGTAAGGTTCCAGCCTCAGACACTTAGTAGCAGACTGATACTGGGGAAGCCATTTAACCTCTGCCTGCCTCAGGTTCCTCACATGGGGAGAATAATCACACCTATTTTCCAGGGTTGTTGTGAGGATCAAATGAGACAGTATTTGTAAAGTGCTTAGTACGTTGCCTGGCACATAGGAGGTGCTTAATAAATGCTTATTTTTTTTCTTATATATGTCCCAAAAGTCATAGTACAGTTTTAAGATTTAGCTTAAATAAATATAAATGTTAGTTATCATGATGAGGAGGAAGAGAATGAGGAGTAGGGAGCATGACTTCAGATATAAACCAAAGGTTCCAGTGTAGAGATGTCATCCTGGCAGGAATGTGCAAGAGAAAAATCAGGTTGGGGAGGAGAAAAGAAGCCCATAGAAGTCAATAGAGAAAAGCCGCCCTACAAATCTTTTATTTTTTTTTTTTATGTTGGGGGGTCAGATTTGGTTCTTTTATTTTATTTTTTCAAAAATCGAGATGCTTTAATACACACAAGAATTTAGAAGAGAGGGAAAGGAGTCTTCCCAACAGAAAAGGACTTGAAAAATCAAGATTTTTAACTTGAAGACTGGCATTTTCTTAAACAATAACCTCAAGTGATAGACCTGAGAGTTACAACTGATAATAGAAATGGTGATGAGATGGTCAATACAAGGGCTTCTTTTTCCCCTTCGATTTAGTAGTACTTTCTTTTTTCCAATTACATGCCGAGGTAGTTTTCAACATTGATTTTCATAAGATTTTGAGTTCCAAATTTTTCTCCCTCCCCCCTCTGCTTCCCCTTCCCCAAGACAGCAAGTAATCTTATATAGGTTATATAGCTACCATCACATTATCCCTATTTCCACATTAGTTATGTTGTGAAGGAAGAATCAGAACAAAAGGGGAAAACTATGAGAAAGGAAAAAAAAGTGAAAGTAGTGTCCTTCAATATGCATTCAGACACCATATTTCTTTCTTTACACGTGGGTAACATTTTCCATCATGAGTCTTTCAGAATTGTCTTGGATCATCATATTGCTGAGAAGAGCTAAGTCAATCATAGTTGATCATCACACAGCATTGTTATTACTAAGTACAGTGTTCTCCTGGTTCTGCTCACTTCACTCAGCATCAGTTCATATAAGTCTTTTCAGGTTTTTCTGAGGTCTGCCTGCTCATCATTCCTTTTTTTTTTTTTTTTTTTTTTAGTGTTTTTAAAATTAACGTATTTGCTTTTAGTTTACAATATTCGGTTCCATAAATTTCTGAGTTTTAAATTTTCTCTCCCTCTTTCTCCTACCCCCTCCCCAATATGGCATGAAATATGATATAGGCTCTACATATACGTTCATATTAAATATACTTCCACATTAGTCATGTTGCAAAGAAGAATTATAACCAATGGAATGAACAACAAGAAAGAAGAAACAAAACAAAACAAAAGAGAGAGGGAGCAAAAAGTATGCTTCAATCTGCATTCAGACTCCATAATTCTTTCTCTGGATATAAATAGCATTTTCTATCATGAGTCTTTTGGAGTTGTCTCTAAATGCATCACTGAGAAAAATCAAGTCTATCAAAGTTAGTCATTGCACAATCTGGTTGTAATTGTATACAATGATTTCCTGGTCCTGCTCCCCTTACTCAGTATAGTTCGTATAAGTCTTTCCAGGTTTGTCTGCTTTTTTAAGTCCCCCTGCTCATCATTTCTTACAGCATTACATTCATATACCACAACTTGTTCAAACATTCCCCAAGCGATAGGCATCCCCTCAATTTCCAGTTCTTGGCTACCACAAAAAAAGCTGCTATGGATATTTTCATACATGTGGGTTCTTTTCACATTTGTATGATCTCTTTGGTATACAGAACTAGTAATAGTATTGCTGGATCAAAGGGTATGCACACTTTTATAGTCCTTTGGGCATAGTTCCAAATTGTTCTCCAGAATGGTTGGATCAGTTCACAACTCCACCAACAATGCATTAGTATTCCAATTTCCTCACATCATCTCTAACATTTATCACTTTCCTATTTTATCATGTTAACCAATCTGGTAGGTGTGATGTGGTACCTCAGAGTTGTTTTGACTTACATTTCTTTAATCAACAGTGATTGAGAGCATTTTTTCACATGGCTACAGATCTCTTTAATTTCTTCCTCTGAAAACTGCCTGTTCATATCCTTTCATCACTTATCAACTGGGGAACGACTTGTATTCTTATAAATTTTACTCAGTTCTTTAAATATTTTAGAGATGAGGCATTTATCAGAGAAACTGGCTCAAAAAATTGTTTCCAAGCTTTCTGCTTTCCATCCAATCTCAGTTGTATTAGCTTTGTTGATGTAAAATCCCTAAATATAATGTAATGGAAATTATCCATTTTGCATTTCATAAAGTTCTCTATCTCTTGTTTGGTCCTAAATTCTTCCCTTCTCCATAGATCTGACAGGTAAACCATTCCTTACTCTTCTAAATTGCTTATAGTATCACCCTTTATGTCTTTATCATGCACCCATTTGAACTCTATCTTGGTAGACAATGTAAGATGTTGGTCTATGCCCAGTTTCTGCCATACTATTTTCCAGTTTTCCCAGCAGTTCTTGTCAAATATAGTGAGTTCTTATCCCAGAAATTGGAATCTTTGGGTTCATCAAAGTCATTGACTACTGTGTCTTGTGTATCTAATTTATTTCACTGATTCACCATTCTATTTCTCTGCTAGTACCAAGTAGTTCTGATGATTGTTCCTTTTTAATATAGTTTTAGATTTGATACACCTTCCTTTGCATTTTTTCCCATTAATTCCCTTGAGATTCTTGATCTTTTATTCTTCCAGATGAATTTTGTTACTATTTTTTCTAGTTTTGTAATTTTTTTTGGCATTTTGATTGGTATGGCACTGAATAAGTAAATTAATTTGGGTAGAATTGTCATTTTTATTATATTAGCTTGGCCTACCTGTTAGCAATTAATGTTTTTCCTATTGTTTATATCTGACTTTATTTGTATGAAAAGTGCTTTGTAATTGTGTTCATATAGTTCCTGAGTTTGTATTGGCAGGTAGACTCCCAAATATATTATATTGTCTACATTTATTTCAAATGAAATTTCTCTATCTCCTGCTGCTGGACTTTGTTAGTAATACATAGAAATGCTGATGATTTATGTGAGTTTACCTTCATCCTGCAACTTTACTAAAGTTGTTAATTATTTCAAGTAGTTTTTTAGTTAATTCTCTAAGTATTCCAGATTTGGTTCTTTTAAAGTGGTTCTTTTAGACGCAAACTTCTTAGAAACAGTCACTAATTCCTTCACACAAATCCAGTTTATTTGGAAGTCATGGCATCACCTTCCTGATGTCCTGGTCCTCTTTGAGAACAAAGAACAAACAACTAATACCTTGGACATGTAAAACCAGTAACCTACTCACTGAGGTACAATCAGTCTCTTGGGGCCCTTCACCCTATCTATATGTGAAGTGAGCTAAGCACTAAAAATAACACTTGAGTAAATGAGTTTTCGGGAGATATCAATGATGGATGTATTCAGAACTGCTGAAACTCTGATATAACATTAAAGGGCTGTAATCTTTCTTCAGAGTGGGCAGGGAAAATAACTTTCTTCTTTAAAGAACTTAACTGCCATGTGTCCACTGGCCTGTTCATACATTACTGTGGAATAAAAAAGTTAGGCTGATACAAGCAACAACTGAATGTGTGTCAGTATTAGGAAGCAAGGCCAAGCTTCTGGAGCCAATGACCCAGTATTTTGGCCTCCCCACATAACTCCTGCACTCTCTCAAGGCACAAAGAGTCAACTTGTTGCTTAGCAACAAGCAGTGCACTAGCACCGTAGGAACAGCTAATCAATCTAGCTTTAATGATAACCTCTTTATAAACAAAAGTAAAACAGTAATTTACTCTGAAATTCTTATTGCAGAACGTTTCCCCTTGTGATTTAACCTTTCTTTCTACCCCCACCACTCAGCTGAACAAACAGAACAGGTTCTGCACTGCAAAACCATAGAGTGAGTATGGTGCAACTTATACCTGAAAAAAATTAAAAGGTTAAAATGAAAACAAGACATAAAACTGACAGCCCAGGAAATTTCAACTCTTTTTTTGCACAATAGTTCAATTAAGAAATAAGGACTTTCATTCAGGCATACACCTTTGCCAACTCCCTCCCCACCCCCTACCCCCCACCCCCATCTGGCAGCTACTCTTTTTGGAATGGATTTTAATAAGATGAAACTGAACGCCTTAATCACTTATTAGACAGCTCCCCTGAAAAGTGCTGCAAATGATGACTCCCTTGCTTGAAAATAAGGCCTCTTGTTTTCTGGTTTTATATGAATTCAAAGAAACAGAAATTCAGCTGATTTTCTATTCAGTTCAATTCAGCAGGATTAAAGGGGAGAGAGCTAATTAAGGGTCTACATTTAGAGGGAAACAGAAGTGTAAGTCAAAGATACAGAGAAGGAGAGGTTACTGAAGTAGGAGGATAATCAAAAGTCTGCTGTGTCAGCAAAAGAAAATTTTTACACCCTTGCTCTGCTGCTTATTGGCTATGTAAGTTTGAGCAAATCACTCGACATCTCTGAATCTCAGTTTTTTCACCTGCGAAATGGGAATGTTCCTGTTCCCTACCTGAGAAGACTATTATGAAAATCAAATGTGATAATGTATGTAATGGGCTATGTAATTTGGTAAAGCATTACATAATGAAGGTATTCTATTACTAGGTGGGCACAGGATGCCTAGCAGTATCAATGCTGAAGAATCTGAGGAGAATGACAACTAAAAGAAGGCCACTGGATCTGTCAGGCAAGAAAACATCGCTTTTGAGTCATTTTTTTTGTCTGTGTCTGACTCTCCATGACTCCATCTGGGGTTTTTTTTGGCAAAGACATTGGAGTGATTCGCCATCTCCTTCTCCAGTTCACATTACAGATAAGGAAACTGAGGCAAACCTGGTTAAGTGATTTGCCCAGGGTCACACAGATAGTGTCTGAAGTCAGATGTGAACTTATGATCATGAGACTTCCTGACTCCTAGCTGCCTTAAAAAAAACATTGGTGGCCTTCAAGTTAATAGTTTCAGTTTAATCACTGGAAAGGAAAGAAGATTTCAATGGCTTAGGAGAATAAAATGAGAATATAGAAATATCTGAAACAGATTATGCCTTCTAGATTTTTTTGGCAGTAAAAATGGGGAAATGGTACTGTTGAGTGGCTATCAGAGACAAAGGAAACTATTTAGGCTGGAAGATTGGAATGTTGTTTATGAGCTAAACTTGTTTTCTAAAAAATGAGGTTGAAGATGGGAGAGAGAAGGGCAGAGTATGGATGGAACAAGATCCTAGAGAAGGTGGAAGGCATATTAAATGACTGTCATCCCTATCAGCTAGGACTCTTCCAGATAAGGTCAAGCATTGAAGGAAGGGAGTCAAGGCTATAGGAAAAGCATAAAAAGTATAGAATCAATAATACAGGTAACACTGGTGGCCTTGAAAAGCATAGAAGGTATGAAATTAAGGATACAGGTAGAAGAGTTAATATTGAAAAAGGGAATTATCTAATCCTCCGAGATAGAAGAGAAAGAGAAAAAATATTCAGAGGATAGGAATGGAGGAATTCTTGTGCAGAAAGCATTTGTTTTTCTCAGTACAACAGATATTAGGGTCACATTTTAAGTATATGGTGGGGAAAGATAGGGGAAGAGCTTTGGAATAGCCACTGCAGAAAAATGCTAGAGAGAGTCAAGAATAAATTGGGGGTGGGAAGGGGAAGGACTACAGAACAGTACTTAAGGCTCAGCTAAAGTTCAATGAGTTGAACTGGAAGGGGATCTAACTCAGTTTGATATTATGACTTTCTCTAGCAACATCTGAAAGCAGCTCAGAGACAAATAAAATAAGTGCTAGGCTACACAGAATGGGATATTGGGGAGGATGGGAATGACGAAAAGTCACGGGGTCAGTGCATCTGGGTCAGTGCTGAACACATTACTGAAGTGGCTGAGCATGGGGTGAACACTCAAGAAGGAGATAAGAGGAGCCAGAAGGTGGCTAATGGACTGGGAAAATGGAAAAGGTGGAGAGATTCAACTTCATGATGAAGGACAGCATACTCAGTAGGTACAAGTGAATGGGAGACATAAAGGAAAAAGAGACTGTTTTCAAGGAGGTAACATTAAGAAGTCAGGATCCTGGGAGATGGTACTTTTCAAGTTGATCATGGCAAGGACAGAGGATGGCTGAAGTGGCAGAGAGATAGAGGGCATTTCCACACATAGTTGGAAACCATGATATCTCTGAAACTATACCCCTCATTTTACAAGAAAACTGAGGTCCTAAGAGGTAAATGACTTGTCCAAGACCATACAGCAACAGGGAGAAATGTGAAAAGAGTTAATAAGTAGTATCCTTATCCAAGTCCTACATGGTCCATCTAAGATCTAAGTAGTCAATCCTGATCATCACATTTTCTTTCTTGCTTTTTTCCCTATCACACCAGAGGGCAAATCCTAAGTAAAATGGTTAAGAAGATATGGGAACCCAGCTTCCAACCTTTCACATATTTTTACTGTTCCCCAACAAAGCTCACTATTGTAAAAAGAACTCAAATATACTTCCATCCTTCAAGAATCCATTATTTTATGGATGGGGATACTCTTTCTACCTATGAAGATCAAAAATTCTCTATGCCTTAGCCAATAGTCTCTGTAATTTTAAAAATTAACTACCATGTGGTCAACCTAGTGATGGGCTTCTTTTAGCTTAGCAAGACTAGTCCTCAGATGACAAAGTCCATTTGCTGGGCCAATACTCGAATTCTTGTCAGCTTAGCAGGACCTGCCAAATTTTCTGCTCTGCAGCCATAGCCTTTGACAATGCAAAGTCAAGACCATGCCACGAACAGGCCCTTAGTATAAATAGCATATTGAAGTGTAAATGACTAAAGAGTAGGAAATCATATTGCTACTTCCAGGCTTATTTATATTTTTGAAAGAAATGCATCTTTAATGGTGGTAGAAATCATATAGAGAGTTTTAAAAATAATAATTAATAGGTCATATTTATATAGTACCTGAAGGTTTGCAAAAGTACTTTACAATATCTTATTTGATTCTTGAGACAGCTCTGTGAAATAGGCACCATTATTATCCACTTTCTAAAGACTAAAAACTGAGGCTCAATGATGTTGTCAGCTAGTGAGTGTTCAAGGAAGACTTGGTACAGAGATCTTGCTAACACTAGCCTCATATTCTATTCACTAAGCCATGCTGTCTCTCCCTAGAATCACATCCATTCTGTCTACAAAGGTAGACCATAAGAAAAAGTATTTTAACAGAGTCTCATAATTCTTAGACAACTGGATTCGTAAGCTCAGATTATATTTTTGAAGAATATAAAAGTAGTTCCAACTGAAATACACATTATTAAAGCAAACAAAGAATAAGCTGCTGGATCTGAAAGATAATAGAATTGATATTGGGATTTTTTAAAAAATTTCATTTTTATGTGAATAATAAACTCATTGAAGACAGATTCTGGATAGCTGGTCACAAAGGGTTAAAGTGTCAGCTTTTTTTTCAAGTCTCTTGGGAATGATGAACTTGTGAGAAGGAAACAAGAAAAACCATGCTGGTAATTACAACTCACAGCTATGAGTCCAATTAACAGTCTGCAATATGCCCCACTTCTTTTATTCTCCCCTGATAACACTACAGGCAGCATTAACTATCTAATAAATAGGTGACTACCGCTAAACATTTTGTAATGGTTCAGCACTTCCCCTCACCCTTGGCATCTCTCTCTCTCTCTCTCTCTCTCTCTCTCTCTCTCTCTCTCTCTCTCTCTCTGTCCATGCCCCCCTCCCTGCCTCTCTTGGCTTTTAGCACATCAGCCTGGCAATGTGTAGATGCTACCATGTGGTGTGCCTGGGCATGAACACACAGAAAAGACTCCTCTGGGCTGTATGAGGCAGGTGGCACATGTTCTGATTGGGGAAAGGGGGGGCGGTGCTTTGCCTAGAATATTTCACTTTATGGGGGGAGGGGAGAGAAGGGAAATTGAAAGGGAGGAATAAAATATACCACAAAGGAATAGGTGTCTTTTTCTTCTAAAACTGAAAACTCTTCTGGGAGCTGAGTACAAAAAGGATTTTTTTTAACAGTATATATTTTTATCTTTTATTTTTTTATTTAACAAACACATAGAGTGTTGTTGTTTTTAAAATATTCTGTACCTCTTTCCTTTGGTCTGTTGATGTTTATTTTATATATAGGTACCTGTTGAAGGTTTTCAATTCAGAAAGCTGTTCAACATGGATGAAGAATAGAAAACCCAGTTTATTCAAAGGGTAAAGGGTGCCAACATATTGGGTTTGGTTAGCTACAGCAGTACTGCTGTTGCTATTTTTTAGTAAAGAAGGAAGCTGCAAGAGATAGAGTTTGAGATGTTTCTTCAACAATTTCTAAGTGTCACATAGCTTAATATATCTAGATTTCTGGTCGGATATGTTTCCATTTGATACAATGGGACTGGAAGTTTACTACTTGAGGCGCAATATGAAGAAAGCAGAAAAAAACCAAAGAGTAAGTCAGTTCTGTTATAACATTCCAAATACTCAAATGGATCTTGGATCTCATCAGTGTGGAAGTTTCTTCCAACAATACAGATCACAATCCATCCAGTGCACTCTTGCCCATATCCTTCCATAAATTCATCACAAGGAGTCTTCCCAACATGCTAGGTATATTTTCAGTTTCTCTTGACACCAAAAGGATATCAACAGAGTAGTCCAGTGGCTATCTCATTATCTACCACTTGATCTGCTCATTTTCTTCTTTAATCATGATGACATTTGATGATAAACCTTCACTAACTTTTATTATAAGTTCCTCTATGGCATCTGTTGCAACTTGTTCACCCCTATGAATAAACTGTACCTATAATCTATATTCCAATTTAAATACAATTTTAATTCCTCAAAGATTGTAGCATTCCCTGTCTTAAAGTCATACAATAACACTGGCAGAATATTGGTATTAATGAGATTCCTTTGTTTCAAGAAGTTTTGGAGTCACTGAAGGAACTTTGAAATTTCCCAAAGATAATATTGTCTGTTTTCCTCATCCTTTTAAGTTTTGGACTCAATTCACTGTCCAATTTTAGTGTCTGTTTAAGGTATATATGCTGGTAAATGAGTTCTGTATGTTGCCTATCTAATAGTATGTTACAGCCTTAATTTTTCCTGTGTAAATGGTTAGATCAAGCTCTTTGAGTGAATGTGATTCTGCAATGTTCTGGAGCTTCATCCAAGTCACACAATATCATCCTAAAACATGAGCATATGAAGGATCTCATCATCTCAAGAGAATCCCTCTTCTAATTGTACTCTGTACTGGCTCTTCTCCATGACCGAGGAATATAACTTTGCTGAGTGTCTGTCTCCCTGTTTTATACCTTTCCTGATATTAATGAACAGGGAGGGGATTGCTGAACAAGGTTTTCTCTACTGTTATAGTTTTCAAAGAATCTTCCATAATTTGATGCTTTTGTAGAACATATCTTGTATGGCTAGATAATTTTTAGGGGAAAATTTTATTGATTAAAAAAAGTCTCGCCTTCTCTCTCTTTCTGTCGGCACTTCCCGTAGAGGCGCCGCTGTCTCTTCACCGGCGCCATGCCC
>CM053587.1:225464024-225501914 GCA_028646515.1 Pseudochirops corinnae
CTCACTCTGTTGCTAGTACTATACTCAAGACCTCAGTAGCATGGCAGAATTTGCCAGAGCTTACTTACCTTCTCTGGGAATATCTTCAAGAATATGGGATAGCTTGTATCACATGATGAAGCATTACAATAAGACATGGTGGAGGTATTCATTCTGTAAATGTTCTTTTATGATAATATTCACAAAGTATTTTTTTTGTTATTTGGAGTCATTCAATATTCAATAAAGCTCCAAAAACATAATTACTTGACCCATATAAAAGTGGCTTGCTTCTTCATTTACAAATGGGGCTGGCTTAGTTTTACAATTTCTCTTTTCCTCTCTCTGATTAGCTAAACAGTCTATATCTGACAAACTGCCTTTGTTTCATAATGATAATGCCTTGTCTCAAAGGAAACATCCTTTACAACAGAAGAGTTAATCATATGCATTTTTTCTTCCAGAATATTGTAATAAATGATAAAAATTGGTAATAGAATCTTAAAATTGGAAAAGACCTTACAAGTCATTAAAATTAAATTCCCACTAATCCTAGGAGTATATTTTATAACATCCTCAATTTACACCAGGAAGTTTTTGTGAAGGAGATTCTTATACTGGTATATGGCTCTACCTGTTAAAAAGTTCTTTGTGTTTGACAAAATTTGCCTTCACCCATTGGTCTTAGTTTGGTTTTTCTAAAGCACCAAAGGAAAAGTTACATTGTTAATAAGTACCTTGCAAAAAGCTAAAAAACCTAGACCCATTTCACATTGCTAACAAGCTAAGGTTTCCTCATTTGTTAACTTCTAGTCTTGCATCTCCAACTTCCTACTAGACATCTCAAACTGGAAGTATTGTAGACCTCTTAATCTCAACGTGTCCAAAAATGAATTCTTTATCTTCCCCATCAAATTCTCTCCTGTTCTTAAATTCCCTATTACTGTCAAGTATACTACCATCATCCAAAGTCACCAAGGCTTGTAATCTAGATGTTCTCCTCAATCTTCACTTACCACCACTCAAACCTCTTCCCACTCCTTATCTCCCCCATCCAACCTCCCATCAAGCCTTGTCAATTTTATCTTCATAACAAGTCTCATATACACCCCCCTTCCATCCATTAACATTGCCACATTGTGGTACTAGCCCTCATCATTTCATGTGTAGATGACTGAAATAGCCTGTAGAATGGTGTCCCTGCCTAAAGCTCTCCCCATTCCAGTCCAACCTCTACTCAACTGCCAAAGTGATACTTCTAAAGTGCAGATCTGACTCTGTCACCTCAACTCAATAAAACTCCAATGGCTCCCTATGCCTTCAGGATTAAATATAAAATCCACTTTTTAGTACTTCAAAACACTCCATCCATCACCTTTGTAGTCTTCTTGTTCATTGTTCTCCCCAACATACTTGGCAATATGGTGAAACAGCACCCCTTTCTGTTCCTCCAACAACATACTTCACTTCTCAACTCCAGGCATTTTAAAGGGGCTGTATCTCACATGCCTGGGATTCTTCCCCTCCTGATAGCCACTAACTGGCATACCTGGCTTCCTCCAAGTACTAGATAAAATTCTACTTTCTACAGGAAGTCTTTCTTAATCCTTCTTAATTCTAGTGTCTCCACTCTGTTGATTTTCTTTGATTCATCCTGTAAATATCTTGTTGGTAATAATCATTTGCAGGTTGTTTCCCTCATTAGACTGTGAGGTCCTTGAGAGGAGGGACTTTCTTTGGCCTTTCTTTGCATTCCCAGTACTTAGCACAAATCTTTGCACATAGTAAGTGCTTAATAAATGTCTACAGACTGATTTTGTTTTCAAACCTAAATATAAGACTTTACATTTTCTCCATTAAACATGCTTTCATTGGATGCAACTTAGCATATCAGTTTATAATTTAAGTCTTGATTTTATCACTTAATACATTAATTATAACTCCAAGTTTTATAGCACCTGCAATTTTATAATCCTGTCATATATATACATGTGTGTGTATATATATACATATGTGTATATGTATGTGTGTGCATGTATGAATGTATTGTTGATAAAGAGTAGAACAAGAAAGGACCAAGAATAGAACCCTGGGACATGCTTTCATAATTGGAAATATTTATTTATTTGATAAACATTTTATCATCCCTCTAGCCTGACCATAATCCATTAATAAACATTTTTTATGTAGTTAGTGAACTAACCATAATATGTATTCTCATCCACATGAAAGTCCATATTTCCTACAATGAATGTCTTTATTCCATCTCTCTTTCCATGGTCCCTCCAGTTCCCAGATCACCTTTCTATCCATGGTATATATGTCTGGTTGTGTGTGTATGTGTGTATATTCATAATATATATGTACATACACACAAACCCCTATATACCTCCCATACAGACACACATACAAACACACACACAGAGTAATTTATTATTTCTCATGCAGAACTTTAGCACCAATTAAACTTCTGACTTTACCACAGCTGAGGTTTCTTCAAGCTCTAGAACAGGATTTGAAATGTTTTGTGTATATGATAGGCTGCTTTGGGGGAATAATGAAGCCTATGAAACCTTTCTCAGAATAATACTTTTAAATGAATAAAAAATACATAAGATTATAAAGGAAATGAATTATACTGAAAGTTATCAAATTATTTTAAAAAGAAATTCATGCAAACACATACATATACATACAATTAAACTTCTGACTTTGCCACTGATTAGCTGTATACACATGCATATAAATACATTCATACGCATACACATACAATCAAAAATAAATGTGGCAAAATTACAAAAAATAAGCATGGCTCCTAAGAAGGGATATAAGAAGACACTGCCAAATCACTTCTTAGCAGAGGTGAGAAGTCCACAAATGTGGTACATTGCACATATTTCCAGACTTTTTCAATGAATTGATCAGTATTGCTTTTTAATTCTCTTTTTCTCATTTTTTGTCTTAAAAAATATCATTTGTTAAATGAGATGGTTCTTTGAAAGGATAAGGGTGGAGGACACTAGGAGTAATTCTTTTTTTTTTTTTCCTTTTGGAGGGGGGGAAGGCAGGGAAATTGGAGTTAAGTGACTTCCCCAAGGTTACACAGTTAGTAAGTATCAAGTGTCTGAGGTCAGATTTGACCTCAGGTCCTCCTGACTCCAGGGCCAGTGCTCTTTTCACTGCACCACCTACCTGACCCTCTAGGGCTAATTCTTATGATGCTTTAAAAAAAAGGCATCAATAAAAAATTATTTTTTAAAAAAGTTGACAAATATTAGGTTAAGAACAACTACTCTAGATCCATGAACTCTAAATATGACCTTTCTCTTCTGAAAGAAGTTCACTTGTTCCCTTTTCTGCAGGACAAAGTTCAAACTCTTTGGCCTCTCATTCATGGTTCTCTACAATATGGACCCAATGTGTCATTCAAAGTTTATCTCCCATTTCTCCTATATGGTACTCTACACCAGAGGTGTCAAACTGGCTGTTAATGGGCAACATTGGAATTGAACCAGATAATTGGGAAATGTTTAACAATATACACAGAAATGCAATAAAACATAGATAAAGCCGGTTTGTGGTTTTTCAGTATGTGACCCACAATGATTCATTTCTATTTTCATTTGACATCACTATTATACATTACTGCCAAAGTGGATTACTCAGAACCCCAAGTATGCCCTGAGCTGTGCCACTTCTATGTTTCTGCTTCTGCTCTTCTCCTTGGGTGTGCTATTCCCCACATCTCCAGCTGTCAAAATATTATTTTTTGTTAAAGGTTCAGTTTATGTCACCTAGTTCCTACAGGAGGAACTTATGTTCCAAGCAGAAATGTCTCCTTCCTCTGAAATCTTGTATGTATTATATTCTTTGTGTCTTTCATCCAATCCTACCTTTGGTTCTAATGATGTCTGTCACATCCCCTGGGAGACTGGACATTCCTTGAAAGCAGGTGCTGAACTTCAACATTTTTATGCCCTGCAATGCCTACACAGTGTCTTGCACATTATAGACACTAGATAAATTATTTTTGGATTGAACTCAAATATCTTTTGTTTACCTTCTCTCATTCACAAAAAGTAAATGATTACAATGGAAAAATATCACTATCAGATAACCTGTTGGGGTCTCTTCTAAGCCTAGGATTTTATATTATATAGTGATGTATATTAAGAAAATAATTAGGCTAAGTACTAAGATAATGACTCTTGTTACTACTGTGCAAAACAAAAAGCACCACAAAAATGGCAAATGATCATAATCATAACATGTAACATTTATAAAATACTTTAAAAACTGTCAATGCCGTTCATAGACATTACTTCAATTGAACCTTACAAAAACCCTGGAATATAAGACTATGGGCACTATTATCCATTTTTTACAAATGAAGAGACTACCACTTAGAGAGATAAAGTGACTTGTCCCAAAAGTGGCAGTTTGTAAGGGTTAGAGTTGAGAATTGAACCTAGGTTTTCCTGACTAAAAATCCACCACTCTTTTCACTACACTATTCTATTTCTTGAGTTAACTATCACTGCTATCATTCTCATCATTATTAAGCTTTGTTTAAGCCTTAAACTAGGGAAAAATGCATGCAGAATGGTCTAAGTATATTGTCATAGAGTTTCAAAAGATGGAAAGGATGGGAATTTTCTCTGATTCCATATAGGCATTCTTACTTCAACTAGGTGCCTTCTCAGGAAACAGCCCAAAGGTCCTTCCTCTGAATGAGTTCCAGAATTATTCCTACTGGGGCTTTTAAAACCAGGGCAGATCTGGGACCATTTCCACATTCTGGTTCATTTTGGATAGTATCAAAGGACAAATTGTTCGGACTGTGACTGAGGGAGAAGAATTAGCAGTCTAAGGGTCCTGAAGTCCTCAAATCACTCTGTAAACTATAGGTTTGTTGAAAGGTGTTGTTCAATGTGCTGATATCAGCACCCAGCAATCCAGAGTCATTGACTCCACCACCTCAAAGAAGTACAAAGGCAAGACTACCAATGTAGCTGGTTTTTTGCTCCTGTATATTATGTGCTATGCTGAAGACTCTCCAAAAATATCACCAACTCAACATTTTATGGTAGTACATGTCTGATATCCCTGTGCCTAAATGTACTACAGCCACACAGGCAATTCTATCTGAACAGCAAAAAATGAATACAACGAGTCCCTAATGGAAGGGTTCCAAGGAAATTTGTAAAGAAAAAAACATGCAATTCAGTCATTTTCTAAAGGTACATAAGTGCATATTTATGACAGAAGAGACAGACTCAAAACTAATAAACAATGGCTGACATTTTTAATAGCACTTTAAGGTTTCCAAAGCGCTTTACTTTTACAGACTATCTCAAAAATTTTAGTGAGCTTTAATAGTTTAAAACTGCACTAAGATTTCTGATACACCCTGGATTATCTCATTTGATAAAAATATACAAACAGGAAAGTCAGGAAGCTTTAATTTCTGTCACAACCTACTTGCAATTTAAATGTAGCTTTTTAAATGTAATTATAGATACAAAAAAGAACACAAGAAAAAACATAAACAGTACATTCAGATTAAAAATAATTCTTTGTCTAGCCATTTATTACCTATAAGAACTTCTTTTCCATGATACATATAAGGATACATAATATGTACCTATATACACATTTATGTGTGTATGATACATATATTTACCATCAGCACCTAAATGTTTGTGTTCATCCTTCCTATGCACAATATTCATATTTATAGCATATGTATATATGTGCACAAGCATGACAGAGAATACATTTATCTGGGAGGGAAAAATATCTATAGGAACACACACACATGCACACATACATGTGCATGAATATTTGTATTTTTCCCTGCCAGATAAATAAGCAGATTGACATCTGAGGGCTTCTTTCTGCTTAGGCAGAATATTGAGCAAACAAATATTTATTCCGAGTTACTCAGCTGTAATACATGAGGGGATTCACGATGTGCTACGTCTGGTGCCTACTTAGCTTTTATGAGATAATTGCACCTTGGACCTCCTATAACATGGCATTAACTGGATAGACTTGGTTTTCAAATTCAAAAACACAGAATGGGCAAAAATTTAATCAGTCACGCCTTCATCCCCTACGTAAAAGTAGGGGAAATAGAAAGGAGCCACAAAGAAGATATAGCAACAAGGGGATTAATCAAAGTGTGATTAATTCAGGATCAGATTAAAACCAACAGTGCCAGCTGTATCAGAAGCATTCTACTACATTATTCTGTCCCTCTTCTTTTTGTTATCCCTCCTTACCCTCTCTGTCCACCATCCCTTTTTCCTTCTTAGCCCCAGAGCAATGTCCTTGGTGGATAAACCTTCAGGAGAGTTAATTGTCACATACATGGATTTAATCACATTGTCCATCCCATTTGGGGGCCCTGCCTTCAGCGATCCATGACTAATTGTTGTGGTAATTTTTCAATCATTAACAGCAGCGCATATGCTACAGACAAATCCCAAGGTACCTACTAAGCCCCAGTGGCAAGAGGCCTACATAAGGGTTATCACACCCTCCCCCTTCCCCAATCACATTACTCATGCAACATCATTAATATATTATTATTTCTATAAGGTTTCTGCTTGTGATGATGTCTACGGGGGATTCTGCACTCTTCTTATCACAAAGATTTGGTGTAAGTTTCTTCTCTGAAAGGTCCGAGGAAGAAAGAGGTAGAGGAGAAGACAGGAAATTAAAACTCCATGTGGGACAGCTAGCTGAGGACCTATTCTAAATTCTGCTTGTTCCTCATTCATTTTCAGTCTAGCTCCTCTGCTTGCAGCAAGTCCCCTTTCTTTGAATTTCAGCTGTATTAGAGATCTCCATGGCAACCACTGGTGCTCATCTGTTATACCATCCTGCACCTTCACTCAGCTCAATTCTCAAGTTGCCCTGGTGTCAGATGGGGCATGCTCTATGCACTGGTGGGACAAGACCCTGCCTTGGGGAATCCTCTGGCTGATTGAAGCCCTGCTCTAATCACATCATAATATGAGTAAGCAAGATTATATAGAAAATTCTTTCTTCTGCAGATTCTAAGAATTCTGTTTTCTGCCACACAGCTCCTACTATTATACATATATAAGTATATACAACTGTGTGTACATACACATGTATACATACACATATATGTAAATATACACACAAATGTGTGTCTATGCACATATTATGTGTACATATGGATATATAGCTATATCTATCTATCTGTATATATAGCAGAACTTTTATTGCTAAGAAATGAAAATGCAGCTAGAAGGATTGTGTAATAGAATAAAAAATGTTTTTCAACAGTTCAATATGGTTTTATGGGTAACATTATAAAAGGTAGGGAAAAAATTTTCCAACCAAAGTATCACATATAGCTTGCACTACAGGAAAAACTTAAATGACAAAACATGAGTTCCAAAAATGGAGGGTTAGGTTTATAGGTTTAGGCTGTTCCTTTGTATCCTCCTTATGCTTATATGCTATAAAATATTAACTAGTGTAGGGGACAGGGCAAAGAGAAGGTTTCAGCACTTTTATTTAAAATGCTGACTCCCTTTGAAGTTTCATTAAAGACCGTACTTCTCCCTGGTATAAAATAAGATCTACTATATACACCTATTACTTCCTCAACTTACAAAGTATTTTTCAAAGTTTAATTAATATCTGCCATTCATTTTTTGAGTCCACGATGAAAAATGCCCTAAGAAGGCTGAAATGTAGCATGTGGCGCCCTCTACTGCTCCATCAATGACACACACACAGCTCTGTCCCAGAGCTCTAAGCTCTCTGAAATCACATCTCTCCAGTTCCCTTACTGTCACGTGCAACCTGCTGCACGGGCTTACGGGTCTGTGCCTGCTCCTTTGGAGACAGGTGTGAATAGGAAGAGAAGGTGTAGGAGAGGGAGAAAAAAGGGAATCACACATTCCAAATGTGGCAGGCTGACTTACAAATAGAGTATTCTTGTACAGACTATTTAAGGCACTGAAGAATATTTACAGCAGCCTGACAAAAGACTGTGATACAAATAAGAACTCTCAATTTTAAATAAAGAACAAACAGATAAAAAAAAAAGTTTCACCTCTTCCCCCCTCTTGCCAGCCCCCATCTTATCACCAGGGAGGAGGAAATAATGGGACAGTTTGCTTTAATTCTACATTTCTTGCTTATATCTTTATCAGTCAGATGGATTAAAAAAAAAAATCAACCTAAATCTTCTTGGGATTTTGAAACACTCAGTAGCATTATTTAGTCTCCCCCAGTGTCTGTGTGTTTAGTTACCAAAGAATCTAGATCACTTATTCATTCCTGTGAGAAGTCTCAGACTCATTGTCTAACACAAACCCAAAACAAAACAAAACAAAACCAACTGTTACTATCAAGTTCAACTTAGGAAAGAAATTGGGCAAAATGACACAAGATCTAAGATCTAGTACTTTAAAAAAAAAAAGGATTAAGTTTTTAAAGTATTCAAATCAAAATAAATACAGCTAGCATGAAATACACAGAAAGTTTTTGTCATAGGACAACAAAAATTATTCTTTTGATTCACATGGGTTAAAATCAAGGTGATCTTGCTGTAGTAGTAATAGTAATAATAACAGTAATAGTAATAACTCCTCAAGCTCTATCTGTCCTCAAAGTCCCTTCCTTAATTTCCCAACTCACTCTTTTAAAGCAAGGGCACCAAGAAATATAATTTTAGCCTTTGAATTTAGTTTCTATATAAACATCACTAAATTAACCCCTCCCCCCAGAATCGAGTCAAGTATCATTGACACAAGAGCACCTCCATCAAGGAGAGCTGCCTTCCAATGTAAAGCAGATTCCACATGACCAAATTCCAGGGACTGGCAGATGGTGTGTGAATCACTGTAATGGCAATTAGCAGTTAGCTGCTGGATTTTGACATGCCGGGGTGTACAGTAGGGGTTTTCTCCACTTTGAGCAGTTGCTGGAGAAAGGGATGGAGAAATACACAGAGAAGGGATTAGTTGCCTTCCACCCCCAAGAAGTCTTCTCAGCTAGTTCCAGGGACAAAGGGACGGACCCATGTCTTGTCCAAGGAAAGCTGTAGTGGTGTTAAAGGTTATAAGTGGTGGGGGTTGGAGGGTGGAGTGGGGGAGGCTTTCCAGATTGAGAACTGCAAGCCACAGCAGGTGACAGCAGAGTGGGCTTAATGAGAACAAAGGTCTGGGCAGCAGAGGAAATGGGGCAGTCCAATTAAGCTTTGACAGACGTGAGGAAACATTATGGAGCAGTCATTAGGTGACAGAAATGTATCTGGTCTTTTAAGCCTTCCAAATAAATGGCTAAAATGGAATTAAGAATGACTAAAGAATGGTTTCAATCAAAAACAACTATTATAAGAACACTAACTTTCATTTCTGGCTCTTTTCAAGTCTCAAGGTCTCAGCAGACATGGAATGAAATCGAACCCAGCAAACAAAGGCTCAGCAGGTAGACATGTTTTCAAATTTGATTTGTCATAAAAATGTTGAAAAGGGGGATATAGGATCCCAAATCTAATGTAGAATAGCTTTTACAGATACAGATCCCAAATATATAGATACATAAATTCTTAACTTTTATTACTGTAAATGGAGTGCTGAATCTACACACACACACACACACACACACACACACACACACTTTCTTCAGTGGGTAGCCACTGGGGTCATTGGCTACCTTCCTAACTCAAGAATGCCTCTTATTGCCTCAAACAGATGCTTTTTAGCTGAGGCATTAGCAGAGGCTGAATCAATTCATATCAAAGGTTGATTTCTTCTGTGACTGAAGAAGACCAGTCCAGGACCCAAGTTCCTCAAAAAACCTATAGACAGTAGAGAGAAAGAGAGCCAAGAGGATCTTGGGATCCTGGGATCCTTGAATTCCACAGTGCAAATACACAGAATAAACCCACGAGGCTCTGAACTTTAGCTAAGTGGAGCAACAGATACAGTACTGGGCTTGGAGTAAGGAACCTGAGTTCAAATGCAGTCTCAGACACTTATGAGCTATGTGACCCTGGCAAGTCACTTTTATCTCTGTTTGCCTGGGTTTTCTCATCTAGAAAACAGGGATAATAATGGCACTAACCTCCCAGAATCGTTGTGAGAATCAAATGAGATAATAATTATAAAGTTCTTAGCACAGCCTGGCACATAGTAAGCACTATAAAACTGTTATTTATTATCAGTATTATGGTGATACAAAGATGCCCCAAGGAAGAAGTCATGACTACCCAGGATAAAGCATGGTAGATTTCTGAGACTTCCAGCAACACAAGAATTCCCCTAGATCTGTGACCCTGTGCCAATCTTTTCAGCTATAATCCACCACTGAGACATAATACAATTGATTTGGTTTCTCTAAAGAACAGTATGGTATAGTGAAGAGAACTACATTTGGAGTCAAGGGATTTGAGTTTGAATCCCAGTTCTGGTGAGATTCAATAGAATTCTTACACATTTAATCTCTTCCTTTTCCTCAGTTGTAAAATGAAGAGTTTAAAGGTTTGGACCAGTTGGTTTCTAAGATTCCTTCAGGTGCTAAATCCTACAGTACCAATGAAGAGAGGACAGGCAGAATCAGACTTAACTTGGCCATGCCCTTAAACAGCCCCCATTCCTGATGGGCATGCTGGAAAGAAATTAAGAATAGCTACCCTCTGGGGGCTGGTTGAGCGCTTCTTCACCTGCTCCCTGGAAACTGCCTCTCCAAACATCCCTGTGCGTGATGCGTGAGTCATCACGTCTCCTACATTACTTATATCAGGGGCATTACTCATGATTTGTGACTCTTTGGAGGATAAGGGCTGCCTCCTGTGAGCAAGCTTTCTTTCATTCTTTTTGCTCTCCCTAAGGCTCCCATTCCTGGCTACCCACCTCATTTGTCATGCCTGCTGTGCTCCTCTTAACCGCCATTTTGGTAAGCATCATTCCTGATGTTACTCAGAGGGTCCATCAGGTTGCTATCTGCCTACCATTTCCTCTTTTGGGGCACTGACAGAGAAAACATGCTGCCAAACTTGTCAAAAGTTACACGTTTGCAAGTATGTTTTATGACTCAAAGGAAGAAAAGTATATCTCATTTACCAAGCTCAAACATACAAAATCTCCTTTCCTTGACCTTGTTACTAAATATCTTTATTTTCTTCCTGCACTACAAAATAATTCCCTTTAGCAGTTAAAAGGTATAAATCAGTAGTCATTGGGAGTTTTTAATTTAATTATGCATTTCTGTGCTTGAAGTTTAACTCACTTTTATTGAAGATTGCATAATTACCTATTATGAGCCATAAAATAACATTTTCTTCTCCACCTCTGCTTTTCTATCAAAAAATAATTTAAAAGAAATCATTTCTAAAATATTAAACTGTAGTTTTAAAATCAGAATATCAACAAATATGTTTTTAAAGTTCTATATATGCTGATGCATGTAAATATATCTACAGCTATATTTACACACAGCAAGAATATGTCGATGAATGGATAAATTATCTTCACCCACAAATAATATCCAACACATTGAATATTTCAGAAGTGTAATTGTTTGTGAGAAGAGGATAAGAAAACAGAAAATTTTTATGAATGAACCTTGTAATTGTTAGGCTATATCATTCACTATTAAACTAAGAAATGACTATAACCTTCCAGGCATTCTGTACCTGTATAAAATGTGATTAATTTGCTAATCATCAAGACATGAAACAGTTTACAAATTTACAACATGAAACTATAGCCCATTCTGCAGAAAGATGAAAAACATAAGAGCTCAAACACAAGATTTAGAAGGTAGTCATTATAGTTTTTGAATCAAACAGCCCCTCTGAAATGAAGTTTAAGATGTCTGATCAATCTCTCTTTTAGAAAATATGTATTTTTATGATAGCATTATCAATTCTTCTTAAAGAGGTCTCACTTTAAATAGGAACACATTTGATGATAAAAATGAAAGGTAGATTAGTTATTTTAATTTGATATAACATTACTTTACCATTACGCAAATCCTTCTTCCATTTCATTATATGACTAAAAAAATTTCTATTACCTGCTGAGCTAAAAAAGATTTAATTGGCAGGACGGGAAATATTAAACTAACTCTGGGAGAGCAGATGTGGTGTACTTCACAATTCAGAACTATTATTCTGTAGCAGGATGAAAAATACCACTTAGTAATTATGGGCTTTGATGTTAGTCAGAGGGAGTCTAGGGTGACATCACAGTTCTTGTAATAATTCATCCTGTTCTGCATATCAGGATATCAGAATTCCTAGGTTGCAGATGCAAAAAGCTTTTTTTGGGGGGGGGGAGGGGCAGCTTAATACTTATGTTGTGTACTGGACAGTCTAATGGACTTGGAGTCTGGAAAACCTGAATTCAAATCGTGTCTCAGACACTTACTAGCTGGGTGATTCTGGAAAAATCACTTAATGTCTGTTTCTTCCTTTTTAAAAATGGGCAGGTAGGTAGCACAGTGAATAGAGCTCTGAACCAGTAACCAAAAAGACTCTTCTTCCTAAATTCAAATTTGGCGCCAGGCACCTACTAGTTGTATGACCCTGGGCAAGCCACTTAACCTTGTTTGCCTCAATTTTCTCATCTGTAAAATGAACTGGAGAAGAAAATGACAAACCACTACAGTATCGTCACCAAGAAAACCCCAAATGGGGTCATGAAGAATAGGACACAACTGAACAACAACAAAAAGGAGTAATAATAACACCCACCTATCTTACATGGTTTTTGTGAGGTTAAAATAAACTGTAAATGTTAAGCATTTTACAAACCTTATGATGCTATATAAATGTTAGCTATTACTTTTATTCAAATACAAGTATACTTAATTTTATATAATGAAAACAATCTTAAGGAAGGTATATACAAAACATTTTTGGAAATCATGCTTTCTCACATATTTGCATACAATGCCATTCACACATAAGGTACCCAAATGTGTTACAAATGAATAAATGAAAAAATGACAGATTACAATTTCTGAGACAGTTTATCTTCATTTGTGATTAATTTTCAATTGCCAGTGTCTTCTATCACTTTAAATTTCAGTGTGTCTGTCCCTCAGCCTTTTCCATCATGTAGTTAATTAGTGGTGAACAATGTAGTAGGATAGCCTCTATTTAAATAAATGTTGAAAAGAATCATTTTATTCAACACATAATCTTTTTGTAATATGAATCATTACTACCTTCTGATATCACAATCAATATCTTCTTAAAATCAGCACACTTGCAATATTCACAGCAAATGTTATCACAAAGATGAGCGTATGCGTTCTGTGTGTTAAGTATTGCAGATACAAAATGAGGGTGGGGCAGTGCAGAATAATGTAAAGAATATTCAGCTGGCAGTCAGGAAACCAGACTTACAGAACTGTTGAGCTGTAAAGGACCAATGACAATACCCATCCCCCCAAAAGAACACCCATTATTAACATACCCAAAGAGAGGATCATCCAGTATTTGCCCAAAGATGTCTGATGAAAGAGAACCCTATACAACCCAAGACAGTTCATTATAGCTCTAATTATAAGGAAGTTTTTCTTGACATCAAGTATAAATTTGTCTTGTCTTCCACTCTACTAGTGCTCCTAGTACTGACTTCCGGAGTCCAATAGAATAATATACTTGCAAGTACTTGAAGATGGCGATCATATTCCCACCAAGTCTTTTCTTTTAGACAAAACATACCCTGATTTTTCCTTTAGTTGACATGGATTCAAGGACATTCACCACCCTGGATGACCTTCACTGGACACCAATTTTTCAAGATCCTTCCTAAAACGTGATAACCAGAATCGAAGACAATTCTCCACATAAGATCTGACCGGAACAGAGTATGGAGGAATGATGACATGCTTATTCCTATAACTCCCTTAATGTAGCCCAAGCTGACACTAGCTTTCTTGGCTGCTGTGTCAACTATTGCCTTAGACTGAGAATGAAGTCAAGTAAAAAAAAAAAACTGCAAAACTTTTTCAGATGAAATGCTGCCTGATCATTTGTCTCCCCATCTTGTACTCGTGAAGGAATTTTTGAGGCCAAGTTCAGTTACATCTGTATCTATTAAATTTCATCTTATTAAATTTAGCCTGTCAAGATGTTCTACCCTGACTCTAATCCAACGTGTCAATCATCCCTCCCAGATTTTATGTCACCTGCAGATTTATTAAGAGCATTATATATGTCTTCATTCAAGTCACTTTTTGTTTGTTTGTTTTGTTTCCTAAATTACAAGTCCAAGAACAGATGCCTAAGAAACAACACTGGGGACCCCTTCCTTCTAAGTTAACAATGAAACCAACCTTTTAGCCTATCCTAAATCTTTTTTTTTCAATCATCTAGCCTATATCTCTCCATCTTTTTTTTTAATTTTTATTTATAATTTGTGGGACAAAACAAGCATTTCCATAACATAGAAAAGCATTATATATTTTATCAAATGTTTTACTGAAAACAAAACTATATCAAAAGCATTTTTCTAATCTATGACATTGGCAGCTCTGTCAAAAAAAGGAATTCAGCTAGTCTGGCATGACCCATTCTGGATAAAATTGTGCTGCTCCTTCTTATCACCCCTTCCTTTTCTAGATTTTTACAAACCATTTCTTCAATAATATTTGGAATTTCCTGAGAAGTTTAAGTCAGGATTACTGGCCTACAGTTTGCTGAATCCAGTTTCTTCTTTGTGAAAACCAGGACATTTGTCCTTCTCCAGTGTCCAATCTCTCCTATGCCCTATCATCCCTCAGTTGTCACTGAAAGTCATGCAGCAACACCATCCACTCATATTTTTTTTTTCAGTACCTAAAGATGGGAGTCACTTGGGACAGGGGACCTGGACCTACGAAAGGTAACTGGGCACTGTTTTAATATCTCCTTCCTATTTTCAGGGCCTGGCACATAGGAAGTGCTTAAAAATGCCTAGTGATTAGTTACACACCTTAGGTTCAACTCACTTAGGTTCAAGTTATTTCTGTTTATTTCTTTCCAGTTTCTGTTCTGATGTAGACTGTTTTTTCTGGATGAGTGATAGTTTCACCAGGGCCAATAAGGATCTGCAGATCTATTATGACCCCTACTATCTCCCCTCTTGCCATGGGCTTCAGCATCACTGAACTTTATCACAATATTACTTCTCATCACATGGCCCACCTCCTATATGAGCCCTGACCCCTAATTCCCTTATCTGCTAATGCCTTGACACAAAAGTCACCTTAGATTTGCTTTTTATGCATATTAAATCAATTTATCTAAGTGCATGTTGTTTTCCCTTATTTATGTAAGAACCTAGAGGTCAGATGTTGTTTGATTTTTGTCATTGTGAATACAGTAAACATTTAGAACTATACCTGGCATATAGCAGGCTTTTAATAAATGCTGACTAACAAGAAGCTATCTTTTGATATGGACAAAAATTCCTTCTTCTCAGCCAAGGTAGCTAGGCTATTGCTTCAGACAATTTTCATTTGGTCAGTCCGTCAGTCACCAGGCATTTACTTGTTAAGTTACTGTTACATGCCTACTGTATGTCAGGCACTGTGCTAAGCACTGGAGAGACACAAAGAAAGATCAAAAAAAGGCCCCATCCTCAAGGAATGTACATTCTGATGGGAGAAACAATATGGAAATAACTCAGCAAATACAAGACACATACAGAGTATATAATGTATATTATACATTATAATACTTATATGCTGCTAGCAGGACGGGGAAAGGTCTCCTACAGAATGTTTTCACATATTTAGAGTATCAGAGCATTTTATCATTTATTTTAAATCCTTTAGTCAATCAATCCCTTAGAAACACACATTTCCTTAGAAATATAATGGGATATTACTGTGCCTATAAGTAACCATGAATAGGAAAGATACATGAAGGCATGGGAAGAGTTAGATGGACCGGAGCAAAGGCAAATCCCTCTGCACACACAAGTGTCCCATGCTATCTCTTCTCCATCAAACTGTCCCCTCTGTCACCCCCAATCTCTCACTTTTTTTTCCTCTCTTTTGTTGTTGATGTTCTTATTATTTTAAGGGATAGGTCTCAGGGTGGGGCATGGCATAGGGACAGATCTGGAAATGATAGTGATAGGAAAATAAATGATAGTAATTAATAGTAATAATAATGACTAACACTTATACAGTGCTTACTGTGTGCTAGCTACTGTGGTAAGTGCTTTACAATTATTGTCTCATTTGATCCTTGGGATATAGGTTCTATTATTATGCCCATTTTACAGATGAGGAAACAAAGGCAAACATAGGTGAAGTGACCTCCCCAGGGTCCCACAGCTAGCCAGTGTCTGAGGCTGGAATTGAACTCAGGTCTTCCTGACTCCAGGTCTAGGCCTCTATTACCTAGTTACACCAATTGCATGTAAAAAGAAAAAAAGATACTAGCCCTCAACAAAATGGGCTAAGAAATGAGCACTTCACAATGTTATGTATGTATACATACATGTGGATATATACATATACACGTATATGTGTATGTGTGTATACACACAGACAGCCTGGATCTCCCCATCTCATCTAGGCTTGAAGCACAACAACCATTCTTTGACCCAATCTCACTACTGATCAACACAGGTGTTTCACCTGCTTTGTTTTCCAACCTTGGCCAGTATGTACCTCCTTAGGTGGCTTGGTGGTACCCCTGTTCCCAGGAGCTCAACATGTGATGCTGAACTTAGTACAGACACTCAATCTGCACGGTCCATTGCAACCCAGAACCTCCAAGTTCAAAAAATACCCTAGGCTAAGGTTCACCAGTAGCTGGGATTACAAGTGTGTGTCATGATGTTGGAACACCATGATATCAAGAAGAAAAAAATCCTTGAAGTTATTTGTCAAAGATTGAACTATTACCAGCACATAAAAAGAAAAAGTTACCAGACTCACAATGGGACTTAAGATAATAGATCCCAGGGACCATCTTGTCTCACCCTTTCGTTTCACAGATGTGGAAACTGGCCAAAGTCACACCAGTACTAATGACCAGTACTAATGACTGCTTTCAGTATCAAAATTGAGGAGTTAATGGGAATTTTGTGAAGAGCTAATGGGAATAAAACAAGTATTTATCAACTTAGCAGGGAATAATAAAAAAGTAATAAACAAAAACAGAAAATCAATGAAGAATGCTATCAGAAGCCCTAATATAGAAGATGCTGTGTTGGCCTAGTTCTGGCTAGAAGTTAAGCAGCAAAATTCTAAATAAATAAGCTGCAACTTATAGATATACCTGGCATGCAGCCCAGCTCAAAGATTACTTTAATTCAGTCTTGTTTAACTTGGATGCGTAAAAGAACCACTAACCCCCCTATCTTTTTATATATGACTACTCTGTTCTCATTGTTTCTACTTCTCCACGTAACTGAATAGGACAGCCATTGCTAAGATACTGACCTCTGTGAAGCAGACAAAATAAGCATATAAAAAATTTACATTTTTATGCACATGAACATACAAAAAAGCAAGTCCTCATAATCCCATGCTGGAGGTTTTTTCCTCTGACTGCGTAACAATAAAAGTTCAAAAACTCTTAGTGTTAGTGAGGCCTTTTATGGCATTATCTCATTCTTCTTTTTTCAAATGGGACTGAAATTTTAACCCCATCTAAAATAAAAATGTATCTCCCCTAGCCAGTAAGGAAGTTGTCTGATCTCCAACATAATCCTGTATTATGTAAAATAATCCTAGTGGTCAGGAGATGTTTTTCTTATGTCTGACCTAAATCCCTCATGTTGCAGTGTGAAAATATTTCTCCTGTGTGTGTTCCCAGAGATGACAGAGAAGAGTGAGCTGCCATCTTCTCTATAATAACCAGTAAAATAATTGAGAAAGAAAAAATAAATCATACTTCCAGTTCCAATTCTCTAGGCTAAATATTTCATTCACATCCTTTTATTTTTTTCTTGTAGTTCTTATCACCTGGTCATCTCATAAGTCCCCTTTGGAACCTACTCATCACTTTTCTAAAGCTGTGAAGCCTCAGTCTCTAAGAGTTTAATCTGTAATGGTTAGAAATTGAAAGGTAACTTCTAAATTGCTGCATGTTAGATTTCTACTTATCCATCTCAGTATCATACTTAACTCTGAATAACCTTGTTATGCTGCTGATTCATGCATTTAACACTTGTTTAAGTGAAACACCAGAAGATCTTTCAGTCCAGGTTTAGGGATGCAAAGGGATGGGGGTAGGGGAAAATGGGGTGGGAAATGAAGACAGTGAGGCATGGACACTACACAATGACAGCTCTATCAGCTAGGGCAGCAGACAAACAGACTTCCTTCAATGCCCTCTGCTATTTCAGCCGTCAGATGCTGTCACTTTAAAATCTTAAAACTCTAGTGACATGCTGGATTTATGAACATTTTAGTGATTGGATAAATTGGATAAATCTTCTAAAAAACCTTCTAAAAAAAAATAAATAGCAGAACATGTTGGGTTAAGGCAACATTGGGTCAGAATGAGAACCAGAAGGGTTAAGCTTATGTTCAAACTGCATTGCTTGCTAGGTATGTGACCTTGGGTAAGTGTCAAAGAAGGAACTGATAATGTCTAAGGTTCCTGCCAGCTCTACCATTCTACAACCTGGGTTTGAGTTCCAGCTCTACCACTCACTAGTTACGTGACTTAGAACAAATTGCCTAACTTCTCTGAGCCCCATCTACAAAATGGAGATAACAATACTTATTTCAAATAATATTTGTGAATATCAAATACATATAAAGCATTTTGTATTACATTATGTATAACATGTACCCTTTGATTTAAGGCAAGATTGGAGATGTGCTAAGAGAGCAATTATCAAGATGAGTTGGTACTAGTAACATGTAACCAATTTTTTTTTTCAATTAGCAAAAATTTACCGTCACCAGCTGATCACCCCTCCCTCCGCAAAACTGGAACAAAATAAAAATAAAATCCCTGTTATAAATATGTATGGTCAAGCAAAACAAATTTTCTATTGGCCACTCCAAAAAAATATTTTTATCTCATTGTACTCTGAGTGCAATGTCACTGCACTCTCAATTTTTCACCTTTCTATCAGATGGAGGTAGCAAGTTTGATCATTAGTCCTTTGGAATTGTGATTGGTCATTATGCTGATCCTAATTCTTTCAAAACTGTCTTGCCCATATCATTCTCATCAAATAGATTGTTCTTCTTGTTCTATTCACTTAATTCCTGATGATGATGGTAGAGTTCACGTGAGACACATACACCACCTCCTCATATCTGAACGTAAAACACTTCACTCTTCTTCAGTCCCTTATGACATGTTAGGTGACAGGTCATGTTTACCTTTCTACATTTCTCTGAAGTCTTATGTTTGAACTTGAGTTTCTACGTATCTCTGCTCTTTGCATCGGGAATGCTTTTATAAAGTCTTTTATTTCATTTTTACCCCTCTAGGATCACACTCAGTTTAACTGACTTAGTTATTCTCGGCTGGTGGATTTCTTGAGTTTGGGAGTTCTGAACAGCAGTGAGCTGTTCAGACTGGGTGCCCATACCACCAAGCTCAGAATCATATGCTAAGGCCTAAGGAGCAGGGCTACCACCAGGCTGCCTAAGGAGGTGAGTATCAGCAGGTAGCCTCTGAACTCTGCTAGCTTGGTGGCAATACGGATGCCCTTCAGAAATTCAAATTTATAAAAAGTTTTCTCCTACTGCAAGTCAGAATAGCAATAATGCTGTAAGGAAATTTTAAGAGCACTGTATGGCCTAGAATATAATAAGATGTAGTTTCATTTGGAACACTATGTGGTTGGGTTATCACAGAACAATTAAACCTGATAATTACCTGGCCTCCAATATAACTCTTTATGGGTGCATGGAATATGGGGATTCTGGCAAGGTGGATGCTTTCATCCACATCCAGAGAGAATATTTCAAATACTGAGACTATGAGTGACACCAGAGAACATGGCAAGTTCTAAATCTATGATCATATGATCCTGCTCTCTGGGAGGCCTTGGTGGAATTTGGCTCATTAAACTTGTACTTTTTGCAGAACAATGACTGCTTTCTGATTATTTTTCCTTTTAAGATACTTTCTCTTAATACATTTTTTAAAATAGTACTTCATGGTTTCTTCTTGTTCAGTTGTGTCTGACCCTTTGTGATCCCATTTGGAGTTTTCTTAGCAAAGATACTGAAGTGGTTTGCCATTTCCTTCTCCAGCTCATTTTACAGATATGGAAACTGAGCCAAACAGGGTTGAATGACTTGCTCAAGGTCACATAGCTAGTAGGTATCTGAGGCTGGATTTGAACTCAGGTCTTTCTGACACCAGGCCCAGAGCTCTATCCACTGTGTGACCTAGATGCTCCTTTGTTTTTTTTTAAGTAGGCCCAAAAGTATAATATATACTTTACTGACTCTATATATGGAAAGATAAAAATCAAGTATGAATGGAACCAATGGTCAGAACAATGCAATCAGATGCCAAATGAGATGATTTATATAAAATGATATGCAAACATTAAGAGGCTATGTGATACGAGTTATTATCATTATTATTCTATGTAACCACCTTGTAGTCTAACATGTAATTTCTTTTTTTTAATATTCCTATTGGAATGTTTTTATATCCCCTTCATTTCCAAATATATCCCTTGGCCCATCCCCAACCCAGAGAGCTACACATATATATATATATATATATGTATATCTATATACCCACAAATATTTACACACACACACACACACAATTCAAATTTTGAACTTAAATATTGAAAAAATCAGCATTTCCATATTTAGACCCCACACCCTCCCCCCCCCAGAACCCTCCTATCTTTCTAATCTTCTAATACATCTAGGAAGTACTTATACAATCTTCAGTCAACTTCTGTATGAGTAGTGGACCCCCTGTCTTATAGATCCCTGCTGGGGCGGAATCAGCAACAGGCACTCTGCCAAATGTAACAGGTCTGACAGCATTCAAAACTTCTTTTTCAGTTGGAAATTCAGCTAGAGAGATATCAGCTTCAACCTGAGGTATATGGTCAGTGGCTTCAGTATTGGTTGATGATGGTCTGTTGAGAAGACTTTGGAAGTGCTCAGGCCATTTTCCCAGGATCATATCCTTATCGCTAATGAGCATTTTCGGTAGAATTTTCACAAGGCAATCATTCCTACAGAGGCAAGTAGTAAAAGGACACTTTCAAGGTCTCTCTAAAGAACTTTAGTATTGATTGTGAGTCATGGAAGATGCTGGCATAGGATCACCCAGCATGGTGGCCTGCATTAAGGAAGGCGTTGTAAGCAAAGTATAATCATAGTAGCACAAATAAAACATGAGATGTGCAAATCTAAAGACACCTCTATCCCAAAAGATCAAATGAACTATTTGTGCCCCACAATGTGGTAGAGCCTTCTGAGCTCATACTGGACTGATCAGTCATAGTCAGACACACTTCTTAAAATTCTGAACTTAAATACTGAAAAAAATCAACACTTCCACATTTAGACCCCACACTCCCCTCTCCTAGATCCGTCCCATCTTTCTAGTCTTCTTATATTGCTAGGTAGTACTTATACCACCTTCAGTCAACTTCTGTAAGAGCAGTGGACTCCCTGCCTTATAGATCTCTGCTGGGGTGGCATCAGCAATGGGCACTTTGACCCATGTAGCTTGACCCCAACACTGTGATGTCATCAGTCTTCTTTGAGTATGAAAAATGAACAACATACTACTGTACTACTGGGCAGCCAGGTGGCAGTGGACAAAGTGCTGGGCCCAGAGTCGAGAAGACTTGAATTCAAATCCAGCCTCAGACCCTGTCTATGTGACCCTGGGAAAGTCACTGGACACTGTTTGCCTCAGTTTCCTTATATGTAAAATGAGCTGGAGAAGGAAATGGCAAACTTCTCCAGTATCTTTGCCAAGAAAACCCCAAATGGAGTTATGAAGGGTCAGACACGACTAAAACAACTAAATATATCTGCTGACTGGAGGGAGGGTTGAGTGGGTCCAGATATTGTTAACGTTCTGGTTATATATAAAAATGGACAGAGAAGCAACTAGTATGTTACTACATGGTACCAATAAACACTAACTTATGAATTCAATTAAGAAGAATATTTGAATTTAAAAAAACCCACTAGCTGTGTGACCCTGGACAAGTCACTTAACCCTGTTTTGCCTCATCTGTAAAATGAGCCCCAGAAGAAAATGATAAAACACTCAAATATCTTTACCAAGAAAACCTGAAACAGGGTGATGTAGAATCAGACCAGTGACACTAACCTCTTCCCTGTTCATTAAATGAGACACTCTATAACAGCTCTGGGCATTTTCTCTGGTGTCCCCCATGCCTGGAATGCTCTCTCTCTTTTGTTTGGACTACTGACCTTACTGACCTCCTTTAAGTGCTAAGTAAAGTCCTATCTTTTACTGGAAGCCTTCCCCGATCCCATTTAATTATGGTGCCTTCTCTCTGTTATTTATTTCCTATATTTCCTGTATATATTTTGTTTGCATACTGTCTTCCCAATTGGAATGTAAGATTCTTGAGAGCAAGGACTATCTTTAGCTTATATCTGTATCCTTACAGTTTGGCAATGGTGTCTGGTTTACTTAATAAATGTCTGACTGATATACAATTATGTCTGTTTTATATATGACATGTATCATATATAAAATTATAACAAACACCAAGTCCTACCCCTTTCTTCCTCCTTGCCACTCTAGTGTACTCCTTTTACCACCCCCCCCATACTGTTATGAGAATTTACAATTATGAGAAACAGTGAGTTTTATCTTCTTCCTCTCTCCTATTCTAATGTCTTCATTTACCATAGACACTATCTTTCTTTTTCCTCTTTTTTCAAATGGTCAAAACAATACCAATCCACCATTAGATGCTCCATCAACTCTCCACCATTCTTTAAAGGGAAGATAAAATCCTATTTCCTTCTGAAAGGTTTTTTTTTTTTGATGACTGATTCTTAAAGGCTTTTTCCCTTACACCTCACATAGACCTCTGTTTTATTACTCTTAAATGCACATACCATGCAATGTTACATACTACAGCCACCTGTACTGGTATTTTATCATCTTACTAGAGAGTTTAAAGTAGCTAGTAGTAAAACTGGAAGGAACTAGAAATAGTAGAAGAAAAGTCCAGTTGTTAACAGGAAGGAAAAGATGTGATAGGTTAGGAAACTGCAGTCAGAGAATAAGAGGACCAAAGTTGGAATCTCAGAGGCAGAAGCAGTGCTTGTGATAATAAGGCACCCAAAGATGTTTATGAGATAGTCAGTGGCTTCTGAAAAGTGGGGATCAATGTCAACAGAGTCAATGACAAAGAAGGTAAGGTCAAGGGTTACAGACCATCAGCTCCATGTTTGAAGTCAAAGGCTCATGACAGTGAACAAGAGTTTTTTTAAAAATGTATCCCCTCAAATAGTTATTATTTGGGAAATTCTAAAGTAGAATCCCCAAGAATAAACCGTCAGAAACTGACTCTCAGATACGGCTGCACCTAAAACTCAGAGGTGGCATTCACCTAAGTTTGTTCTCAAAATGAAATGTTTTGGGGGCGGCTAGGTGGCGCAGTGAATAGAGCACCGGCCCTGGAGGCAGGAGGACCTGAGTTCAAATCCGGTGTCAGATATGTAACACAAAAAAACTAGCCGTGTGACCTTGGGCAAGTCACTTAACCCCAAATGCCCTACGTTCCCGCCCTCCAAAAAGCAAAAAAAAAAGAAGAAGAAGAAAGAAAGAAATGCTTGTTTTGGTCCAGTCATTTTTACTTCTTTTCACTAGAGAACTAAAACAACTGACCATGTGATAGGACTTGGTTCGATAATGGGGAAAAATTGATGTGAAGTTTTTACATTGGTTTTTCCATTATCAATGTTGGGAGACTGTCTCTGGGGTGGTTTACTTGGGTACTGTTATTTCTTTAGAAGAATGTCTTAGGTGGTTTTCTTTTGGCCATAAATTTAACACATAAAACTCTGGCAGGATTGCTTTTCCTTATCAAAGATATTTCTATTTATTTTCCTTTATAAAATAAAACTCTTCTTTCCTTCCACCATTTGGAATCATTTGCAAGGGGGATAAAAAGAAAGAAAGAAAGAAAGAAACAGTAATGTTGCTTCAGCAGTGTAAGCCACAAGAAAAATGAAAGCAATTTGAGGTTGCCAGCATGCTGTTAAGGGACATCACCACAAAAAAAAATCAGCAAATCAGTTCTCATGTACAGAACTGATGAGAAAAGGGGACCTGAATAATATGCTTTAATCTAGCATTTTCCAGAAAACAAATCTAGTCATAAAGTGAACACAGCTAAGTTATTTTACTTAAGAAATGATGTTTATGCATACATATAGCGCAGGCAAAAAACAAAATCTACAGATAATCGGTACTATTAAAGTTTTATCATGTTACTACTGGTGAATGGGTTTTTTCCCCCCCTGTGCTATTTTTCAGAATGAACGTATTTGCATAATCAAAACCAGCTCTTTTCACTGACTTAGAGAGGCAGAAGAATAGATTAACATAGACTTTTTAGCAGGAGGCTTTCCAAAAATGGGTTGAGAGGGTGGGAGTGAAGTTTTTCTCCACTATGTTCTAGACAAGTAATAAGGAGAATAGCTGAAACCGTATACAGCGCTTTAAGGTTTGCAAAGGACATCAGGTACATCATTTCATTCGATCACCAAAACAACCCTGTAAGAGATACTAAGATTATTATTCATATTTTACAGATGAGAAAACCAAGACTCATAGAGGTTAACTGACTTGCCATTGGTCACACAACAAATCATTGAAGGAAGCAGTTTTCAGACACAGGCCTCTCCTGATTTGAAGGCTGGCACTACCTCTCTAGCAGGCTCTTTGATGAAGCTATATGAAAGGGTAACTCCTGTACACAGTGACTAGTACACAGCCTGATGTAGACAGCTGCTTAACAAGCATGAACATGAAGACACACTCATAGATTTTGCACTACAAAGGACTATAGAAGTCATCTAGTCTGGCCCCTTTCAGTTTGCAGATGAGGAAAATGAGACCTGGAAAGGTTAAGTGACTTAACCAAGGTTAGAGCTAGTAAACAGCAGTGTTGAAATTAAAACCCAAGTACTCACGCATAAATGCACAAGGAATCACAATGAGGTATAGGGACTTGTCCACATCTCTGAAATGAAGGTGACATACAGGAAACCTGTTCTAATAATGTTGTTGTTCAGTCACGTCCAATTTTTTTGTGACCCCATTTGGGTTTTCTTGGTAAAGAAAACGGAGTGGTTTGCCATTTCCTTCTCTAGTTCATTTGACAGATGAAGAAATTGAGGTAAACAGGGTGAAATGACTTGCCCAGGGTCACACAGTTACTAAGTGTGTCTGAGGCCAGATATGAACTCAGGAAGATGAGTTTTCTGACTCCAGGCCCAGAACTCTGCTCATTCTAACAATACCAAAATGGAAATACTATGAGATAAGGGCGATTAGATTGTGTAAATTCACAACCATCTTATACATAGTCAAAGATCTATAATTTCCAGAGGTCTAGTGCTGTTAACTTGTTTTCTTAGAACTAATCCAGTCCTATTAAAGTGCTACTAATTAGGTTAACTATACAGTTAGCCTAATTGATCCTCTCTGTAAAATGAGAGGGTTTCACTAAATGATCTCGAAGATCCTTTCCAGCTCCAAAATTCTCCTATTCTGGTAGTTCCAAGGATTTTAGATTCCACTCAGTGTAACCACACATGTGTAAGCTCTACTGACAGACCAATTTCACTGAAATCTATTAAACATTACAAAGGATATGTTCTTTGAATGATGTCAAACTGAACCACAAATCTAATCTAAGGTATATCTTGATTTTTCCTTAGTTGGATGCCAAATTTTGTTCAAATCAATCAACTCCTTCAAAAGTGGTTTTGGAGCACAGAGGGAAAGAAGCAAAATGCATTTGAGTTGAAAAACATACCCTACTTCATTTAGCCAACAAAATATAATATTCCTACCTTTGTTCTTTGTTATTTCCCTTGTATAGCTAAAAGATATACAAACTAATCTCTACACCCTGTTCCAGGTCTCTAGTGATGATCGTAGGTGCAGGCAAGAATGTCAGGAAAGTACATGGTTCGTGGGACTCATCACAAATCTCTGGCAACCAAAGAGTGGAGATCTACAATAAGGCTGGAGTTTGCAGCAGGCATAGTTCTTCCTATTCTTGGAGCCCATGGGAACTTCTTGAGCCCAATGACCTTGGGGTAGGGTCTATAAGAGCCATCAGACTGGTTCCAACAACTACTGGTTATGGTGTCCTTTTACCCAGATGTCTCTGTTGACTGAAGTATATCTAATATGTTGACACATCAGTCTAGAATATAACTGGTAGGAACACAGAGTCCATTATCTCCCCAGCTATGGGTTAAGGGCTTCAGGCACTCTCAGGACTGGGATGTTTTGTCATATGTGCTTTCCAGGGAGTGGAGTCTTACCATAGGGCTTTCAGAAGCCAGTGATCTGGCTTATAGTAAAGAAGGTGAACAAATCTGTAATAGCATAGACATTAGTCTGTGTAATTTATTAAGCTCTTCCTATGTGCACTAGGGATACAAAGAAAAGCAAAAACAAACAAAAAAAACATTCCCTGCCCTAAAGAAGCTCACATTCTTTTGGTGGAGGCAATATCTAAATAACTAGGTATATATAAGACATAGAGCAGATGATAAGTGTTAGGTTCACCCCTCTGCTGTCAGTACAATGATTCACTCAGAGCAAGAGAGTTTAAATAAAGTTCATTTGCTAAAATAATGTTCCAATACCTTCAGATAAAACCACTTCTCAGTGTGGTTTAAAAATTATCTGAAGGATAAAAGCATATAAAAGCCACCAGCAAGAAGGTTAAAAAGCATTCAACAAAGGGCATCTCTGGAGTTTAGGCACTTACCCCTAGAGTTGCAAAAACTACTTTTATATTCCTCTTGCCCAAATAGCCCATATCTGGGTACCAGATTAATTCATCTAGAGATAAAGTTAATCCCAGCTTCCCCAGAACTACAATAGAACTTCCTTGCTCGCAACAGTCCCAGCTGATAACAAAGAAGTAAGGGACATGAACTCACACTTTCCTAGTTCCAACAATTACCTGGTCCATGATAGAAGATAATCTGAAAAAGGGAAGATCTTCTGCAGAAGGTGGGATCTGAGTTAAGCCTGGAAGGAAGCAAGGAAAAAATAGGAGGAAAAGATGAAAGGGCAAAGCATTCCAGGCACGAGAAACAGCAGATGGAATGTTGCGTTCTAAGACCTGAGGGGAACCAGTGAAGCCAGATCATAAAATATATCTGTAGAGGGAAGTAGATTTTAAGAAGGCTGGAAAGGTAAGAAGAGAACAGGTTGTTAAGAGCTTTAAATGAATACAGAGTAGTTTATATTTGTTTCTGGAAGCAATAGGGGACCACTGGAGCTCACTGAGCATGGTGGAGATGACATGGTTAGACTGACATATTAGGACTGAGTGAAAAGTGGACTTGAACAGGGAAAGGCTTGAGCCAGGGAAAGTGGTTAGAAGGTCAGAGCAATTGTACTTGCAAGAAATGAAGAAGACCTGGATTAAGGCTGTGGTGGTATGAGAGAAGGGGGCATATGTGAGGAATGTTGTGACCATAGAAACAAGAGTTGTCAATGGATTAGACATATGGAGTCAGAAAGAGAAATAGAGAATGCCACAGAAGCTGTAAGCCTGGGCAAGGGGGAGGACGGAAATGCCCTCCTTAACAGTAAATGAAATATTCAGAAGGGGAGGGGATGGGGAGAGGGCTCACATGAAAAGATAATGACTCTTGTTTTGCACAACGCTAAATCTGAGATGCCTGTATATGGAACAGTCTATTCAAGAAGTCCAAGACACACCCGAAGGTCTGTAGTCCATGATGATGCTTGGCTCATAGACTGTTCTCTAAAAAAAGCGATTTAGGACTTTACTTTTACCTTAAAATGTGCAAGAATAGAAGCTGGGGGGCCAGTGTGACAGCCTTTATCACATTCCCTTTCAGGACAGTAGTGGGTCATTTACCCATTCCTTCTTGGACACAACAGACAGATTTACGCTTGCCTGAGTAATTCGATTCCTTGGGCAATTACACTGCTACTACAGTATGTGTTTGTACTGTAAATCTAGCCACGCTGATTCTAGGAATTAGATATATATATGTATGGATATATGCATATGTAAATATCTATGCATGTACGTGTGTGAATATATATATATATATATACACATATATGTGTATATATGTGTGTGTGTGTGTGTGAAAATAAATAATACTCCATTTGTTGTCAGAAGAGCAAGAAGCAACAGAAATAAATGTCAACTCTAAAGGTAACCCAAAATGCTACAGTAGAATAATCACAATTAAGATCAATAGTATGAGTACATTTCTTAGACTATAGGTTCTTACTGTTCAAAAAATGATGTGGTTTCTAAATGACACAGACAGAACACAAGGCATTCCTTTTTAAAATGATTCCCGGCATGATGCTCTAGGCATTTACTATCAAAGTTCTTTATATAGTTGCTCAATGTTTCTTATATAACTGTCCAGTAGCAGGGTCTAATTAGGTGTGATCTCTTTGGGAAAAATGAGATGCTGTTTTTTAAGTCTATTAATAATTCACCACTGTTATAAGGGGAGGGGGGGATACCTAACATCTCTAACTATTTCCATTTGTTTATTCCAATTTATCCATGAACTACAGTAGTTTGTGGCTTGGCTAGCTGTCTAGCTGGGCTACTCCACCCCTTACTAGAGAACAGCTGTTCTCCTACCCTAAGCCATCAGGCCATGCCAAGGCAGTCCCCGTCTTTCTGCCTCCCAAGCTGTGTCAGGGAGTCAGGTGTTTTATTCACAGGACATCCAGTTCCTTCCCAAATACTTCTTTGTGCCAAGTCAGCATAGCATTTTCTAACCATGGGCAACCATGGCTCTAAATGATTACAAAGTACTAAACCCAGACAAACCCCCAAATCAGGCAGGCAGAGCCAAGCTAGACAGAAGCCAAAGGAATGGGAGCCAAAAGGGCCTGGGTTACACAAGTGGCAACACAAGCTGAGTCTCTGCAGCTTATTCTGTGCTTATGTGGTAATTAAATGTGCAGAGGAAAAAAGGAGTTTAATGTAAGAGTGAGGAAAACACAATCAAGTCAAATCTAAACCAAAAAGTATTCATTTTATATTGTATATATGCATGTGTATAAATCTATAAATATGTATATATTTATTATATAACATAATATAATACAATACCATATTGCATTACTATATTATATTAATTATATTATATTACATTATATTATATTACATTACACTGTATTATCTTTGTTGTCTCCCCTATAGATTGTGACCTTCTTGAGGACAGGGACTGTCTTTTGCCTCTTTTTGTATCTCCAACCCTTAGGGCAGTGCCTGGTATACAGTAAGTACTCAATAAATACTTAATGATTTATAGAATGATTAAGTACCTGTCATGTGCAAAGCACAGAACCTTGAGGTAAGCTGGAGTTATGTGGTGGGACACAGATAAGGGTACAGTAAAGGTTATGATAATGGAGTAGCTAGACAGAGGACTTAGAAAGAATAGTGTCAGAAATCCTAAGAAGGAGGAAGTATCCAGAAAGAAAAGGTGATCAACAGTATCAAAAGTGGCTGACTAGTCAAGAAGGTCTAGGAGGAAGAAAAAGTCATACAATTTAGCAATTAAGTGGTCATTGTTCACTTTGGGCAGAACAGTTGTAACTGAATGGTGAGGACAGAAACCAGATTATAAGAGGACTGAGAAGTAGGTGGGAAGAGAAGACTTGATTTGTCTGGGAGTTTGGCTCTGAAAAGGAGAAGACATGTAAGATACTAAGTCTAGGGGATGCCAAGGTCAAGTGACAGGTTTTTAACGTTGGGTGTATTTATGGTTATTTGTGGTAAGAATATTTGTAGTTAAAAAAAAAGAATATGTGTAGTGGTAGGTATCAGGGAAATCTTAACTATAATGACATTTTAAGACTGAAGGGGAGAGTATGTGAGAGTGTGTGAGAATGTGTGTGTGTGTGTGTGTGTGTGTGTGTGTGTGTGTGTGAGAGAGAGAGAGAGAGAGAGAGAGAGAGAGAGAGAGAGAGAGAGAGAGTGTATGTGAGAGGGTGGGGTGTAAGGGACTGAAGATGAGGCGGTGGGTCTTAGTTGAACTCTTGATATTAATCATGGATATGGTTGATGATCATGACTAGAATCAGTTTCAGGAAGGCTTTCTGGAAAACCAAGCATAATATACCTAATTAGATGTTAATTTAGTTTAAAAGTTGAAAACAAAATACTTTAAAACCAAAATACACTCTAGAAGGTAATTGGGAGGTGTTCTAGTTTAAAAAAAAACACATTATCATTGGCATTATTTTCTTTTTGTACTTTTAATCTCTAATGTTTTTCCTTCATCTTTATGATATTTCCTGGAATTAGCAGGCTACAATATTATAAGAGCTGACATTTATATTACTCTTTACATATATTGTTTCTATTGATCCTCACTACAGCCTTACACAGCAAACATTCTTCCCAGTTTACAATGAAGAACCTGACCTTCCAAAGAGTGTTAAGTGACTTGCCCAAGGTCACACATCCAGTAAACAAAAGAGCTAGGATCAAAAGCTAGACTTACTGACTCTACTATGTTTGTCCCATTACATCACAGTTCCTTTGCAGACTGAGCATAGACAGGCATTCACTCAGTTTCTTAGCTATGGCATAAGAATCTCTTCAATGGATTAGAGATTTTTAGATTAAAGGAATCTGGAAGTTATTGAATCCATCCTTCTTATATGAGAGATGAGGAAACTGAGGGGCAGAGAGAGGTTGAGTGATTTGTTCCAAGGTCACACTTCAGTAACAGCATGGAAATTTGAACCCAAGTCCCTTAACTCCAATTTAATGCTTTATCCACTCCATCACGTGACCTCCCTTGTGGCTTTGAACTACTAAACTCAATTTTGCCATTTGGAAATGGAAGATTAGTTGCAAGTTCAACTTGAATGAGATTTCTCAGATATAATTAGACTATCTCCAAGCCTTAGGGATAGAGGAATATCCTGAACAGTTTGGGGCCAGAACGAAGATAGTGACTTCATCCTCGCTATACTATCCTGCTGGGATGCTAGGACAAAAGAACAAGGAACCTCCCTAACATAACATATCCATATGGCTGTATGACACATGATTTGGTGGGAATGGATGCCTACTGTATTCCCTTGATGGCTAAAATTATTGCCATGAAATGGATATGCCCTGAACACCAACTGTCCCAAAAATAATTTATAGGTTTGCAAATTGGAATGGAAAGGGATCTTGAAAATTATCTTGTCCAGGGGTGTCACACACACGGCCCAATGCAACCAAGTATTCCTGGGCAAACTGGATTAAAATATAATTGGGAAGTATTTAACAAAATAAATAAAAACACAATAGAACATAGATGATGTTAAATTATGACTTTCCAAGTCAACGTGCAGCTTGAAGGAGTTCTTACATATGGGATGGTGGCCGTTTGTATTTCAATTTGACAACACTGCTCTAGATCAATCTCCTCATTCCAAATGAAGAAACTGAAGCCAAGAAAAGTTAACTTTTTTACAATGACACGGAAAATAAGTTGAACAACTGAGACTGACCTCTTTTCTGTGGCTCGAACTCCAATAGTTTTTCCACTGTAACACACACTTCCAAGCCCCAAATCTTCATCATTCACATGAAACAAATGCCCTCTTAATTGTACAGCAGGTTGCTATCAAATTCTTGTTAACGCATCAGATGTAGCCAGATGGGCCTCAATTTTCATTAAATAGTCCTTCAATTACATACCTGATCTGTGCATGAGAATCATAGAAATTTAGAGCTTAAAAATCATTATCTATCCCTTTCATCTTACAGATGCTTCAACTGAGTTCCAAAGAAATTAAATGACTTGAACAAGATCACATAGCCAATTAACTAGCACCAGAACACTGGCCTTTTCAGCCCCATTTGCAGTGCTATTGCCCATAATGCACTTCCTCTGTTTTCACATTTTTTTAATGTCTTACAATTAAGAGCACATGAAATTGGGAAACACTTTATAGAACTCTAAAGAATCTTATTTTGAAGATACCTCAATGCTGCCATGATATAGAAGATCAAGGAAATAAAAAGCAATTTGGATAGTGGGGGTAGGAGGTAGGATAGGAAAATATCTTGATTCAGGTCAATAAAACGAAGGCAACACTTTCTCTGTGATTTAAAAATGCTGTAGTTTGGAATTGCTGAGATTACCTCCATTACTTTCCTATGAAATTGCTCAGTAAACTACATTAGGCATTACTCAACTAACACTTTCATACACTAGCTTTCCTGCTGAGTCCCAAGAGAATTGCACAAATCCAAGCTTCAGAAATCTTCCCTTTGTACTAAAAGTGTATTTATGTTGAAAGGCAACAAATAGAGGCTGGTGTTATCTTTGGAATGGCTGGGAAATATTTCTACAAAGATGTAAGCTCCTAATGTTTCCAAGTCACCATTTCCAGAAAAAAGAAACTAACATCAAAAGGGGGTTCATTCCACAAGTTGGAAGGAAGGTATGAAAAGGAAAGGGGATGTGGACTCTCAAAGATACAAGATACCATTTTACATAGTAGCCAAGGGAGGTATTCTGGTGCAGTACAAGAGAATTTACATGGGGTCAAGAAGGCCTTCTTCTGACTTGGCAGTAAGAGTACAGCATGGGAAAGACAGCCTAGTAAGTGTATATTATTTTATAATAATTAATTGACAAACATTTATTAAGCATCAATTACATGCCAGACACCATGCTAATAACACACTTAAATTGCCTGCTTTATATAATATTATCTCACAGCAAATGATGGGAAAAATAAGACTTAATAAAGAAAATTAGTGAGGTGAAATAGAAAACCCTTCTCAAAATAAATTCTAGAGTTGTGAGTTTTAAAGATTATGTTTGATCTATAATCAGCTTTTTACTGAACAGAATACTGCTTTTGCCAAAGCTGACCACCACTTGGTAGCAGTTAATATGGGTTGGACTGTTTCTCCACAGCGGGCAGGGGAAGGGAGATAAAGTGAAACTAGAAGGACTTTCTACAACCTGGCATCTTCTTACCTTTCTAGACACACCTCTCATTAATCCCCTTTGGGAGCCCTTCCTTCAAATCCCAAATGAATAGACCTGTTCTAAAGAAACATCATAGGTACTTTCACTTGTGGGCCATCATCCCTGCTGTTCTCCCCAAGAGGAAAGCCGTCTTTTCTCCTGAGGCTTAGCGGATGTCCCTACAAGGGCTTCTCAGTTACTCTAGCCCCTAGTTCCATATGAACTCATACCACTAATCCTAGTTACACATTCAGCAATGAAACAAGTATTCATTCTCTGCAACTCTTTTAGAATCATCATATATAATTATTTTATTGTTGCGCTGTGATTTCTCAGCAAATCTTTTACCATATTACTTCATATATTATGAAATTTCCTAGGAACTCAGAGCATCAAATATGCAAATATTAAAATGTGAATATAATGGCCTTTTAAAAAGTCTTCATCCTTCTTGCAGACTTCTCTGAATCTTGTGACCTTCTTGACCATCCCCCTCCTAACTAAATGTTCTCTTCTCCCTTTCAAAAATCATTCTGCCATATAAGTCAAGAACTATACTAGGTATTGGAGATACATAGATACAAATGGAAGAACCCCTGCCTTCAAGGAGTTTACATGGGGGGACAGGGTGTGAAGTAGAAAGAACAACTATACTCAGAAAAATAAACATACAGTGTATTGTGTATTTACAAAATATATACAAATAATAATATAAATACAAATAATTTTCTGGAGTGAAGGCAATGGTAAGTTGTAGGAGAGGAAAGGGGCAAGAGTGGCATTTGAGATGAGCTTCGAAGGAAGCTAAGGATTGATGAGAGGTGAAGAGGGAGAGCACTGTAGGCAGAGGGCATACCCTCTATTAGAATCAAGGAGAGATAAATGGAATGTTAACAGTACGGAAGGACAATAATTTTCAGGTAAGCGTACAAAAAGGAAGGTAGAACTAAGATTGTGAAGGGTTTTAAATTCCAAATAGAAGTATGCAGATTTTTTTCCCAGAGAAGAGAAGGAGCCATTGGAGTTTCTTGAGAAAGGACTAGAGAAGGTTAAACGTATGCTGCAGAAATATCAATCTGGCAGTTACATGGAGGAAGGACTGAAAAGAAGAAAAATTTGAGGCAGGGATACCAATGAGAAGCCTAAGAAGTCATGAGGGCCTAAACTAGGGTTCTGGCTGGGTGGGTGGAGTGGAGGAGATATTGTGGGGTAAGATTAGCAAAATTTAGTAACTCACTGTAAATGAGGGGAGAAAGGGAAGGGTCAAGGGTGACTATGAAATTCCAAACCTGCATGGAAGAATGGTGGTACACTAAATAGAAACAGGGAAGTTAGGAAAAAGAGAGTGTTGTGGTGGAGGGATGGATGGTAAGTTCCACATTGGACATGTTCAATCTGAGATGTCCACGAAACACATGAAATATCTAAAAGGTAGCTGGTGATGTGGGACTGGGGCTCAGGAGAGAGATGGGGGATGAATATGAGACCTAAAAGTTCACTGCATAAGTTAACATAAATTAAACCACCTATCAGAAACAAGAGAAGGAAAGGAGAAAGAAAAGAGAAAAGGTCCCAGAAGAGAAACCTGGGGCCTCTCTACACAAAAGGGATGGTGAAACATAAATGATGACCCAGCAAAGGAGACCAAGAAGTGACCAGACAGTTAAGAGAAGAAACAAAAGAAAATTGCAGGATGAAACCTAAGAGGAAGAGGCATCTATAGTGTCAAAAGATCCCTTTGAATCCTTTGGATTCAAAACCACCACACTTCCCTGTTTCTTGTCACATCTTTTTAATCTCATGACCAAAAGAAATTGTTTTATTCTTTCTACCCCAAGGCCTAGCAAAACAGGAGCTTAATACAAAAACTTTCTTTCTCTATTTTCCTTTGCTTCTTTAATCTTATTTAGGTATATTGTTATTACTTTAAATTTATATTGTTCCCACTTCATGAGACATCTTTTATAATAAAGTAAAACAATTAATTAAAACAATGAGGAAGGGACCTCATCTGAAAATGTACAAACACTCAAAATCTATAACACCCACACAGTTCTCTACTTTTTTAAACGAACAGAAATCTGTTTTTAGTCCCTGACACCTTTACCACATTAAAAAAAAATTGCTTGTAACAAATATGCACAGTCAAGCAAAACAAAGTCCCTCAGTGCCTATATAATATATGTCTTGATTCATATATATATATGTATACACACACACGTGTGTTCACCTATAAATAAATAAATAAATATATGTTTCTAGATATATAAATATATATAAACATAAATGTACTTCTGCATCATAAATCCATCACATCTCTTTTTATTATCGGCCTGTTTTACCATCAGTCTTCTGAAATCATGAATAGTCATTGTATTGGTCAAAATTCTTACAGTTTTCAAAGTTGGGTTGGTTTTTTTACAGTGTTGTTATTGTATAAATTGTTTTCTGATTCTGCTTATTCCATTCTTCATTAGTTTATAAAAGTACTCAAAATTGTCCATTTTTATAACATTGATATTCTTTAGGTTCTGCTTACTTCATGCTATTTATTCCCTCTCTATCTCATTAGCTTGCTCCTCATCTTCTTTCCAACCTCTTAAATAGGGTGCAACCCAAAAATCTATCCTTGGTTCTCTTCCATTCTCACCATATTTTCTCCTTGATTGGTCTCACCAATCAGTTAGTAAGTCATTAAACATTTATTTAGAATCTACTATGTACAAGGCACTGTGCCTTACACAGGAGATACAAAAAAGAGACAAAAAACAGTCCCTGCCCTCAAGGAACTCACAATCTAATGGGGGAGACAACAGGGAAACAAACAGATAATTAACTGAGGCAAGGTACTGGAATTAAGAGAGATTGGGAAAGTCTTTCAGTGGAAGATGGGACTTCAGTTGGAACTTGAAGTAAGCCAAGTAGACTAATAGGCAGAGATGAGGGGGGACAGCATTCTAAGCATGGGGGACAGCCAGAGAAAATACCTGGAGCAGAGAGATAGAGTGTCTTATTCATGGAATAGGAAGGAGGCCAATGTCGCTGGATAGAAGACCACAGGGAGGGAAGTAACCTGTAATTAGGTTGGAAAGATAGGAGGAAGCTAGGCTACAAAGGGCCTTGAGCAATAAGCAAAGGATTTTGTATTTAATCCTAGAGGTGATAGGGAGTCACTGGAGTTTATTGAGTGTGAATGGGGTGGGGATATCGATAGGAGTGACATAGGACATGGTCAGAACTATGCTTTAGGAAAACCACTTTGATGAATTAATAGAGGATGGACTGAAGTGTGGAAAGAATTAAGACATGGAAGACCCATCAGCAGGTTATTACAAGGGTTGAGTGTGAGCTCCAGAGTGGTGTCAATGTCAGAAAAGAAAAGGGGGCATATTCAAGAAAGGTGCAAAGGTGAAATCAATAGATTTTGGTAATGAAATGGATATGTGGGTAAGAAAGATGTTGAGAATGACACATAGTTGAGGGACTAGAAGGATGGTGTTTTCCTCTACAGAAATAAGGAAGGTAGGAGGAAGGCAGAATGTAAAAGGGGGAAAGATAATAAATTCAGTTTGGGACATATTGAATTCAAGATGCCTACTGGATATACAGTTGAAGATGTCTGAAAGGTAATTGGAAATGTGAGACTGGAGATCAGCAGAGAGATTGGGACAAGGTAGGTACATTTGAGAATCATCACTGAGATGGTCATTAAATCCATGGAAGCTAATGAAATCATGAGCAGAGGACCCATGACAGAAGGCTGTGGGACACCTACTGTAAGAGTACATGATCTGAACCAGGATACAGTAAAGGTGACTGAGAAGAAGGGAGCTAAGAGAAGAATTGGGAGAGAGTGGTGTCCCAAAGACCCAAAAAGAAGAGAATATCAAGGAGGACAGCGTGATCAACAAAGTGAAAGGCTGCAAGAGAAGTCAAGGAGAATGAGAACTGAGAAAAATCAAATGAGATTTGCTAACTAAGAAATCATGGGTAACTATGGAGGGAGCAATATCGATGGAATAACAAGCTTGGAAGCTAAATTGTAAGGAGCTCAGAAAAGAATTAGAGAAGAGAAATCTACTGAGCATCTATTGTAGAGAGTCTTTTTGAATAGTTTAGTTAAGAAGGGCAAAAGAGACACAGGATGAGAGTAAGTGGTGATAAAAGAAAAAAGTGAGGATTTTTTCAGGATAAGGAAGACATGGAAATATTTGTAGACAGCATGGAAGGACTTGGCAGACAAGGGGAAATTAAAAATAAGTGAAAGAGTGGGGATCACCAAAAGGACAATGTGTTGGGGGAGATGGGATGGAATGTGATAGTTTGAACAGGAAGAGGAGTTAACCGTGGTGAACTGTAAAGTCACTTCATCATATGAGACTGGAGTAAAAGAGGAGATAGTGACAGAAGATTTATAAGGGATATGAGAGAGGAATAAGGGAGAATAGATAGCTTACAGTGAATGGCTTCCATTTTCTCTGTAAAATATAAACAAGGTTCTCAACTGAGAGAGTTGTGGGAAAGGGAGCCATGAAAGGTTAGAGGAGGGATGAAAAGATTTGGAATAGCTGCTGTAGAAAGGGGGATAGTGAGCTGATACAGGAGGTATAGTAGGATTACCTAGCAGCAGTGAGGGACCAGCTGAGGTTATATAATATAAATTTGTAGCAGACTCAGTCAGAAGGTTGTGTGATTTTCTTTTTTTTTTTT
>CM053587.1:225502414-225522749 GCA_028646515.1 Pseudochirops corinnae
TATTCCATTACATTCATATACCATAGCTTGTTCAGCCATTCCCCAATTGATGGGCATCCCCTATATTTCCAGTTTTTTGCAGTCACAAAGAGAGCATGCATATTATTTTCAAAACTGCTCTGGTTGTTGTCCTTTGTTCTCGAAGAGCACCAAGATGACATCGGTATACTAGAGTCAAGTTTCAGTGTGTCCAACTGAATGATCAGAGCAATACGAGTTCAGGATGCTCTACTACAGGTCGGGCAGAAATAGTCTGTGTGAACATTTGGAGTGAATTCTCCTAATTTGCACATCTTGCATTTCCTTTGAGCTATTTCAATTTTGCTTTGCTCAAGGAGCACAGTACCTTTTCTGACATGGGCATGCCATGCTGAGCGGTCTTGTGCCAGTGTCTTCCAAGTCACACAATCAATTCCAAAGCTCTTGAGAGAGACCTTGAGAGTGTCCTTGTATCACTTCTTGTGACCTCCATGTGAACATTTACCCTGTGTGAGTTCTCCAAAAACTGCTATACTCTTAATTCAATTCCCTCGGTGCTATTTGGGAAGAGACTTACCTATCGTGTGCTAAGTGCTGTGCTAAGCTATTATTTTTATTGCCACAAATTTTTTCACAAATATCTTCTTTGATCCTTACAGCAACCTTAAGAAGTAGGTGCTATATATATATCCCCATTTTACACTTGGGGAAACAGAGACAATTAGAGTTTAAGTAACTTGCCTAGGGTCACACAGCTGTTAAGTATCTGAGGTTGGATTTGAACTAAGGACTTCTTGATTCCAGGTCTAGCTCTCTTGACTGTGTCACCTTTTGTAGCTGCCTTTTACATTTAAGGACATTAAGGTTCTGAGCCAGTGACAATTGTTCTTCAGTTTTGAACAAGAACAGTGACTTCATGGAGTGATGACTTGCTCATGAATTGGGTTTACATGAGGCAGAGTTGCACAAAGTTGTCAACCTTACTCTCTCATCTTGAGTCATCAAAGTCCAATGGCAGGACAAAAGTCAAGATGCGTAGATGACCTTGGCATCTTTGATGAGGCAGCTAGATGGCTCAATGGATGGAATGCCAGTCCTGGAGTCAGGAGGACCTGACTTGAAACTGTTTGCCTCAGTTTCCTCATCTGTAAAATGAGCTGGAGAAAGAAATGGCAAACCATTCCAGTGTCTTTGCTGAGAAAACCCCAAATGCGGTCAAGAAAAGACAGACACAAGAAAAATGACTTAATAATTATTCTATCTCTGTTGGAACTTTAGCACTATATTGTCATACAGCTCCTTTCATTTGCTCAAATAAGTTTATTTCCTTGGTGTTTCTGGACTCTTGTTTTTATATTTCAAAGTTCCTACTCACCTTTGGTCTTTTCATGAGGAATGCTTGAAAATTCCTTTGCTTTATTTAAAGTCCTTTTTTCCCTTGTAGGATTATACTCAACCTTGCAGGGTAAGTTGTTTTTGTTTGTAAGCCTGTTTCTTTTCCTTCCAGAATATTGTATCCCAAGATCTCCTGTTTCTAGTAGGCATGCCAAGCCTTATGTGAGCCTCACCGCAGTTCATTAGTACTTAGACCTCTTTTTTTCTAGATGCTTACGATATTTTAATTTTAATGTAAGAGTTTCGGTTTTGACTGTGACTTTCCTAGGATCTTTCCCTTTGAGGTTCCTTTTAGGAAATCATTGATGGCTTCTTAATTTGTCCTTTGTCTTCTGATATTAATAAATGTGATCATTTTTGACTTAATAATTTTCAGAAATATAGTGTCCCAATCTTTTTTTTTTAATTATGATTGTCAAAGATTCTTAAATTATCTCTCATTGATTTCTTTGCCAGGTTGATTGTTTTTTGTGTCTAATATCTTAATTTTTTTTTTTTTTTACATCTTTTCATTCTGTTCTAGTATTTTTTCTGTCTGTCATGGAATCATCTCTTCTGTTTACTATGCATATTTTTCAGGAAGCCCATTTCTTGGTTGAAAGTTTACTACTTTCTCTTCTAAGTAATTATTCTCCTAATTCTTTCCTCCAGAACATTTACTTTATTTTTTAATTTCTTGCTTCATTTTTTCTAGGTATACATACAGTTCTTGGGGGAAGATCCATTCCCCCTCCCCCAGAGCTCCTATTTTTATTCCTTAATGTGTTTCTCTTATTTGTGGCAATCTCTAGATTTGCAAGGCTTTTTAGAAAAATACTGGGGTTTTTTTTTTTATGTATTCATCTTTCCAGTTTTATTTCCAGAATTCAGCTTTTGTGCCAGGGCCAGGGTCTGTTCGCTTTTGTCCTTTTGGGTTGAGTGGTTGACTTTTCTTGGTTTTGCCTTATATTCTCTAGGTTCTTTCACTGACGTCAGCTTTCCAATAGTAGCTTCCCCCGTATGTTTGAAGTTCAGAACCTTGGATCTTGGTTTCCTCCTCCTTTAAATGATGGTTTAGGGGAGAATCAGTTCATATTAATGTTAGTGACAGGCCTGTGGTTTTGGCAGGTATCTGTGTCTGTGTGCGTTTTCTTTTTGCCTCAGCAGATCAAGGTATATAGAGCCCAACTTGTCCTGTAACTGGTTCCATGTGCCTTTTTGGCATTGACTGTTTCTGTTTCCATTTCTTCTTTTTTTCTATATACACCACAGCTTAGCAAATACCATTACTATACCATCTGCTCCCATTGGCACCCCTGAGGGAAGCCTTAAAAGAGGGGAAAAACCTGAATTGTACTTGCCGTGATATGTCTGAGCTAATCAAGCAGAGAAGACAACCAACCACATTGTAGAAATACCCAGAAGCATTTGCACAGCATCTTATAGGGAAACAATGAGTGAAGCACTCACAGAGGATCCCAGCCTGACAGCTCTGTAGGTTGAATCTCTCAGCATATGCCTAGAAAACGTCTGGATAGAATCATGTGTGTTGCATTGTTCTATCCAGAGAATAGTCTTTGACCCTGACCTGGGAGAGAACATGTACTCCTGCTTCTAAATTAGCAATGAAACAGCCCTGATGGGGTTCAAAGTCCCAGTTTCTTCTTTCTTTAAAGATTCCAGCAAGGGAACAATTTGCTGGGGCTGTGCTGTGCTATGGGAATCAGTTTCAGTTTGATCATGTAGGTGTAGTGGGCCGGGATTGCCTGTCAGTGCTAAGATTGCTGTCATGGCCATTTATCCTTTTGCAGTTTGAGTTTATCAGCTTGTAAAACACCCTTGGCAGCCAATATTTTGTTCAGTTAAAATTTCACCTTGTCCAACTCGCAGGCACATGAATTCTTAACCAATTGTAATATAAAGATGAAATAAAAGGCAAAATTGGTCATTTTAATTATATAAAATAGATGACCTTTATAAAAACAACATATTTAGAATAAGAAAAAAAATATGAACTAAGGAAAAATATTTATATTAAAAATTTCTGAAAAAAGAAGTCTGACATCAAAACCTGTAGGGAATTGATAAAGATTTGTAACAATAACAGCTCTCAGCAGCTAAGTAGTCAAGGAATATAAACAAGCAGTTTTCAAAAAAAAAAACCAAAAACAACCTACCTCAAAACAACAAACAACAGACCCTACAACAAGTTGAACAACTGCAAAATTAAACCGCTTACAGGTATACCTTACTTAAATCCATGAAAAAATCATTTGTTAAATGATGCTAAAATTCCACAAGATGCTAATTTCTGGTAAAAGTATGAAAGCAAATTGCAGTTACAAAATGAAAGTTATAAAAATCACAGAATTACAAAATTTAAAATTGTAAAGGACCTCAGCTAGTCATCAGTCCAGCCATACCCTCAAGGAATATCTCTTGTTATGTACTTAGCAAATGGTCATTCCCCCTCTGCTTGAAGGCTTCCAAGAAGTAGGGGGTAGGACTATCTTTAAAGACAGCACACTCCACTTTTGGATAGTTCTGACTATTAGGAAATTTTTATTATTAGCTAATGATTAGTTTTCTTATTAGCAAGTCCAGATTTGTCTCTTATTAGCTTTTATTCTTTGATCCTGGTTCTGTCCCCTCTCCCCACTCTAGGCAGAGCATGTCTAATCTGTCTTCTACATGTCACACTTTTCTGTAGTTGAAGACAGCTATCATGTTCCCCTTGAGTCTATTCTTCTCTAGGCTAAAAATCCCTAGTTCCTTCAACCAATCTTCATTTTCATGAAAAGGCCCTTCTGTATCCTGGATGTCCTTTTCTGGATGCTTTCCAGCTTATAAATGTCCTTTTACTGTGTGATAGGTAGAAGTAAACTCAGTACTCCAGATGTTGTTTGATGAAGTGAGAATACAGAGAGACTATAACCATTTATGGCGAGAAGCCATGCCTCTCTTAATAGAGCCCAAGATTTCATTGCCATTCAGTGTAGTGATATCCCTTTCAGTCTTAAATAATATGTAAATTGATCAATGTGTTATTTATGCCTTTATCCAAGTCAATGACAAATGAAGGTCAAACCACCCAGTTTTGAACACTGCAGTGTTGACATTGTTGTTACCCCCTGACCAAAAGCTTCCTCCTTTAGCTTTTTAATCTAAGGAGGGTGAGAAGAACAAGAAAGGAGCATCCATATAATACTATCATAGCAGAACTATTGGCAATGGTGTGGGGGGAATGGGATTGGGAAGGGTGAGGAGGCTACCCAAATCTAGAAATAAAAGTGATTAGTGGATGATTTACTAATGATTAGTGAATAGCTAAATTTATGATACATGAATTGTTGTTCACTTGTTTCAGTCATATCCAATTCTCCCTGACCCCATTTGGAGTTTCTCTTGACAAAAATACTTGAGTGGTTTGCCATTTCTTTTTCTAGTTCTTACAGATGGGGAACTGAGACAAACAGGGATAAGTGACTTGCCCAGTGTCACACAGCTACTTAGCGTCTCGGTCTGGATTTGAACTCAAGTCTTCCTAAGGCTAGACCTGGCACTCTATCTGCTATACCACATAGCTGCCCTGTAGGTACATGAATATAATTTTAAAATATTGATTGATGAGATATTATGAATATGAAGAATACAAAGAATTGTAACATGACTTGAATGAATTGATACAGAATGGTGGGAAAAAGCAGCATTTAAAGGCCTGTCACTTGGAAAAGGAATTAAACTTCTGTTTGACCCCAGGGAGCAGAACCATTACAATGAATAGACATTTCAAAAAGGCAGATTTAGCCCTTGGTCAGGAAAACCTTCCTAACAATTAGAGCTGTCCAGCAGTAGAGTGGGAGCAATTAGAAGAGAGCCATTGGGCTCCGCCCTACTGAAGTTCTTAGAGCAAGGGCTGGATGCCCAGTTGTTAGTTATGTTGTAGAGGGAATTCTTGTTTAGCTACGAATTCCAGTCTACACTGTAACATCTCTGAATTCCCACCTGGCACTGAGAGTCTATGAACCCAAGGGGCATTGGGCACATATAACTAACTTGAGCTACCTAAAGGAGATAATGTTAATTAGCTTCAAAACTCACTTTTATTCCTGCTTTGTATTTTTATCTATAACCCCTTTCATGGTGCCCTGCATAGTGTATCACTTAATAAATACCGGTTGATTTGTTTGAATGCATGTGATCTTTAATTTTTTATCAATCAGAAAATAACAAAAAGGTAGGGCAAATATACAGTGTGGTTCAAAACCATTGTTTTCAATGTCTTGCTTACGATTTGGGTTTATTTTGTTCTCTGATTATTTTGGGGTGGGGATGAAAAGGAATAAATATATATTTGGGAGAAATAAAGGAAAAAATGCAAGCACCTCTTACAGCCAACAATTTGCTTGGTTGACATTTAACCATGTTCTACTCCTAGGCATGTGATTTATCTATGAAGCCAGCTATATATTTTTGTAGCACCTATCACCATGATACATTGGCTCTTTCCAGTCTGTTCCAGTTAAATTCACTGGCAAAAATCACAAGGAAAAGAGATGACATAAGTATTGGGGAGAAAATAAATTCTGCTCTTTGTGGGTAGGGCTCTAATGCATTCCCACTCCTGTGTTAATCCCTATGACTTGATGAATTGACACGTGGTGAGTCATAGTAAATCTGGTGAATGACAAGGTGGATTCAATAACAATTAGCTAAATTAGGATCGGACATCATGTCGAGGCCCAGGACAAAACTGCTTTTCAGTAAGCCTTTTAACTCAGAGAACTTCCCAAATAACATAAAGAGGGCATTTCCCTCAGTTTAATATATTGAACGTTGTAGAAAAAAGAATGCGAAATCCTATTGGATGGAGCTTTATACGCTTTGACTAAGATGCACCAATCTTTCCTCTGAAGCATCTTAATATTTGCTGAAATACTTTAGCTGGATTTGAATAACATAATTGAATTTGCTTGCCATATTCAGGGGAAGTGAAGACATGGGAGTTTCCTGGGTAAGAATTGTGAACGTGCAGAATTTTTATAAGTGGTTTTCATTTGTTACTTCATTTGCAAGGCAAGAATTGATCAGCAGTGAAGCCGCCAAACATACAGGGTTGTCATTGTTAGAGGTCCAGGGCTATGTCCCTGCAAGAATGACCTGCTTGTCCTAGGCCGTCTTAGGAAACCTATCTAAGGAAGACACTCGTGTCTGCACTTGCAAATGCACAACATTCCTGGAGACTTCCTTTTCAGGTGAATATTTTTAAGAAAAGCCTTTTGTCTGTTCTTGGGGATCAGTAGAAATAGATGAACAGAGGGGCACAGTCTGCGAGTTGTGATATTCAGACCCCTCATCAGACATCTGACTAAAAACATTGGTATCTCAGAATGCAAAGGGGTGAAAACTAGAGACTAGAGCTAAGGTTGGAGGAGACGCTGTTATTATTGTCCATTTCTTGAGTATATACTTACTACAACCTTGTGAAGGCACAGTGATGATCACTGGGGAAACACCTGGATGACCTTGATCATCTTTTCAGTGTAATGGTTATATCTGGGATTGCACATTAGAAGAGAGATTATGTGAGTGGGACTGTGGCCACAGAGAAGTCCTTAGGTCAAAAATGTGTGCATAGACTGTGTCTTACCCTTCACTTCCCAGATGTGGTACTTTATATTTAAGCTCTGCTTCCTACAGCAATCCAATTCAATTAAGCAGTTAACAAGCATTTAAGGACTGCTGTGCATAGGGAACAGAACACTGTTCCTGGGGGATCAGGAGACTTGAGTTTTGGTTCCAGGTTTGTCAGTAACTTGCAGCGTGACCATAGGTATGTCACTTTCCCTCTCAGGGATGCAGTTTTTTGAGTGGGTTGGTATAAATTCCCTTCCATTTTTAACATTGTCTAGTTCTAATCCTGGCTTTGTCATTTACCGCTTGTGTGACTTTGGATAATCAATTAATTGATCAGTTAACATTTATTAACACCCACAATTTCCTTGAGCTCAAGGAGCTTACATTTTATCTAAAGAAACTATATATATGAAGAAAGTGTACTTGGTTTGAACTCCAGGGAACAAGCTACGTGCCCCCACCCCCTCCCCATTAGCCCATCTCTTGAAATCTTATCTGATCCTCACCACCGTCCCAGCACCCTCAGCCTGCTCTCTTCTCTCTTCCTTTTGTTGGAGGGCTGGAGGACAGAACCCAGAACATCTCACCAAGCTTTTCTTTATGGAGGGCAGGGTTTCAATTTCTGCTTTGCATCTGCAGCCCTTGCTTGGTTTGAATTACATCAGCCTAGACCTCCACTCGCTGGCGTTTCTCCCCCCACCTCCGCCCCTTCCAGTTTCTTTTTTGTGTGTTGTCTCCCTCTGTTAACCGGGAAGCTCCTTGAGGATGGGGACTTTCTTCCTTTTCCTTATTTGTATCCCCAGTGCTTAGCACAATATCTGACACCTACTAAATTCTTATTGAATTAATAATAATAATGAATATTTATTGAATTTAATTGAAATTGAGTATATACGAAATACACACAAAGTAAATGTAAGGTAATTTGGGGATGGAGGTAGCAGTAGGCATAAGGAAAGGTGGCATTTGAGCTGAGCTTTGAAGAAATTTGGGACTTCTAAGAGGTAGAAGTGAGGAAGAAGGCCATTTCTAACATTGGGGACAGTCCCGAAATAGACATGGAGGTGTGAATAAAATGTTCAGTGTGTGTAAAGAGGAATAATGTGTAGGAAGCCTGGAATCCTAGCTGGACTTTGGTTGTAAAGGGTTTTAATTGCCAAACCAAGAAGTGTGAAGAGTTAGGGAGGAATTCCTCTCCTCAGTAAGGTTGCAGTTGAGATTAAATAACATAATTATTCTAATTAAAGTATTATTCATATAGCAGTCATTCATTAAACAATTATTAAGCATCCTGCTTCTCATCAGGCCCTGTGCTAAATTCTGGGAATTTAAAAAAAAATGAAAGAAAAAGAAAGACAGTTTCAGCCCTCAAGGAGCTTATAATCTAATGGAGAAAGACAAAGCAAAGGAAGATGAAAATCATGGTGGAGGAAAGGTATGCTGAGGCAGGGGCATCTTGGCAAAGGCCAAAGGAGTATAGCTAAGTGGAAAATGAAAAGATGGCTGGGCCTGGGCTCCCTCCTTCAATTGAGGTTTGTTAAGCATTTTTCGCATACTATCTCAGCCACTTACAGCATTTGTCTGTGTATGTGTTGAAGGTGGAGTTGGAAGATTTAGATTGTTTTCTGCTTCTTCCTCCTTGGTAGATACTGAAAAAACTGAATACTTCTGTATTTTTTCTTCTTCCTGGGTGTGGTGGTTTAGGGTGTGATCTTTTCTGCTTCACTGTCCGATCTCCTTCCTCCTCCCCCCCCCCCCCCACTGTATTTCTTTCTGTAGTTTTAATTGACCACACTTTGTCATAACATTTAACTCTCTTTTTAGCCTAGTGGCAATATTATGGTCCTTAGGTCTACATAGTCCTTTTTTCTACTTAATGGAACTTATATCAAATGAGAAATTGGTAATATGATCACAATAGTTTTGGAGCCCCCAGTTAGGAAAATTTCTAACTTTCATAATAGACCCAGTAGGCACTAATGGACTCCTCTCTCCAGCATCATTAAGTGCCTGTGTATATGGTGGGAATAATTCAGGGTTGGCAGGGAATGAATAGCTGTAGTCAGGTTATATTATCAAACATTTAAATACCCACCCTGTACCAAGTGCTGGGCTAAGTACTAGACAAAAGGGAATTATTGTCCTCAGTTTTTCGGTGAGGACAAATGATATCACATGGTGACATCTTGACTTGTGTGTGAATTGGATTTAAGGGAGGCAGAGTTGCACAAAGTCATTGGCCTCACTCTCTTTTCGAGAGTTGTCCAAGTCCAGTGGTGATGGCCCAGGATATAGTGGATGATCTTGGTATTTTTGATGTCTGACCAAGTTCTGAGTGCTCCACAACACTTGCTTCAGCTGCCCTTGAGGCCATTGGAACAAATGGTTCTCATTCACCCATTTCACTGGGGGAGGTCTTCACATGCTTGGGGAACACATATCCCTACATGACTTATAGATTAGAGCCTTGTTGGTTACCCTCAACCTGGTTTAGCCCATCTGCTGAGGTGGTTTTACTGGAGTATGGCTGCTGCACATGCTACAGCTTCTTGGAGCCATAGGTGAGAGTTGGGGGATGGGTGGATGCCAAAGATATATGTATGAATAGCCCTTAAAAGAGCTCAGCAGACCCTCACACCAGAGTCTGCTAGTCTTCCCTGAGCACCCTATATTCCCTCCAAGGAAAGTAGCAGTCATGGATCCTTGGATGTATAATGAGAGAGGCATAAGTACAGATGCACCCATGTGGCCTAGACCCCAGTGGAAGAAGGAGGTCTCTGCCCAGTCCAAAGCCTACAGTGGAATAACTAGGGCAGGAAACCCAAATCAAAGGGAAGCCTGCAGTTTTGTCACTGGAACCACAGAGCTTTCCATCTGGCTAACAGTGGCTAAGTCCAGCACCAAAGACTACTGGAACTCCAGTCAGAGATAAGCTCATATTTGTATTGCTCAGACCCAAATCTAGATCCAGAACTTGGAGAATTCAGACCAGAAGGACAGCATTCAGACTTCACCTTAGATAAGATAGTTCTGGGCTTACTGAAAGCATGGAGATCCCTAGATAGCTGTTCCTGACATCCTGGAATAAAACATTATTCAATTTCCTAAGAAGACAGCAGCATCAGGACCTAAAAAGACATAAACCAGGTGCAACAAAGACCAGACAGTTCCTCCAGAAGAGTGCAGAGACTGGGCCTAATGCAAAGTCAAAAGTCAACAAGTAAGGTAGGATGAGAAACTTAAAAAAAAAAATCCCAGCATAAGGAGTTATTATGATGACAGAGAACTCAAGGCACAAATCCAAATGAAAATGACTCCAAAACATCACCAGCAAAGCCTGAACAAAAAATGTTGCTTGGGTACAAGTTCAATTATCAATCAGTCAATATTTATTAAGCTCCTCCTATGGATCAGGCACCAAGCTAAGCGCTGGGGATATGAAAAGAGAGGCAAAGGACAGTCCCTAAGGAGTTTGCAGTCTAAGAGATTTAAGAGCAGAAGACTGTAACATTTACCTGGTTAACTGTAGGGTCTAGATTGGGAAAGGAAGAAAGTGAACCCAGACATGGGTCATGGCCTTGGCAAGAAGAGCACAGAAGGTGAGAGGAACTAGAGGTCACAGTGAAAAAGAAAACTAAGAGAAGTAAGCCATGGGGAGAGGTGTAAAGATAGGAGATCACGATTGATTATGGATTAAGTCATGACCTTCTGGGTTTGAGTTTCCTCTTATGTAAAATCAGGTTGGTCCAGATGACTTCAGATCCCCTCCAGCTCTTCCAGTTAATTAATTTGATCTATAGTCTGTAATCTTTTGATTCTCTGTATCTATAAGGCCCCTTACTGTTACTCTCACTAGACTTCACACAATCAACTCCTGGTTCTACTAAGATGCATGGCATCTTATATACTAGTTGTATCTCTTTGATTAGCTATAGTTTCATGTCTTTTTTGTATTTTAATCACTCCAGTGATGTTTTCTTGATTCTGATTCTCTTTGACCCTTCTGTAGCACTTGCCACTGTTGATCCTCTGTTTCTTCTAGATGCTCTCTCCTCTACATTTTCTGTGATACTGTTCCCTCCTGGTTCTCTTTCTGCCTGGTCACTTATCAGTTTCCTTTGCTGATTATTCCTTCATTTCATGGTCAGTAACTGTGGGTATTCCTCAGAGCTCTATCTTGTGTCCTCTTCTCTTTTCACTCTCTGTTTTCTCTCTTGGTGATCTCATCAGCTCATCAGTTTTCAGCTCTGTACAAATGATTCCCAGAGCTATATATCCAGCCTACTTCATCTTCTCATTGCAGTCATGCATCTTTATCTGTCTCTTGGATGTCCTTATGGGATCTCCCATAGGAATTTTAAACTCAACATGTTCAAAACAGAAGTCATTGTCTTCCTTTGCCAATCCCACTGTACTTTCAAACTTCCCTGTTACCATGAGGGCACCACCATTCTCCCATTCATCTGTGGGCATAACCTCATTGTCATTCTTGACTCCTCACTGTCTTTCATCTTACTTAATCCAGTCTCTTGCCAAATCTTTTTATTTAAACCATCCCAGTATCTCTCAATATATAACACTTCTCCATTTGTACTCTTGGTTTAAGCCTTTATCACTTTTTGGCAAGACTATTGCAATGGCTTTCTAACTGATCTGTCTGCTTCTACTTTCTCTCCTCTCCAGTCTGTCTATATAACAGCAAGCACCCTAGCATACTCAGGATGTCTGCCAACACAGATTCTTTGATCTGCTTTTCTAAAGGAAAGCATCTCCAAAAGGGGTTAACAATCTTACTTTAATCAGACATATATAGCATTCCCTTAGTTTAGGGGGAAGAGTCAGCACCCTGAACTTCAGAGAAAATACAAACAAATTACAAGCAGACAAAAAAGACAGACATAGGGGTGGCTAGGTGGCACAGTGAATAGAGCACCGGCCCTGGAGTCAGGAGGACCTGAGTTCAAATACGGCCTCAGACACTTAACATTTACTAATTGTATGACCTTGGGCAAGTCACTTAACCCCAGTTGCCCCTACAGAAAAGCAAAAAAAAAAAAAAAATACCGACAGAGAAAATAACACAAATCAACAGACCAGTAGACAGGGTAGCTGTCTGACCATTACATACATACATATTTAGTTACCAGAGAGAGAAGCACCAACATCTGGATTTTCAAAGCCCGGGGACTCAATGGCTACCCAGAGTCTCATCTGGCCAAATCATATAACTCTTCCCATAAATGAGCCCCAAAGCAAAACCACCTCAGAGTATATACGTAGCCTTCTTCAGAGTCAGAGGACATTACAACCTTCATGATCCACTGCCTAGTTACCAAGTAGCAAAAGAAGCCTGAAAAGAAAGCTTCCCTTAAGCAGACTGCTCTTGTTGGGCTCCAAGTGGGGCCCATTAATGGGCAGGGAAGATCTTCAAATTCCCTTACCATAGTAGCCTACCACTCACTCATGTCTCAATCTGATTTTTTTAAACTATTGGTCTGACTGTGTTACCTATCTTGTTCAGTGACTGTCTTCCCCCAGGATCAAATATAAACTCCTTTATTTGGAATTTAAAGCTTTTCATAGTCTGGCTCCTTCCTACCTTTCCAACCTCCTTACATCTTACTCCTTTTGAGGAAGTCTAGGATCCACCTATTCTGGTCTTTTTGTAGTTCCATGAACACAACATTGCATCTCTTATCTCTATACTTCTGTTCTGTCCACTTGTCATGTTTGGAATCCTCTGCCGCCTTGCTTTTGTCTCCTGACTTTTCTGGTTTCCTATTTAAGACTTAGATCAGATCCTACCTGCAACAGGAGAGCTTTCCTATTCTCCCCAGCTTCTCAGACCTTCCCTTTTAGATTGCCTTCATCCTTTCTGCATATGTCTCGTGTACACTAAGTTATTTATATGCCATCTCCTTCTTTAGAATGTGTACTCCTAAAGAGAAAGGCCCAATTTTTGCCTTTCTTTGGATGCCCAGAGTTTAGCACAATGCCCAGCATGTAGCAGGGACCTTATAAATATTTATTTACCCACTAATTAAGTTATGGTTCTGACCCTATCATGGAGGAATATTCAGTCCCCTATTCCCAGAATGCTTCTTTTTTTGTTTTTGGTAGGGGCAATTGAGGTTAAGTGACTTGCCCAAGGTCACACAGCTAGTAAGTGTTAAGTGCCTGAGGCTGGATTTGAACTCAGGTCCTACTGACTTCAGGGCTGGTGCTCTATTCACTGTGCCACCTAGCTGCCCTTCAGAATGCTTCTTTTTATATGTTCTTAGCTTCTCCAGAATTACTTGCTCTGGACCTCCTGATAATTCAGAAAGAGTCTTAGATGAATGCCTGTCACATCCAATTCAATAGACCTGAAAGCATCACCACATTTACAGCATGATACAATAACTGATATTCTTAATGATAAATTTAAGCCATCAAAATTAAAGATAAAATTATATTTCTATTAAAGATAAAATTGTATGTCTATTTGCTTTAAGAGACACAGCAGGACATACTAGACCAGTGGTTCTCAACCTTCCAAATGCTGCGACCCTTTAATACTTGTATGTGGGTGAATCTGCATGTGGGCAGACCCGCCTGGAGACGGATAGAGGAGCGGGGTCTCGGTTCCCGAGACCATCTTAGGCGACCAAGGGGTTGCGACCCACAGGTTGAGAACCCCTGTACTAGACTTGAGTGTAGAACTAAGGAAAGACCAGCATTAGAATTGTATTTCTGACACATTACTTTAGTTGTGTGGCCATGGGCAAGTTATTTAATGCATCAACGTCATTTTCCTTATCTTTAAAACAAGTATACTAATATCAGTTTTCGTCTTCTGTTTCCTCAATTTGTTAACTGTTCTCATGTTCTTTTATTTCAAATCATTGTATTTTTCTCATAGAGACTGAAATTTATATGTTTCCATATTTTAGATCTCTAGTAGTTATCATGCAGTGGATTGTTTGGGGCACTAGATGGCACTCATGCATGAATTTAAGATTCCACCCTTTCTCCCCCAGCCCCCAACCCACCCCCTCACAAATGTATGTGAGTTAATCTAATTGGAAGCAATCTTTTCTTCCTTTATGGTGAATGTGCTAATTCTTTCAATATGAGCCACTCTAATAAAGCCATACAATCAAATTAAACTTCTGTATCTACTTACAAATATATTGTCCATCCTTGATGCACATGCAAATGACTTTGGAAGATATTTCTTCTAAAGCAATGAGAATTTGCAGCCAGAGGAAGAATAATTTGAGTTTCTGTGGATTAAATTCTGCCTGCCCCACAGACAGAGGTTTTCAGATATTGTCATGACTTTGAGAATTAGCTGGCATTGTCTAAACAAGCCCATGCAAAGGGCTAAAAAATGTTGCTAAACTTACAGAAAGCTCAGAAAAACACAATTGTCTTTAGAACAAGACCTGAAAAGTTGTACAATGGGAACTGCTTCTCCATGGCTTCGTTGCTTTGCACCTCTGCCCACTCATGGGGTAGTATGCCCTGAGGTTCATCTAGATGTAGCTGTGTGCACATAGGTAGGGGCTGGTGTACCTGGCCCTGGCTGAGGGTCCTGGTCAATTTGTTTGGTCACATTAACCAGTCATATTTTTCTCTCCAAGACAGCTTAGAATCTCTGGATACGCACATGCCTTGATGTTTATCAGATACATTCAAAGGCAAAGATGCTGTTGGGGTCCCATTTCAGACAACTGACTTTTATGTTATTAGACCCGTGTTTAGTTTGCTTAGTTAGATGTTATTTTATGAATCCAAAGTTAATTATATTAGAGATAATAACTTGGCTGACTTTTTCAGTTGCTCAAAATTTCAGATCAGTTTCAAGTATCCTTTTCATGTTATTTTTTCCTTGTTTAGTCAGTAAGCATTTATTAAGTCCCTACTATGTGCCAGATACTGTGCCAAGTGCTTTTAAAACTTTGATGCTTGAATACATTTTGCTTTGCATAATAATTACATCAGCTCCTCTTTTTCTTCTCCTACATTTTGGCTAGTATCTAGCAAGATCCTTTCTGTTTCAGCAAGTATGGGGAAGAGCATGGGGAAGCAGCTTAGAGTGGAGTCACAGTACCTTGCACATCCAGCTTAATATTATCATTTTGCTAAAATGACAAGAGTACTGCAGAAGAACCAGGTTCAAAGTCCATCTCAGACACTCACTACCACTTTGTCCTTGGGAAAGTTATTTGCCTCCTTTGGCTTCAGTTTCTTCATCTCTAAAAAAAGAGGGGCGGGGCTTGAATTAAATGACCTCTGAGGTCCCTTCTGGCTCAGATCTGTCATTCTTTGTGAAATATTAGCTGAATTGAAATGAATCAAATTGAGTTCCTTCCAAATTTGAAATTCTCTGATTTACAGAAACTAGGTATATACCAATATCTTACACTGTATAACAAGATAAGGACAAAATGGCTATGTGATTTTGACAACAAAGGGTGATATCATCAACAAATTAGGAGAGCAAGAAATGGTTTGCCTGTTAGATTTATGGAGAAGGAAAGAATTTAGGACCAAACAAGAGATAGAGAGTATTACGAGATGTAAAACTGATAATTTTGATCATATTAAAGTTAAAAGTTTTTACACAAACAAAACCAATGCAACCAAGATTAGAAGGAAAGCAGAAAGCTGGGAAAAATTTTTGTAGCAAGTTTCTCTGATTAAGACTTCATTTCTCAAATATATAGAGAACTGAGTAAAATTCACAAAAATATAATTCATTCCCCAAATGTTGGAGGGAATGTAGGGAAATCAGGATACTAATTCACTGTTGGAATTATGAACTGCTCCAATCTTTCTGGAGAGCAACTTGGAACTATGTCAAAAGAAGTATAAAACTGTGATCCAGAAATACCACTACTAGGTCTATATCCCAAAAAGACTAAAAGAAAAGGAAAATGATATATTTGTGCAAAAATACTTATAGCAGCTTTTTTTTTTTTTGGGTGGTGTGAGAGAATTGGAAATGGAGATGTACATCAACTGGGGAATGGCTGAATAAGTTTGGTATATAATTGTAATGCAATACTGTTGTGCTATAAGATGTGTTAAGCATGATGATTTCAGAAAAAAACTGGAAAGACTTACATGAACTGATGTAAAATGAAGTGAACAGAACAAGGAGAACATTGTACACAGTAACAGCAATATTGTGTGATGATCAACTGTGAATGTTTTAGCTCTTCTCAGTAATACAGTGATCTAAGACAATTCCAAAGGACATGATGAAAAATGGAGTCAATGCAGTTTGGAGCATACTTTCACTTTTTAAATTCTTTTTTTGTATTTTGGTTTTTTTTGTCTGTGTTTTCTTTCAGAACATGACTAATGGAAATGTTTTGCATGTTTGCACATGTATAACCTATATAAAATTTCTTGCCATCTCCTTGAAGGGGAAATGGAGGGAAGGAGGAAAAGAATTTGGAACTTTAAAAAATAAATGCTAAAAATAGTTTTTACATGTAATTGGGAAAAAAGATGAATATTATTCAAAAAAATTAAATTCTCTGATTCTAAATATTGTGCTTAGATGTATGGCACCCATGTTTTTCTTTATGTAACTGTTATGGGAATTTAAAATGTTTTGTTTATTATTTGGGACTCAGTCATTCTTCCTGCAAATTTTAGTTAATATTAACTTCATCTGACTAAAACCTGTCCCATGAGATATAAAGACGTAAAGGTAAGAAATTTAAGCCTCCCTTAGATAAGAATCTTGGGCAAGGATCTCACCTATCTCTGATTTCTTGAAACCATATAAATCTTCCTCCTCAATCAGTTTATTTGTGAATTCTCTAAATGTAGTTTAATCCGTAACTTCATTTAGTTTACCTATTGCTTGATGAAATTAATTTCCTTAGGGGATATATGAGATTATGACTGTTTAACTAAGTTCATTCAACTTTTATGACATTGAAGGAAGCATGGGATTATGGATCTATCTTTTCTTTACCTTTTATGATCTAAGAGGAATGTACAAGATTGTAATATTTAAATGAATCATTTCTCTGTCATTCTGACATAACTTTTACTATAAAAAGCCTTTTTAGAATTCCTATAATTGGGTTTTAATAATTTATAATTTAGGTTTTCTCTGAAGCCTGAATCTTTACCTGACCATAATTATAAAGCCTAGGGTTTTACCTCTATAATTTCTACATTGTGGTAAATATATTATCTCGCAGCAGTTACCTACCACATGAACTCAGAGAGGAGCTATTTCTCTTACAATATAACTCTATATCATATTGCTTAACTCGCCTTGAGTTTGAGTAGTAACATTTTACCTAGTGAGTTTTACCCAGTCTTCACATTCCTGTTGAGTGTGCTCTGTCAACAGCACCATAAAAACCTAGCCTGGAGCACCAATCCTCCCATGGGACTATTATGGGAGCATTGGGTAAGAATGCTTGGAACCCAACAAAATTTTAGGGGAGAGCTTTCTCCCAACCTATTATTCCTGAAATAACTTTGGTATACATCCTTGAGGAACCACATGTTTTCAGGGACCTTCTGATAGGAACAGGGGCTCCTTAGCTATGCCAGAAATTGTTGCCTAGGATTACATCTCTACAGTCTTTTACCCACCACTGAACCTTCAGTTACATTTGGATATAAACTTGTAATGTGTGTGACAGCTACATATATACCTATTCTATACCCATTCAAGTGAAATACACCACCACCCTGCCTCTACTCTCCATAGCTACTTGGTTTGTAGTGTATTTCTTTGGTTAGTTATCATTTGGCCCCCTGTACTAAACTGTGAGTGTCTTTTTCTATCTCTTTTTTCCCATATCCCACAAATCCATCACAGTGTTATCTGTGAGTAGGAATATCTCAAGAATCTTACCATTGGTAGCAAATTCCCCTTTTATTTGAATTTCTTCTAAGATACCCACTTTGACGCTAGTGAATGCTTTTGGTGAGCATGTATCTCCTTGTGTTATGCCTTTAGTCCATGCATCACTGAATAAAGTTTTCTATGTAGTCACATGTGAAAACTTTTGTGATTTCAACTTTTATGTGGGAAAAAGCTTTTCTAAAGGAAACCTTTACAACTGCATTTTAGTCTACTGAGTCAAATGCTAATTTGTAACCAATAAGCAGTTGATGTAGTGAGCTTATATATTCTCTGCATTATCTTGGCCACTTGTGTACTAGTGAAGATATCTGCTATACAAGGTCATTTGTGAAAACTGACCCATTTCTTTCCACTCTGTTCATCGTGGGTCCTCCTGGTGAACACACAGACCATTTTTATACTTCCAAACTTCAGGCATATGTGATTTTTTTAGTGTAGCTAATCCCTCTACTGACACAGATTGTTTTTTCCTCTACGAATTCAAATGTTGCTAAAATTGAAAATTCTTCCACCTTATATAGTCTAGTAAGGAACCTTTCCTCATACAAAAAATTATCACTGGACTTATTCTAGAAGTCTTTCTAGGTTGGTAGGAACTAAAAGGATCTTGTGTTTTGCTTACATAGTTTTCAAGAACTCTTATGTATCAGAGAAGGATTTTCTAAAGATGAGAAAGTAGGCATATGAGTCCCTTCTGACTCTTCCCATCCTCTGCCATGTCTTTAAATGTAATAGGAAGACTTGGTGATTTCTTTTCAGTTTTTCATTTTAGGGTAACAGTACTGCCCAAATAAAGAAAATACTATTTTTCCCTTCTTTTCTTGTGTTCTGCCTTTTGAGATACCTTGAAAATCATCCCCTGATGCTTTTGTTCAAAATTCTTTCGGTTCATTTGGCAAGCAAATGAAGTATGCGTAGGGCTAGAAGCTTAGCATACAGAGATAAGAAACAAAGAGGGAGAGCTCACTCTTGGGGGTGCAGAACATAAAAGAGTCCCTGGTGTATATGACATTTGATCTGTGCCTTGAATGGGGGGAGATATTCCAAAAGGTGGAGATGGTGGGCTTGGGGGGTGGCATTCTAGGCATAAGAGATAGCACATGAGCAAAGGCAAGGATAGAAGGGGCCACACAAGATTTGAGAGCATTGATTAGTGTATTTGGGCCAGACAATAGAGAATGAAAGGAGTTGGAGTGTGAGATCATTCGGGAAAAGTAAATTACATTGTGGAAGGCATTCATTACTTGGAGAAGAAGCAAAAAAAGGAGGGGGGGACTGGGTGGTGCAGTGAATTAGAGTATCAGCCCTGGAGTCAGGAGGACCTGAGTTCAAATTTGGCCTCAGACACTTAACACTTATTAGCTGTGTGACCTTTGGCAAGTCACTTAACCTCAATTGCCCTACCTTCCCCCTCCAAAAAGCCCCCCCCCAAAAAAAAGAGGAGTCCACACCTCTTACAATAACTATGATATAGATAGTGTAAGTATTATTATTCTCATTTTTAAAATTGAGGCTCATTCAGGTTAAACAACTTATCTAAGGTTGGGTAGCTACCAACTCTGCCCTCAAACCCTAGGTCTCCTAACTATAAATCTGATTTTTTTTCACTTATTCCATATTTTCTTTCTTTATTCAGTAGTTAATGAGAAACATGGCAGGAGTTTGATCAGAAGAATGATGTGGTCTTTTGCTCATAGAGCTATCCCCAAACATCACATTGAAACTCTATTCTCATTATGGCCCCTATGTTGTTCTTCTCTCTCAGCACTTTGTGAAAAAATAAATTTCGTTTATTTTTCTTTGCAGTTTTACTTGTGTTTACTTGATGCTTCATTTTGAAATGTCCCATTGGCTTTCATCTTGGTGATTGGTTCCATATTTGTCCTAAAAGTTTTTGACAATTATGTCCTCATACTTATTCTTCCTTCACACAGTGAATTGCATTAGCCTGGCTTCATGAAAGAGCTATAGTAGGGATGGAATTTGTCTTTTGATTCACCTGGGTTTATGTGCAGAACAAAATGTCAAACCACGTGAAGAGACTGGGGAGAAATGTACCATGTATCATAGGTCTTTGTCTTATAGACGCTTCTAAAATGTCTTTAGTGGGAATAGAATCTTATAATGTACTCTATGTTTTCTCTGAAACATAAATCCAAGCAAGTGGAAGAAGAGCATGATGACAGGTGGTAAAACACAGACTAAGAGTCAAAAGACCTGGTTCTCTTCTTGATTTTGCCATCAGTTAGCTCTTGGCAGTTTAATGTCTCTGGGTCTTATTTCTTCATCTGCAGTATTAAGAGATCAGATGAGGTGATTCCTGAGGGATTTCCTTCTTTAAAGGTTGATGCTCTTTTCTTTTCTTTTCTTTTTTTTTTTTAATATTTAAAAAACATTTTATTTTAAAACTTTGAATTCCAGATTTTTTCCCTTCTTCTCTTACCCACCCTTACTGGG
>CM053587.1:225522849-225563729 GCA_028646515.1 Pseudochirops corinnae
TCCACAATCACTTGAGTTTCAGATTTTCTCCCCTCCCTTCCCCCCCCCCCCCATGGTGGCGTGCAATCATGTATAGGTTGATGCTCTTTTCAACTGCAGAAATATTTACTGTCTTTCTGAGATGATTTTATCAGGAGCTGGTCCTCTTTGGTATGTTGATATCTAAAGTTCTAGCTTTTGTTAAACATGGTACTGATGAAGCCAAGGTCATCGGTCTGAGCCCTGTATGGATCTTTTAGCGTACTTATTTCATAACCCATAACATATATTTCCAGTGACAATCAGAGGAGATATCTCACAGATGCTTGCTGTTGTAATCAAAAATGAAATTTGGGAGGAAGTGTTGGAAGGAGAAATAAAAGGAGGAGGAGAAGGAAGAATTTGTCAATGTTATTGAAGCATCCTTAAAAATCCACCAAAGTAAACAGAAGGAAGTTCAGAGGGAAACAAAAAAGTAGAACTGCTATAGAAATAAAATGTGGAATTATATACTTAGGAAAAAAGCAAGATGTTCATAATATAGATAAATAAATAGAGGCAGCTATGTAGCACAGTATAGAGAGTACTGGACCTTGGGTCAGGAAGATCTGAGTTCAAATCCAGCCTTAGCCATTTCCTAGCTTTTTGATCCTGAACAAGTTACTTAACCTCTGTCTGCCTCAGTTTTATTATCTATAAAATGGAGTTCCTAATGGCAGCAGCTTCCCAGGGTTGTTGTGAGAATCAAATAAGGTATCTGTAAAATACTTTTGCAAACCTTAAAATGCTATATAAGCATTATCATTATTATTCTAGATTGTCAGTTTCTATATTTCACATATAATCTTTTCCTTTTCTACATTATGTTTAAATATACAGTATTCTCTTTTTTGGGTGTTCATTAAATTAGAAAAGAAATGCCTTTGTTGTAGTTGAAAGAGACTTTCCTTCTCTAGCATTCACTCTCCATTGTTGACTCACACCAATGAGTCGGGAGACACCAGCAATGGAACAAGCAGTAGGGTCACCAACATTCCTGTTACTATGCTGTCTTCCTAGCTAGCCAATATGACTTTTTCAGGTTATTTTCTGGTCTTGGGTGGGTAGCTGAGGGTAGGACTCCCTTTCTTTTATTAATAATGCGATGAGATCTATATTGGCAAAGGTGAGTGTTTAAACCATAGTTCACAAGGTACTCTGGGAATTGACTTAATAAGGTTTCTTGAGCAAATACACTATGTTATAGGTTAAAGAGGTCATGGTGCTCATATAGGATTTTAGACTCAGATATGTTCAATTAAGAAGCAACAGTCTTTTAAGTTATTGTCTGATGGGTGGGAGGGGAGGAGGATAGCTCTTCTCCAGGGTAGTGCAGAAGTAATAACTAACAAAGTCGAGGTTGTTTGTTTTTCTTTTCAAAGTTTGCACTTGAAGGAACCCATTGTGGTTTTCCTTTCAAAAGGCAATTTTAATGTTAATAAATACTCTCCCAAACTACTCCTTTTGATACCTGGATGAAGAGGGCTCTTTCCTCTTTTCTTCCATTGCCTTTTTGATGACCTCTCTTTTTTAAAAAAAAAAAACATTTATTCCCCTTCTTTTCTTTCCTTCCCTTCTACCCATCTTGCATTTCCTGAAGCAGCATAGAAACAATTTTGTATTTTATTTTTACCTTCTAGAAGCTTGTTTTTTTGGTTTTTTTTTTTTACTTCTAGAAATAAGTTCTGTTAGTACCATTTTTTTTCCTTTCTTGTGCCTTTTCTTAAGTAAAACTGCATCTAATGAGTCCCGATCTCTTTTTCTAGTTTAAAAGTCATAAACTTTGTGCTGAACTTATAACTGAGAAATGACAGGGATAGGGACGTGACTTGTAGTCATTATGCATGTTATTTTCATTCAGTAAGGAGATGGTGGCAATGAATTTCCCCTTCTTCTGTGCTTCAGTCTTGCAAAGAGAAAAACAGTTGCTTTGGTATCTGAATCTAAACTCCGTGGCAGAATATTATTTTAGATCATGGCTATTCTTGTTGTTCATTCATTTCAGTAATGTCCAACCCTTTCTGGTCACATTTAGGGTTTCCTTGGCAAAGATACTGCAGTGGTTTTCCATTTCCTTCTCCAGCTCGTTTTATGGGTGAGGAAACAAAGGCAAATAGGGTTAAGGGACTTGTTCACATAGGGTCACATAGCTAGTTAAGTGTCTGAGGCCATATTTGAACTCAGGAAGATGAGTCTTCTTGACTTCAGACCTGGCACTGTATCCAGTGTGCCACCTAGCTGCCCCAACTACTCTTTTGCCAACCCACTAAAACTATATGTTGAATTAACATTCCGTGCCAAACCAAACCATGCCTTTTAGGGAACAATAGTGTTCAATTGAAGCCTTAAAGTCAAATAATGTCTTCTGATAAAAGATTGAATCACAAAAGATATTATTGTAAAACAGACTGTTTTTGACAACCATTCTACAACTTTTACACTCAAATGCCTGTTATCACCTTCATTGTTGTCACATTGAAGGCCATACATATAACTCTATGATGCTATCATCACATACACAATTTTTGAAAGTCTTTTCTTTTTAGAATTTGTCCAGCATCCTCAGTATCATGTATATGATTGTTTTCCACCAACAAAAGCTATTTGGAACCATATTGGTGACTAAGTAAGTGACTGGTTTACATTTTAATGTTTATGGTCAAAAATAAGATGTGACTCAAAAATAATGAGATGGGTGGCTCACCACTTGACTCTGAAGGCAATTGACAAGAGAACATCCAAAACTATTTTGAAAAACTGACAGTATTTGTGTGTCCTTTCAAGATGACTCCTCTGAAGGAAGGAACCCTAATTTGGTTGTGCACTTTCTGGTATCATCAGAATTTCTGACTTAACTTTCATTTAAAGTGAATTTTTTGGAGAACATTACTGACCCCATTTTGTTCTGTATTTGCCATTTTGATGTGTATGACCCTTGGATGAACTGTAGAAACAATTGCAATACCTCTTTCCTTTCAACTGCCTTTTTTTGTACCCCTAATTGGTACAAAAGACCTAATTGTTGTTGTTGTTGTTGTTTTAAAAAGAAGGATTTCTGGAATGTACCTCTCCCTTATCTAGCCTGACAGATAACTCTCTTTGATTTAGTGAACCAACAAGGACACATCCTTTGGCTATCTCCTATAGCTAATGATATGTATTCTCCTTAAAAAGCATACTTTATTTCCTTGTATAGCAAGTTGTACTTCAATGTGCAGCCATCTTCCCCCCCCCCCCCCCTGTATTTCATGTAATGTGTAGATATTAATAGCTCATTTGTGAGTCATACACATTTCCATCAAGTGCTGATCAGGTATATCACACTTGGAGTATAATAAAGTCTGTCTTTCTGATTCATACTGGCTTATTGGCCGTAGCTAGTTGAACTGATACCTAAATTTGTTCACCAGTAGTATAGGTATTATAGGAGCAGTCTCCTTATTTTATGGTTAGGCCATGTATTTATGACCTCATTTGTTTTTCATCCATTGCTGGGCAATCAGAATGGGTCATCTTATTTCACTGGTTAAGTGATACACCTGCATTGGCTATATTCACTGTACCAACTAGAAATAGAAGAAAGATTTCAGCATATCTCACAGGCCTAAAAAATAGTTCAGTATCAGCTAGCTGGTACAGTGGATAGACCATTGAACTTGAAGGAAAGAAGACCTCAGTTCAAATCCAGCCTCACTCAATAGCTGTATGACTCAGAACAAATCACTTAGCTCCTCTGCCTCAATTTCTATAATTGTTAATTGGAGATAATAGTAGTACCTATCTCCCAGGGTTGTTGTGAGGATCAATTAACATATGTAAAGTGTTTTGCAAATCTTAAAGTGCTATATAATGATAGCGGTTATTGTTATAATTATGATGATTTTTATAATAGGAGAGGGAATCAAGAGTAAGAGGCATGCCCCCTAATTCTTTATTCACTTTACAAAGTGGCTAATGTGAGCTGGGGTTGGTGGGCCTTTATCCATAATCCCATCTACCAAGCAGACAGACTAGTAGATCTTTTGAGTTTGGCCATAATAAGTGCTAGTGGGCTATACCAATTGAATGTTTTCACTGTTTCACTATTGGCCTGTAGTGGGGGAACCAGGTGGTTGGAGCTCCTGGACTAAGCTGTAATAGGATCAGGCCTGAGAGTAGCCTCAGAATTTCTGCCCTTGGAAAAAATAGGGAGACCTAGTCTTAAATAGAAAACAAACTTAACAACAATGGAAATGGCTGGTGTGCTTTGCACCCAGTAAGCACCAGGTGAATGTGGTTACTACAACATTCTGACTTCTATTCATTTACTGATCAGAAAGCTAATGGATTTCTCTCTCACTTAGTGAATGACATGACATCATCAGTTTCTCATGTTCCTTTGTAGAACCTGGTAGGAAATTTTGCTGCTTACTTATTTAAAAGAACTCAAACCATTCTCTTTGGTTTACAGTTGTTTGGTGACATAAAGGATGGAGAACCCCTCCAGCTGTTTGAACAAAGTAACCGCTCTGCCCATAAGCAGGAGACCCACACCCTGGAGGCTGTGAAGCTGGTGGAGTTCGACCTTAAGCAGACACTTACCAAGCTTATGACACATCTTTTTGGAGATGGTAGGTATTTAGATACTTTTTCCTTTTGGGCCCTGAGATTATATGATTTCCTAGTTATCAGATTTCTAGAAGCATCAAGATTAGTCAGTCTTAGCTTATCTGAGTTAAGACAGAGCACAGTGCTCAAATTTTGTGAAATGAAGAAATTTGTGGGTCTCCTTAATGGCTCCACATAAAGAAGAATGGACTTGAAAAGGGACTATCCAGAGGGACAGACTGGGCCACTGTCTGTGGCTAAGGAAGATGAGATGAGACTCAAAATAAGAATCAAAGGCATTGTTTGCGAAGAAATTTAGTTAAGATTACTTATAGGGAAAAAAAATATTAGTGGTGGGTGGCAGGAATATCATTAGGTCAGATCCTGCAGATTGAGAAAGATTCCTCTATAGGTGAGTGCCCAGGGAAGAACTGGGCAGTGGGACAGGTTGATTGGGAACTTGGGTGTTAAAAATAATATTAGTCCAGGATTGATGGGAGGATCATTGCATGGTGCCGGGGAATCGGTGCTGGATTTTGAGTCATGGGAGCTGAGTTTAAATCTTAGCTCTGCTCCTTTCTACCTGTGCCACAGTGAGCTATACTTTAACCTCTTAGGACTTTAGAGTCCTCATCTTTAAAATGTTGTATTTGGATTAACTGACTTTTGAGGTCCCTTCTAACTCTTGGTGGATAAACCTGTAATTCAGATTCCATACAAATGGGTCAGTATGTTATGAAATATTTCAAAGCTGTCCTAGATGCCCTTATATTTATTCTTAATGAACTTTGAAAATGAGTTCCAGAGATCTTCTTTTAACTGATCCCTGGTCCTAAAGAAGCTCCTTCATAGGAATCTGGAACTTCAGTTGGTTATTAGCTTCCAACCTCCTATCCAGTGCAGGCATCTCCTTTTTAAAATAGGTAGTCTTTCAACTTGTATTTGGACAATTTTTTTTCATGATGGAGGACTCAACTACTTTTCAAAACAGCCTGTTCTATTTTTGAACAGCTTAACGCTTTATTGAGGTGAAAACTGTCTTCCAGAAACACCTGCCCATTGGTTTTAAATTTGCCCTTGTGAGTCACACAGAATAAATCTAATCCCTCTTCCATTGACTAGCCCTTTAAAGATTTTAAGAAAGTGCTGTATCTCCCATAAATCTTTTTTTCCAGGATGAACATCTTTAGTTTTTACAACTGTTTTTTAGAAGGATGTGGTTTTCAGACACTTCACCATTCCTTGGAAAAGCTCGAATTTGTCAGTGTTCTTAAATTGAGGGGCCCATAATTAAATGTAATAGATGATAGGAAACACAAAGGCTAGTATTCTTAAGGATTGTTCCTAACATTCTCTTGGAATATCGAAGAGGGTTGGTTTGTGAACTGAGCAGATGGGGCAGAGTCCAGTGAGGAGAGAGACCTTAGGCTTTGCCAGAGGTGAATACCTTTGGGCAGAAACCTTTACACTGTTTTTATGAGTAAGAAAAAGAGCAAAGTAGAATCCTTCTAGAGTCCAGATTCTGCTTGCTTTATTGCATATGACAAGTGAAGAGCAAACAACCCCCTTTCTTTCCCTATTCCCTGCTAAAATTCACAGTTATGTGATTCCTTAGGAAGTTCTTTGAAAAAAGGACTGTATATGAGACTTATAATAAAATTTCTCAGCACTTTCACTGATTATCTAGTTTGTTGATTACTGTGATTACTTGTGATACTGTGGTGGATTAGTTAGCACAGTTAGAATTTTGGTGCCAAATGAAACCAAGGGGGTTTATCCCATCCCCAAAGGAATATGTTTTGCTCCATTCCATGGTAGTGTATGTACTAGGAATTCTGGCAAACTGTTATAACAGTATATGTCAATGGTTACAATGTGATTATCTCAAAAAGTATGGATAAATCAGAGCAAATGTATTTCCACTACAGGAGAAAAATTCAAGGTGCATGCCCTGTTGAGTAGGGGGGGAGGTGTTGTTGATGGGATCATCTTTTTAGGACCCCTAGTGAGTAGCTGACATTCATATTGTTCTCTAAGTCTTTCAAAACACTGCACGTGCAGCATCTCATTTTTGTTTTACTGAAGAGGAGAAAGAGGTTTTGAAAATCTAAGTGACTTGCCCAGGGTCACACAGTGGATAAGTGTTGGATGTGGGAACTGAGACCAGGTCTCTTCCGACCCCACATCTTATGCTTTTTCCATTAAAACGGCTCTGTAGTTTGTATGAAGTAAAAACAGCATAAAGCAATGGAAAATAGGTTGAGGGTGTGAGAAGTAAAAAGGAGAAAAGGGAAAAAAGAACCCCAAAGGAGGTAAATAAACGAGGGGTAGACAAATGAAAAAAAATTGAGAAGATTCAAAGACAAGAAAATTCCCATTGCTGACATAAAATGAAGGACCACAGTGAAGAGTTAAGACATGAAAAGAAGAAAAAAAGGATAGTAGTGAAAACAATGAAAAGTGAAGAAAAGAGAGTCATGAAAAATAACAGAAATAATGATTTAAAAGATGAGAAAACATAGTAACTGGGGCATAATTGGAAGCCTAATAAATGCTTGATAGTGAAAAAAACAAAATTAAAATCGGAAGTAGAGTGAAAAGGAAGAGAGTGGGTTTCGGAAGAGTTAGCAAAGAACCTGCAATTGAGCAGCTGTGTTTTATCTGAGAAGTAGCATGGTTTAGACTCTGTCAAGCACACAGTGTGCTGCAATACTCTTTAGGGCTTCCTTTTTTTTTTTTCTCCATTTTTTTTAGAGGGAAGAAGGCAGGGCAATTGGGGTTAAGTGATGGTCACACAGCTAATAAATGTTAAGTGTCTGAAGTCACATTTGAACTCGGGTCCTCCTGATTCAACGGCAGGTGCTCTATTCACTGCGCCACCTAGCTGCCCTTCTTTAGTGCTTCCTGAATCACATTAAAGGGTAATTGGAAAATATTTAACAAAATAAAGGAAAAAAAAAAAACCACAGTAGAACATGGCTTATATATGTGGTTTTCTAAGTTAATATGGTCTCACAGAGACAGCCTACAAGGATCTATATGTACAATTTAGTGGCTCTTCTTTCTGTTTTGAGTTTAATATCACTGATACAGGAGGATAGATCTAGCCCAGATTTGGGAAGACCATCAAGTATTTTTTGAAGACCAAGAATGTGATTGGCACTCTATAGGTGAAAGAAATGCTCATCACCTGGAACCTCAGTGGTATAAATTTAGCCAGATATAATTTGTCTTATTGTTTTTATTGATAATTATTATAGGTTTTGAACCCTCAGGATCAAATGAAATTTTCCAATTTCCTTAACAAAAATGATCTTTCACATTACATGGGGTTATGGCTGTAATGGCCCCCTGACACAGCTACTTTGCCCATAACAGAAGAGATTCTTAATTTCCAAATGAATGATAGATTTGTTGCTTCCTTATTTTAGGGGGGTAATATATATATATATGCACATACATATATAAAATGTGTGTATGTATGTGGGTGTGGGTGTTTGGGTATATATACATATGTGTGTGTGTGTATACCCCCACACCCACATACGTACACACACACACATTTACCCATACACCCACACCCATATACATACACATATACACATATACACACATGTGTACATACACAAATATACACATATAGAGTTAGCTTCTTCTACATCGTGGAGGTTAGGGGTTCAGTGACCCCTGAGAACTGGAAAATCCAAGTGAAATTTTTTGATTCTCTCATCTTATTGGAGAAGTCTGAATTTTTTCTTTTTCTTTTATGGAGTATTTATACTGTAAAATCTGAGTTAAGTATTTTGTCATAGGCTCCATGTTGGCTGCTGGCCTTCATGTGTCTTCTCTGGCTTCTGCAAAACTTCTCCAAATTCCCATTTAATTTCTTATGCCTGCCTACAATATATTGAAACCACAAAGGGGAAAGTTGTGATGTCGAAGGTATAATGTGTGTATATATACATGCACCTATGTCTTGAACACCATATATTGCATGTGTGTATCATGTGTGCACATATACATACATTTGCATATATGGTGTATATTTTTGTGATATAGAATTAGGCTGTAAAATCTCACGAAATGTAGAATTCTTGAGCTAGCAGACCTTTTTACTAATCTCTTAGTTAATGGAGCTCCCTCATTTTAAGTAAGAGAAGTCTTAGTTGACTTGCCCAAGGCCACAAGGCTCATTTTCATGAGAGTTGGACTCTGTTAGACCCCAGTATGCTTTACTTCTAGTCCTAAGTTCTTTCCACTCTACCTTGTTGCTTTCCAAATTTCATTAAAAAAAAAAATCATCTTTGGGTGATGGTAGAAATGCCTGCTGCCATTTCAAAAATCTCCAAGACTGCCTTCTTTCCGATGTTAGAGTCAACAGTACTTTTATTTCTCCTTTAACTTGTACACAGGTAAAAGTGCTTTACTTTATCATAGAGCATATTCCATTCCATCAAACCTGTGAGGTAGGTATGACAAATATCATTATTCCCATTTCGGGTTTCAGCTTGCCCAAGATCACACTGATGTTAACTTTCAGAGACAGGGCTGGAACCCAGATCTGTTGACTCTTAAGTCCAGTGTTCTTTCCTCTATCCCTGCTGTAGTTTTGGTTACACATTCCATCTCCTTGAAGAATTCCAGTAGTTCACAATCATTAAATTTAGTATAAGTTTATTTTTAAAAATAATATACGTTGTTGATAGAACTCCTATAAAAGCCTAAATACACATTAGCTCTCAATTTCTACTTGGCTTTCAAAAGCAATCCTTCATGTATTTATTTGTTAAGGAGGCCCTTGTGATCAAATGTGTGTAAAATTGTGAGTTGGTGTATTTACTGTGCTTTGCACTATTGCTAAGATGTGTTATAGTGGCTATATTAAGCAAGATGGGAAATGTTGGCTCAACCCACGACCATTTAGCAGCTGTTATAGAAAACAGACACGTGCAGACATGGCCTTTTTGTAGCATGCATACTGCATATTAACAACCCCCCAAAGAATCTGTGCTGTTCTTGAGAATGAGCATTGTTTCATTTGGATTGTGAGATTCTTGTCTTTTTTCTCTCCCAGGTATTTCAGAACTGTGAACTCTATTTTTAAAATATTTTATTTCCTTTTTTTTTTTTTTAAACCTTTCTTAATGGTCCTGTAGGAAAATGGCCTTTCTTTGTACCTCAGTCCCATTTAGATCTGGAATTATTGGCTACATTGGAAAACAGAGGACTGATGTTGGTAAAATAATACAAAAAACATGATTTTAATTAAATAGGAACTCAGAGATTATGCACTGTATGGGTGCATAGCACACATTCAAAGTCCCCTGTAAACCAAGCAATTTCTAAGTACTTAAGACTATGCAAGGCTGTGGTCCTTAGACTGCCCTCCTTTCTCCCAAGAGACAAGAATGACTTAGTTACCATTCAGGAAAGCTATGAACATCCTGTCTTTCATTAACTCCTACCTCAGCTCTCCACCTCCCCCAGGTTTATCATTGAGATACTGAATCCTGAGAGCCATAATACAAATCTCAGAGCAATAATTCTATTTTTCTGTTTGTTATGAATGGTGATATCCTCTGCAGAGTTTTTGAAATGTGCAATAACCTCTTTTATGTTCTATTTCTTTGTTTCTTTGTCTTATCTTTTCACCTTGGTCTTTTTATGACAGATTCCTTTGCACCTGAAAATCAAAATTAAAATTTCACCATGCTGTTTCCTTGTGGCAGTTTGTGTCCTGTTATTAAAGCTCCTGTTTTTTAGAGTGTAGTTTATTGTTTCTGTTAATGATTTGGTTGTACCCCTTTCCTGAGGCTGTTTTAACAGAGAATGCAGTTTTAGAAGGAGAAAGAAATAAAACACCCTCTAACATTACTTTTATTCTATTGAAATTTTCTTGGTTATGCTTCAAACTTTTTTTTCTTTTACAATTTTTTCAACACATTACTTGCAAGTCTTTTTTATTTTTTTGGATGGGGGGAAGGCAAGGCAATTGGGGTAAAGTGACTTGCCCAAGGTTACACATTACTTACAGATCTTTTGCTGACAGGCTAGGATGAGGGGTTCAGGATTAAACATACTTATTATTCTTCCCTTCACCTGCAATGTCAGCCCTGCTCCCTATCTTCTGTTGACAAGCTGGTTTTAACTATTAAGGTCCTTTAAAAGTCACACATCAAGTTAAGCATTGCTTGATTTTTCACAACCTGGAAGGGATCTCTCTCTCTCTCAGCCAACTTCTTTTCTTAGCATTTTGTATTCTTCATGTGCATTTGTCATGTTCTGATGTGTATTATATTTACTAATCTAATTATGAGGTGAGAGAGGCTGAGAACAAAATAATAGCTAGTTTTATCCTTAAGTCAAAGGAAGCTAATAACATGATTAAAGAAAAATATTTGGAAACTCTACTGAAATATATGAAAGTCTTTTGAGATACTGAAATGATAAAGCTTAAAAATGAGTAAGCAAAGTTAATTTTCTCGGAGAGAGGAATTGTAGTATAATAGAGATCTAACCTTCAAATAACAAAGGCTTGGGTTTGAATTTTACCTCCATTTGACCAGAGAAGACTTGAGACAAACTATTTAATTTCTCCATTTCCCAGGCAACTTTCTAAGATGATAAGTTACAGGAGCTGCCAGCCTGTATAGGTGGAGATTTTTCTTTTTTCTTTTTTTTACTTGTGTTTATTTTTAGTTTACATCATTCATTCCCGGGAGATTTTGATTTACAAATTTTCTCCCGTCTTTCCCCTACCCACCACCCGAAAACAGCCATCCCACTGTATACCCCCTCCCCCAATCTGCTCTCTCCTATATCCTCCACCACCGCTCTGACTTTCTGGTAGGGCAAGATGGGTCTCCTTACCCCAGTACCTGTATATTTCCCTCCTACCTATTCCACCCCCCACTAGTTCTGTTCTTTACTTTGTCCCTGTCCCTTTATAAAAGTGTGTGCTTCTAACCACCTTCCCCCCCAACCTGCCCTCCTCCATCCTCCCCCCTCTTATCCCCTTCCCCCCTACTCTTCTGTAGGCCAAGATACCCAATTTAGAATGTTTGTCTTTCCTGCCCCAAGCCAGCTTCAATGGGAGTAAGGTTGACCAATTCCCTTTTGCCTTCCTGTTCTTCCCCTCCATTGTAACAATTATCCCTTGCCTTTTCTATATGAGAGGATTGACCCTGTCCTTTCTCTCCCTGTCTCCTCTCATACTGTTCCTCTCAGATGGAGATTTTTCACATCAGGAGTTCCTTACACTGATGAAATCATAGATCAAGACCCTCTCAAATAAAAAAAAAAAAAAACCAAAACAAAAAAACCTAGGACATTAATAGAAAAAGAGAATCTCAGAAATAGTAGAAGGAGGCAAAAATACTGGCAAGTTTAGACAGCCTCTACAAAACCCCTGTAATACTCTGGAGCCCAGAAGACCCACTGGGAAATCACAGTACTGATTCCTTCTCTCATTAATTCCAGGTTTCTAATTCATAAAGATTCAGTTACAAAGTGTTATCATAGCTTCACAACAATGTAAAGCAAAACAAATGAACACATTTTCTATTTCTGATAGCATATGCCTTGTCCCACAATTGTTGTCCAATACTTGTATGCATAGAGGAGGGAGGGAAGCCTTGCTGTTAGTGGTCATACTTTAGTCATCTCTTCTACTCCCTAGTTGAGGTGGGCAAGTTGGATTACTGCTTGTTCCCAATTGCTACTTCCAAGCTCACCTCTCCCTCCATCACTCAGTAACTTTCAAGTTTTGATAAATCTATATTTACCAACCAATCAGAATTCTGGTAGCTATGTTGCCTGCTGACCTCCACAATATCCCCCTTATTTCCTCAGTGGATTTTCAATGCCTGGCTCACAATCTTTCTCCCTCACTCTTGACTTTTGCTCTCATACTAGGAGACTTCAATATACAAATTGATCCTCTCTTAAACATCCTTACTTCCCATGTCCTCGACTAGCTCATTTTCTATGACTCATACCTCCTCTTGCCTCAGCTACACACAAGTTATATTCTTTTTTTTGTTTTTTTGTTTTGCTTTTTTGGAGAGGGAAAGCAGGGCAGTTGTGGTTAAGTGACTTGCCCAAGGTCACATGGCTAATTTTTGTGTTAAGTGTCTGAGGCTGGATTTGAAGTCAGTTCCTCCTGGCTCTAGGGCCAGTGCTCTACTCACTGCACCACCTAGCCACCCCTGACAGTTATACTCTTGATCTTGCTATTACACACAAATATTTCCCATCCACATTTATGAAATCTAAAATTCCTTTATCATTTTAAGAAAAATTTTACTTTATTTTAACATTATTTTTTTAAAAATGAGTTTCAAATTTTCTCCTTCCCTGGAGCAATATTATACCAATTATACTTTTAAAGTCATATAAAACACATTTCTGTATTAGGAAATTGCCTTGTTTGGTTACAGTCTATTGTCATTTTACCTCTCCTTCTGCGCTGAAACTCCACACCCTATTCTTTATCCTTCCATGATGTCCAGTTCATTGATTCCTTAGTTCTTTCCCAGGGCATCACCCCTGCACTGGCTAATCTCTCTTCCTTTTCCCATCTAGACCTGTTGGTGAACCAGTTCAGCTCTACACTGTCCTTTTCTTTTTGTCTTTTTCCCACGACTCTTTTTTGCCAGTCGTGCCCTGCCAAGCCATAGCCCTGGGTGATTCCCACCATCTGCTACCTTTGCTCTTACTTAACTACTGCCAGAACTGGAGAAAATAATGAAACCATATTGACTGGATCCACTACATATTTATGTTACATGTTCTCAATTGGGCCATTACTGCTAGAAGAAACTCCCTGACTTACTAGCCTCCTCACCACAGTGGTTTTTCCAAATCTTTTCATCCCTCCTCAAACTTCCCATAGCTCACCTTTGCCCCTATCCCCCTGTATCCATTGAGGATCTTTCCTCATATTTCACTGAAAAAATAGAGGCCATTCATCAAGAGATTCCTTTTCTTCTCTAATACTTCTCATGTCACTTAGATACCTTATTCAATCCTTTCTCTCATGATGTGACCCTTCTCCTTGCCAAGATGAACCCCTCTACATATGTAAGTGATTTCATTCCATCCCATCTTCCTCAGCAGATTTCCTCGTCTATCATCTCTGCTCTGTCACTTATCTTCTGTCTCTCCTTGTCCACTTGCTGCCTTCTTGCTGCTGAAGAACATGCCCATGTCGGTCCTTTCTTGCTAGTTACTGTCACATATCTCTCCTCCTTTTTTGTGGCTAATGTCTTTGAGAAGGCCTCCATAATGGATGCCACCACTTTTCTCCTCTCATTCTCTTCTCTACTGTTGGCTTCCTACCTCATCATTCAACTAAAACTATTCTCCCCAAAGTTACTAACAATCTCTAACTGCAAGATACAATGACCTTTTCTCAATCCCCATCCTTCTTAACCTCTCTGCAGCCTTGACACCATTGATCATTCTTCATCTTGATGCTCTTTTCTTTCTTTTCTCCTCTTGCCTATCTGACCACTCCTCAGTCTCCTTTCCTGGATCTTCACCCAGGTCATGTATGCTAACTGTGGATATCCCAAAGAGTAATCATGGATCCTCTTCTTCTCCCTCTATACTTTTTCACTTGGTGATTTCATCAACTCCCATGGATTCAGTTCTTATCTCTGCTGATGATTCTCAGTTCTACTTCTAATTCAACTTCTCTCTTAACCTCTAGCCTCACATCTCCAACTGCCTGTTAGTCATGTCAACCTGAATGCCCTTTAGAGACACCTTAAACTCAGCATGTGCAAAACTGAACTCCTTATCTTTCCCACCAAACCTTCTCCCCTTCCTCACTCCGCCATCCTTTCCCAGTCATCCAGGCTTCCTACCTAGATGTCACCCTCAGCTCCTCACTCTCACTCATTCTCCATATCTAGTTTGTCGCTAAGGTTTGTCAGTTTTGCCTTTGTAACATCTCTCATAAATGCTTCATTTTTTCTCCTAAGACATTGTCACCACCCAGGTGTAGGTTCTCATCGCCTCACACATGGACTATTTCTAGTAACCTGCTGTTTGGTCTGTCTGTCTCAAGTCTGTCCCCACTTCAGTCTGCCCTCCACTCAGCTGCCAAAATGATCAAACTAAAGTGCAAGCCTGACTTTGTCAGTCTTCCCCATGCACCCTTACCCCTATTCAATAAGCTTCAGTGCCTCCCTGTCACTTCTAGGATCAAATGTAAAATCCTCTTTGGCATTCAGAGACCTTCATTACTTGCCATCCCCTCCCCCTTCTTTCTAGTCTTACATTTTACACTTCTTCTTGGTTCTCATGTACTCTGTGATCCGGTGAAATGGGCCTCCTTGCAGTTTCTCACAAAAACGACTCCATTTTCCAACTCCTGGCATTTTCTCTGGTTGTCCCCCATGTTGGAATTGTCTCCCTTCTCATATCCTCCTCTGGCTTCACTGGCTTTCTTCAAGTCCCCACCCTTAAGTAGTAGGACCTTCTGCTCTTTACCTCTGTTGATTATCTTCAGTTTATCTTTCATATAGCTTGTTTTTATGGAGTTCAGATATTGTCGCCCCCATTAAACTGGGAACCCCTTGTCTTTTGCCTTTCTTTGTGTCCTAGTACTTGGTACTGTACCTCAAACTTAATATCTGCCTAAGAAGACATGCTCATTGACTATTATTGGCTAATTACAATATCTTTAAATGCTTTTGTTTTACATCATTGTAATCTTAATAGAAATGGTTCTCCTGGTTCTATTCACTTCACTGTGCATTACTTCACATTAATGTTGCCAGGTTTCCTAGAAGGAAGGAAACGAGGATTTATTAAATACTTAGTATGTGCCAGGAACTATGCTAAGGCCTGGGAATATACAAGCAAAAAGAAAGACAGTTCCTGCCCTTGAGAAAGCTTACATTCTGGTGAGGAAGACCACATACAGAAGGAAGTTGAGAAAAAGTGGGGGAGAGCAGGAAATAAAGGTACCTACCTCCCTTAGGGGCTTGATTTTGTTGTCTTAGCCAGGAACTGGGGTCAGAGGGGAATGAAAAAGGGAATGAAGGCCAGCCTACAGAAAATCGAAATTCCAGAAGGAACTCATCAATGGGAAAAGGAAGTGGGCCTTATAGAGGGAATTTCCATGTGGAGAATGCTGTAGGGGTGGTTAGATGTTCCAGATTGAGGACACCCCAGGTTCTGAGGCAAGTTCCAGGACTAGATACCATGTTTTTAAAGTTCAGAAGCCAGGAACAAAGCTCTCGGTAGTCTTTTCTTCCCAAGTCACAGTAGTATTCCATTAAATTTCTTTATCACAATTTATTTAGCCACTACTTGATTAGATAGGTCCCCACTTTGCCTCCAGTTTGTTGCAACCACAGAAAATACTGCTAAAAATGTTTTCATATATATATTGGACCTTTCCTCTGTTTTTGACTTCCTTGGGATATATGCCCAATATAGGTATCTCTGGTTCCTCTTTAAAAAAAAATTCCTATCAATTTTATTGTATAAATGGTATGCTGGTTAATGTTTAACAACCACCTTTTCAAAATGCATAATACTCTTTTAAGTTTAATCTACATTACTCACATTTTCTCTACCACTTTCTTAAGGGTAGACAATCAACAAAGCAGTAAATTAATCCCTGATTTGTATATTACTGAGGTGTAAATGCTCACATGAGAAGTTAACCGTAGCTGAAGGAGCCTGCTTCAGCACACACACACAATTTATCCTTTGATTTCCTAGTGAATGTGGAAAGAATAGAAGCTGCCAGATCAGTGAAACTACTAAAATTAATTTATAGGTCTACCCTAACAAGGGTCAGTCCTCTTCTCCTTGCAGGGTTTAGGGTAGATTCAGGCAGGTGCAGATATTAAGTGAAGTTTTGTTATCAGGTGTTTCATATTCAGGTTCTCAGAGAGCCCAGAACTTGGCCACCCTACCCTAGGGTTAAAAGCTGGTCTGTTGGGAGAGTGGTCTGAATGGGGTATGGGAGCTAATATTTTGTATGCTTGTGTTGTGAAGCAACCTTATTTGCTGCAGCTTAATTTAGTTTCTGTTCGGATTGGTTCAGAAATGCCAGAGTCTCAAGTATTATGTGTGTGTGTGTATATATACACACACATATATGTACATACACAATCCATACATATTATATATAGTACTAATATTTATTAATAAAATAATAACATATTTCTCAATCAGTAAGTTGCAATAGGTATGTCACAATTATTTCCAGTAGTTATGTCATAATCAGTAAATCTCAGTAGGTACCTAATATTACCACAATTGATCAGCACCAATGAAGGAATCATCCACATCTGGATCATGTGGCTGGTGAGTCCTGGGTCAGCCTCCAGAATACCAATAGGAAGGTCCACAGAGGAGACTCCCCAGAGATTCCCACCTTTAGTAGTTCCTTCTAACCAAGAAGGCATTTTGCAAATTAAATGCATGATCAGTGGGAAAGTAGCTGTTCTCAAAACATCCTTGAGACAATTTTTGTTTAGGTATGAGATTAGAGTCAGATTGCAGGCATATTGAGGGAGGTCAGAATGTCCTAATGAATTTATGTATCACAATGCTTTGTTCTAAGATTCTTCTAAAATAGTGTCAAGATGTATTATGATTTGTTTTATGCATATTGGGAATATCAGGATGTCTATCTATGTGTATATCTATCTATGTATCTATGTATAGATATACCTTTATATATATAGATATAGCCATGGACTTTCTTGAGTTCAATAGATGGTAATTCTTCAGTTATAGCTGTAAGGGGCCTTAGATGCCACAGAATCCATCTCATCCACTTTGTAAATAAGTAAATTGAGACTACTCGTTGAGGTTAAGTGACTTGCTAGTCTCACAGGTAGTTAGGGTCTAAGGTGCAATTTAAATCTGTATTTCCTTATTTCCAAATCCATTGTCCTATCAATGATGCCATATTGCAGCCAAGGAACACTTCTAAATTTTTTTTTTGGAGGAATTTATCACTTCTAAGAAGAGAATCTTTGTGAGAAGGCTTGAAAAATCAATAGCCATATCTAGTGGCTTACCATTAGATGGTTACCTCCATCCTCCCCTTCTCCTAAACTCACAGCCAAAGAGTCCTCCTTGACTTGACCCCCTTTCCCTAATCCCGCATCTCCAGTATAATCAGTTGCTAAATCTTGTAGAGTCTTCCTTCACAGTGTTTCTTGCATTTCTTATCTTTTCTCTACTCATGTAGCCACCATCTTGGTTCAGGTCCTCTTCACCTTGCCTTTATTCTCGTGATAACCTCCTTATTGCTTTCCTTGCTTCCAGTCTGTCCTCTTTTAATCCACCCATCACTGCCACAATTATCTTCCTAAGGCACAGGTCTGACCATATCACTTCCTTGTTTAAAAAAAAAAATGATCAGTGGCTTTCCATGGTCTCTAGGATAACTATGTGTTTTCCCCCTAGAAGAAGTGGGACAAAACTATTAGGCAAATTTTCAGTACAATTCCCCCCCACCCCACCCCCGCTCCTTTTTTTAAACCAGCCCAGCCTTATCATTTTCATAAAATAGAGGAGCACAACAGGGAAAATTAAAAGTAATTTCTTTACTACAGTTTCAGTTCTTTTTCTGTTTGGTGAAATAGAGCCCTAGAGATAGATGTCTCAAGACTCAATTGTTAGGGTGAGATCAGGTTTCTGATCATTACTCCGCAGAGAGTTTTGACAGTGGTTATTGGACAGCACGACAGGAGACTTTGAGGATAGAAGCTCAGCTAAGATCATAGCTTAGGCACAGTGGGAAGGTAAAAGAGTGGTACCCCTTCTCTGCAGGGAGGGGCTTCAGAACCACATCACTACCCCTTATTCCTCTCCTGTTAGATTGTGAAAGTTACAGAAAGAATAGAAAAAAAGAGCTATTGCACTCCCTAGCATAGGAGAGACTTACTGCAAATAGTTAGATACTTAAAGACCAGCTGGAAGAGCAGATGTGATGCCTAGCAAAGCATGGTACGTACCCAGCAGGAGACCATGGTAGGTGTGATACCTGTGGAGAGCAACAGAATACCTGTTGTGGAGAGGCCTAGGAGACAAGCAACAAGATGCTGTCACCAGAATTGGTTGCTCTTTAGCATTTAAGACATGATTTTTTCTTCCAAGCATGTGCTCTGGACATATATATTTCCTATGGTGTGTGTGTGTTACCCATGTGTAATCCCTATGAATGTCTGTTTCCCCATTAAGAATGGATGTAGTTGTAGGAGAGTGAGATAAAATTTTATGGAGAGGAATGTACTGTTATTTTTATTACTATGATATTTCATTAAATGCCTTTGTTAGAACTAAATTTGACCCTTGTCTGACTAATAAAAGCAAAATGCATCATTGGAGAAGCATGAGCTGTGGTTTAGGAAGGGCTGTGATTCACAAAGTACTTAGAGCCTGGAATAGTTTTCTAGGAGCCCAGTGATTGAAAAGGACCCAGGTGCTGTACTACAAATTAGTCACTCTTGCGTGTAGGACCCTTCATAATCTGGCTCCTATATCCCTTTCCTCTACCATCTGGCTGCTAGCTACTCACCTACTTTGTTTTCATACTTCCGTCTTTCCCATACTCTAAGCATAACTGGACTACTGACTGTCCACAAATCTGACCCTCCATCTGCAGTCTCAGTGCATTTACACTGTCTGTTCCCCCATGCTGAGAATGTGTTCTTCCTCAACTTTGCCTCTCCGAATTCTTTTATACTTTCAAGACTTGGCTCTGGTGTCATCTCTCTCCTCTGTCAAGCTTTCCTTGACCCCTTCAGTTTTCTGTGATCTCTGCTGACTCAGTTTACTTTATAATATACTTTGTGTACATATTATATCTCCTCAGTAGCATATAAGTAATTTCGGGGCAGGGACCTCCTTTTATGTTTTAATCTCTGTACCCTTACTGATTTAGCAGTGTCTTGAATATGGCCAGCACTTGTTACATGTTTGCTGTATTAATTTATTAAAAGTAACAATCATGTAGGTAGTAGGCAGCTGACAAGCTTCTCTACATAAAGTAAATGGAAGCCTCTTTATTGACTGGAATCCTGGTGGGAGTGGAAGAAAAGAAGCAACAGCTGTCATCTCTTCCAGAATCCCTTCTGAAAAGGCTAATGACCTTTGTGAAAATGAAGATAAAATGCCTGCTATGGAAGGTGGCCACAAACAAGCTTCAGAAGATGTGAAGGAAGGTTGTCAGTGAGAGAGTGAACGCCTACCATCAATGATACAGATCCACGTGCGGTTGGCTAGCGTAGGATGAAAAGCTGGCAACCACACTGTACCTGCTGAACCGAAGTAGCTTTTGTGATCAAATTCAGATGTATCAATGGTGTCGGCCCAAAAGTTCATAACAGGTAGTCTTCACCCAGTCTTCAGTGGTCGTTTGTTAAATCCGAGTAGACTTGTATTTAAATACGAGTAGACTAATCTGTTGAGGATTGTGAAATCGTACGCTTGCAGGGTTACCCAGACCTGAAGTATGTGAATGACTTGATTTACAAGTAAAGTTGTGGCAAGATCAAGAATAAAGTGCCCTGACTTAATGCCCCGATTGAAAAGTCTGTGGTTAAATAGAACAACAACATGTTAATAACTCATTTATTTAGTGTTTTAAGATTTCTAAAGCATTTTATGAATATTATCTCATTTGAGCCTCCCAACAACCCTGCACAGTAGGTGCTATTATTGTCTTATTTTACAGATGAGGAAACTCAGGCAAGCAGCAATTAATTCATTCTCCCAGGGTCATGCAGCTAAGTGTGTGTCTGAGTCTGAATTTGAAATCATGTCTTCCTAACTCTCGATCTAGTGCTTACACCTAGCTGCGATTATCTGCATGAAAGATTTGATCCATTATATCTATGGGGTGGGGAACCTGTGACCTCAAGGCCACATGTGGTGCTCTAGGTCCTCAAGTGTGACCCTGTGACCTCGTCCAAACTTCACAGAAGAAATCGAGACCAGAGGTTCCCCAACCCTGAATACTGTTAGCAAGTACTTCAAAGCTGCCAGCAACTTCCTCTGGCCCTTCAAATGATGTTCTCCAAGAGACAGAATGAAGTAAAAAAAAAAACATACACATTTTCTGTAAGGTGAAGCTTTTTATTAAAGAAATGAGCTATATGTGCCTACCATGATTGTTTTTTCCTAATGGCCTATTAATAAAGATCTTGCGATAAAATTGGAAGAAAATAAAGCAAACAGAAGGTGGAAGTCCTAGCAAGCTACGCCCAGATCATGGGGACCTTGAGGTCTGATCCAGTAAAACAGATACTCGTACACCTTAGTGCTAGGGAAGTCAGTGAGAGAGAAGGGGAGGTAGGAAGAAATCTGAAGCCACCGCACGTGGGCTGTGATAAAATATCCCTCTCCCCTTGATAGGAATTAGTGGTGTCATTTTTATTGTGTGTATTTGAAATAATTTTTACAACTTTACTGGTAGACTTCTGTAGTACTGTTGCCCCAAGGCCAGTTGAGTAATGAATCATCCAAGGAAACCTGGAAAGAATTTGTCAAGCTGGTAGCCTGCTTTTCATTTGGGGCGGCATATTTCAGTCATCTTTGCTCTAGGAAATTAACTGACAAGTGGAGGTGTCCCCTGTTAGGAAATAGAAAATTGGTAGCTTCCCTTCAAAAAGGAACTTTTTGAAGTTGGAGGGATGAAGGAGCATGATTTGCTGTCGTACCTGTCGGTTGTCTGCTCCCTCTCACCTGCAGAAGAGACTCACTTGGTTGGGATTATTCACTGATCTTGGGAGTGGCTGCCCACACCCTCCATCCCCAGCAATGAGACAAAGGAAGCTGCATCTCCAGTCTAGAACGGGGTGTATGACTCTGACACTAGATTATAACCTCTACCGCAAACTCTCTTCAGTGCTGATTCAGCCCTCTTGGAGGGTTTGATAGAACTAGGAAGCAAAAATCTGGATAAATTCTGCCAAGGAACTCTGCCCCTGTGGCATTTAGTGCTATGCAATGAATCTGCCTGTTTTCTTCCAGGCCAGCAGTCTGGGAACTAGTCCAGAGAAAACAGTTCTTATCTTTTCAGTTTTGCATTTTGTGTTCTTGGGAGAGCAATATTTCCTTTCAGTTTCCTGCTTCCTTGGGTCTTTATGTGTTAGTTTAGAGAGATTTGGAAGCAAGATACAAAAGGTGACTTATACCTAACTGGTAGAACCATAGCTAAGATTATGAAAGGCATCGTGATGTAGTGGATAGAATACTGGACACAGAATCTGGGTGACCTGGATTCAAATTCTGCCCATGGTAGCAGTTGTGTGATTATGGTTGATGTTTAACTATTTTGTGTGTCAGTTTTCTCACCTGTAAAATGGGGTAAATGATATATGCAATACCAAACTCAGAAGGTTATTGTGATGATCAAAGAAGGTTAATTTATGTATTTTTCAAATGTTCAAAACAGTATTTGAATGCCAGTCACTTTTATTTATTATATTTCTGAGGGCATAATCTGTGTCTTGCAGTTGAGAGAATAATCAAGGAAAATTGCATTATTCTCAGAGAAGAAGCTAATGTGAAACACACAGGTAAAGATGGTATAAAGGGTACATGGATAGTAGGAGCATAAAACCACATAATGATGAAACACATTGTCACCAAAGGATATAACCATACATTTTTTAGTCTTGTATGTGTATGCATATATATATATATATGTATGTGTATATACATTATATATATATATATATATATATGTATATATGAAAAGAAAGAGAGAGAGAAGGAAGGAAAAAAACAACAAACTGTGTTGCTCATCTGGCTATTTCCAGTTGGGTCCCCAGTGGGGCAGCTCCTGCTACTACTCACAGAGGTGGTTATTTGTCCTTCGTTCACTGATTAGTGGATATTTTTTGGTTCTCTGTTTAGTAATGAGCTTTGGAGTTAAGCCAATGTTATGCCCAAACATAAATTTGTGTGCTGATCATGTCCTGGTCACAGTGTTCTTGCTTTGGCTTTCATAGGTCATAGCATCTTAAGTTTTGACTTAGTGTCCAAGTTATGATTTGTAAACAGGTCACCATGTTCGGGCTTCCACCTTTCACAGAGTTTACGTTTTGATAGGTTTTCACCTATTACTGTATTTTAGAGTTTTTTCCCCAAATCAAATCCTACATAAGTCGTCTCCTGCTTCTCTATGTTCCTCATATTACTTGTTTCTTTCTTCATTGTAATATTCTATTACGTTCATGGATTTGAATTGTCCTCCAGTTGATGGCAGCTATTCCCTTTTTAGTTCTTTGCTACTACAAAAAAATGATACTATAAATATATTTTGGTATATGTGAGGTCTTTCTTCTTGTCACTGACTGTCTTGATGTATATGCTCAGCAGTGGAAATTCTAAGTAAAAGCACTCAGATAGTTTAGTCACTTTCTTAATATAATTCCAAATTGCTTTCTAGGATGGTTGGACTAATTCAGAGCTCTACCAACATCAAGGTGTATTAGCATGCTCATCTTTCTACAACATTTCTAACACCCACAACAGCTAGATTCACAGTTGTGAGTTTGAATAAAGCAAAATCCATTTCAGTATAAATTATAAAATTTTTAGTTACATTTAATGAAGGCCAAGATTTCATTAACATGATGCATGTGAGCTAGTTGAAGATTTTTATTATGCCACTTTGTAATAATTTATGAAACATTTCAAACTGGTCATTTCCAAGTCATCTCAAACTTGACATCTTGCAAATGGAATTCTTTTTTCTTTTTCCCCAAAACTTACCTCTTTTCCTTTGAGATGAGGGCACCACAGTCCTTCCAGTCACTCAGGTTCCCAGCTTGGGAGTCATTCCTGGATTCTTCATCTTCTCTCATTCAGCTTATGCTATCAGTCGCCAGGTTTTGTGGGTTTTATCTCTATTGAATTGCTCACATCCCTCCTCTTCTTTCACTCATAGGACCATCCCTCTGGTTCAAGACCTCATTGCCTCCTCTTACTATAGTCTTCAGAAAGGTCTCTGTGCCTTAAGTGTATCTCCTCTCTATCTCCTCTTCTATGTGGTCACTAAAATGATTTCTATGGCACAAGTCTGAATGCTTCCCTCCAAAATCTCCAATTCCTTTCTGTTGCCTCTAGGCTAAGATATACACTTCTCTGTTTGCTATTTAACCTTACTATAATTTGCTTCACAATCTCACTTCAACCTGTTTTTCCATCTTGATTACACATTAGTCCCTGTTGTGTGATCTACATTCAAACTAAAATATGGTACTTGCTATTTCTTATACAGGACTTACCCTCTCCTATATTTGTATCTGTACCTTTCTTTACTCTCCCCATAACTGGAATTCACTCATTTCACACCTCTGCCTGTTAAAATCCCTAGCTTCCTCCAAAGCTTAGTTCAAGTGCTGTTTCCTATATTATGGCTTTCCAGATTCCCTCAGCTATTTGTGCCTCCCCCTTCATCACTATTACTTTGTATTTACTTTGTAGATGTCTTGTATTTATTTATGTGTCCATGTTTATTTTTCTTTTTAAAAATAGTTTTAAGAAATTTTTTAAAAGTTTATTTTTTATATTTCAATTAGCAAGCATTTAAAAATTAATCTGTTCTTCCTAATAATCTCCTGACCATTGAGCAAATTGAGAGAGAGAGAGAGAGAGAGAGAGAGAGAGAGAGATCTGCAAAAGAAATGACCACATCAGCCGTGTATGAAAATGTTAGGCCTCATTCTTTGTTTTAAGGTCATCCACTCTGTGGTAGAAGGTGAGTGGAATGTTTCATCTTCATTTATTTGAACTTGTGATTTATTATTGCATTGATCAGACATGTAAAGTCTTTCAAAGTTATTTTTCTCCATAATATTATCATTGTAAAAATTCTTCTAGTTCTGCTAATTTTCCTCTACTTCAGTTCATAGAGATCTCCTCACTTTCCTTTGAAATTTGTCTATTTCATCTCAAATGGGTAGTGCTCCTGGGGAGTCTGAGACTGGTATCACTTGAGTTCTTGAATGCTGAATTATAGTAGGGTTAAAGCCCCTGATGTGTCTATATGAAGTTGGGGGAGGGAGGTGGGTGGGTGGAATAGGACTGCAAAGAAGGGGTAGACCATCCCAGATCAAAGAAGGAAAACAAGAAGGAAGTAATCAAGGAAGGAATGAAAAAAGAAAGGAAGAATCTATTTTATTATTTATTATGGTAGAATAATATTCTGTTATTTTCATATGCCACCATTTGTTTAACTATTCCCTAATAGGAGGACATTCCCCTCAGTTTCCAGTTTTTGGCTGCCATAAAAAAAGAGCTGCTATAAATATTTTTGTACAGATAGGATCTCTTCTTTATTTGATTTCTTTGAGGTATAATCCTAGCAGCGTCAAAGAGAATGCACAGTTTTCCATCTTTCTGGGCATGTTCTATATACATGGTGTTTCCCTTGGTAGAATATAAGCTTCTTGAAAGCAGGAACCTTTTGATATTTATTTTTTATTTCCTGCTTTGTGCCTGGTACATACTAGGAGCTTAAGAAATGCTTGTTGATGTATTGATTGATTGTGGAGATTGATGGTTAATAGAAGAATGTCAGAATTTCTGAGGAGGAAGTTTTCTCTTTGGGGGTTAGGGGGGTAGGGCCAGGAGGCAGATAGAAAGTGCCTTTCTCATCTGGAGGTCCAAGTGCTAGAGAAAGGCTTACTTAGAAAGGCTGCTTATAGCAGCTGGGAAAGTAGTACCCAGTGGTAGACTAGAAAACAGGTTCTGTGAGGGACTGAGGCTCCCCTAGATTTGAAAGTGGGTACAAACTCTAATTTCTAACTTAAGGGAGAAGCTTTTTTTTTTCGTTATCTATCGGGGATATAAGGGGAAGAAGGAAAATGTGGGAAGGTACCATAAATTGTGGTAACCAATTGAATTTGCTGCCAGATTTTTTTCAAGTCCATATCAATAAACTATATACAATCAGCATAATCCTTGCATTTAACTTCACATGCAATCAGTTGCTTTTGTATTTAGAAATTATCTTTTGAAAGTTTGCATTGGATTTATATAATAAAAGGTATAGGGATTTTACAAATCTTAAGTGAGAGAAATGATTATTAAAAAATAAAAGATTGGGGAGATTCAAATTTCCCCCTTTTTCTTTTATCCTCATTTCAAATCCTTAGTGTCTGAAGGTTGAACTAACGTTTTCCTCTATCCAGACTCCACCCAGGTGGGTCAGCCATTGTGTTCTGCTCAGGTTTGAGTGAGTATAAATTCTTTGAATACATTCATTGTCCAAAGCTGGGAGTAACTTAAGTAAATGACATTCAAAGTTCAGGTCTGGCCCCTCATTGTAATATTCATTCTCATTAATTGTTAACTTGTCAGAGTTGATTGCCATCCTTGGAAACACCTGCTCTAGAAGGACTTATAAACTGTGAGCCTGCTACCATGATTGTCTTTGGTTTAAGAGAGAGATGGAGAAATGGCCATCCTTTTATTACAATGCTGACATTATTAATAAAATGACTAAATTACCCAGAAATTATGTCTCTTGAACCTTTTAAACTCCACATAAATCTTTAGCTAGCAAAGATTCAACATCTATGGTGCTGTTGGCAGTCAGATGAGTCTATGGAGTATGGAGTTATAGAAAGACTTCTGGATGGGGGACTCAGAGATATCTGGATTTTAAATTGATTTCTGACATTGGTTGCATGACCTTATCTCTTTAGGCTTCAGTTTTCTCCATTGTTCCCATCATAAGATGGGTATAATAACCGTTGCTGCTTTTTGAGCATGGCAGTAACATCGTCAAGCCTGTGATCTGGCAGCTTGGAGAAAATACCAATCCAACTCTCCTCCCACCTTAAATCCTTTTATCACTTTTGATCTGTAGCTAGCTTTGAGAACACATTTGTGTCATTTCATGGTCAACTCTAAAGTGAAATAAATTATTTTGAATGCTATCTCTAATCTGACTAGTAATGGGAAGGCATAGTCATATCAACCAACAATTGAAGACCTAGTCAAGAGAATTCCTGTATCTATATTCCCAGGGCACCAGTTTGTAACAGCCTTTTAAAAAAAGTAAACTAACTCTTTTTAACAAGCAGAAAACTAATGGCCCTGGGATCAATTTCATGATTGTCAAGCCGATGGGAGAAAAGCAAAGATTTTTTTTTTTTTTGCTTTTTTCCCTGTTACTTTAGGTATGCTTTAATAAAGGGAATAATTGGGGTTGAAATCTCCCTAAGATCTTCAAGCATGGGATTTGGAGGCTTTCTGACCTATATAAAGAGGAAAAGACCAATATCAGTCTTGTATTAGTGCTACTTTTAAGTATGCAATATTCTGCTCAAGGGTGCCCCGGCTACTCGTACTCACAGGTTACCCTCACCACAGAGGGAAGGTTGACAGATTTGTATGATGCTAAGGAGGGGTAGAGCCCTGCGATGTGAATAAGGCCCAACTTCTTCAGAAGTGGGCTTTGAATCTATACTCAGCCTCCACAATCTCTGCCAGAGAGTTAGGATTTTTGTAAATTTGCCTTCCTCTTCTTTATTATTAACCACATTGTTTTTCTGTAGGGGAACGTGAATCTCTTCTTTTGCCAAGGAGAAAGAGAAACAAATCCTGGCCATAAACAATGTGGTTTTTAAAACAAAAAGACTGAGTTTGGATGAATGAGAGCTAGATGAGGAGAATAAGTCAAAAAACTCTATTTAAATGGCAGCACCTGAGGAAAGATCTGGGTTCTAGTCCCTGCCCCAGCTAACTTTATGAGCAGTGACAAATAAGTAAATTTTGTTGAATCTCAGCTTCCTCATCTGTAGAATGAGGGAGTTAGAAGAGTTCTCTTTGGGCTTACTTACTTCTCTAGCATTCTTTAAAGTATTCCTACTTGTGCTATTTGTGAATATTTCTGTATAATGAAAAATAAGGATAGCTAAAAAGATAACGGAATTTCAGTTTGAGGGAAATATTGAGCTCTTAGTCTTGTTGTCAGAAGAGTTTGTCTCTATAGAAGTGTTAGAAGAGAGCATTAATAATAAAAAAAATGGATGAAAAGCTTTCCTAGTATACAGTTCTGTTCAAATACATATTAAATACCCACTCCTTACAAGGCATCAATAATGACCTTGCAAAATTAAACCCAATGCTTGCCCTCAAGGAGCTAAGATTCTAATGGGAAAGAGTCTAGCGGTTGTACACGTAATAAATAATATGAGGGAAATTATCACTAGTCCTGAGAAGATAAAGTGCTATGAGAAGTTTGAGGAGGGAGAGATCTATAATGCTAATGCAATATTCACAGTGCTGACAGCCACTGTAATGCAGGCATAGTGCTCCATCACAAAATATAACAGGCTCTCCATATAGAAGACAGAAGCAAAACATTTATTCTGACACTGAATCCCAAAACCAGTAAGCTAATTCCGTCAGAGTAGCAAAGAAGTTAATAAGCCATAACAGCACAGAGAGCCATAGCCTTCACACAAATCAACATTTACTTATAAGCCTAACTATCTCCCTTGGACACATCCTCTCCTCCTTCCAGTCTCCAACTGCTCTGACTCCCAGCTTCCTGTGGGCTGTGCTCCACCATTCAGCAATGTCCTCCCACCACAGACTCCATGTGATTACATTCAGCCTGTTAGGGGGCAGGGTGTATTTTCAGAGCAGGGAAGATCTTCAAATTCCCGTTACCATTATAAGATCGCACAGATCTAGGGATGCCAGGGAAGGCTTTCTGGGCAGAGAAAGCTGACACCTGAGTTGGATTTCGACAGGAGAGAGGGATTTCAACAAAGTAGAGAGGTATTCTGGTAAGGAGATTGTGTTAGTAAATGTAGGACAGGAGGGGGCTGGTCAAGATTTGGCTGACCAATGTACTGTGAGGTGACATAAACCTTGTGAAGGTGAATAGTTTCAGATAAGGCTGGAGAGGTAGATTAGTTGCAAATTATGGAGGACCTTGCCTGCCATACTAAAATATTTGTCATTTATTTGGTAGACAGGAGGGAACTACCAGAGGTTTTAAAACAATGGAATAAAGTATTCAAACTGATACAGTACACGGGCATCAGAAATGGGTGGGGAGGGTGGGGAGAGCAGTTATATATAAAGTTATAAGAAAGCTCAAAAGAGAAGTATTAAGGCATTGTATTAGGGGTGTGTCAATTGTGAATGGAGAAGAGGCTATAGATGTGAAGAATATTGTGTAGGTGGACAAAACAGGACTGGCCAGGTGATTTCAGGTGAGGAATGAGAAAAGGGAAATTAAAAACAAAAGATGCTTCTGGTGTTTCAAACCTGGATGATTAAGAAGATGACCTTGTTCTTAACAGAAATATTTTGGGGAAGATGATGATTGATGACTTCAGTTTTGGACATGTCTTGTGCCATTTTTTAGAATCTTTTAATCCTGATCTACATGAGAATGAATGTGTGAGTGAGAGATGGACACAGACACAGAGAGAATAGGAGAAGAGAGACAGACAGAGAAAGACATGAAAGAGAATGGCAGACATGAAGAGAAGGAATGAGAGAAGAAAGAAATGAGAGGAACTGATATAAGAGAGAATAAGAAGAGACAGAGACAAATGAGAGAGAGATGAGAAAAGAGAGGAGAAACAGGGACAGACTTGAGAGAGACAGAATGAGAGACACATACAGATACACAGAGAGAATGAGAGAAGAGAGAGACTGACAGTGAAAAAAAAAGAGAGAAAGAGAAACTGTAGAAGTTATAGTTAATGTCTTTTGCAAGAGGCCAGCCTCAGTGGGTGTTATGGATACTTTTACTGATCATATGTCATGAAACTAATATAGACTCTCCTTTTCTTCTGTTTTTCTAAATTAAAAAAAAAAAAAGAATCTGCAATTTAATCAGTTTGGGAGCTTTTAGTGAGGAATGTCCTTGACTAATGCAAATTGGTCCCTGTTCTGCTCAATGTACAGTCTTAGAGAGTTGCCTGGGTAAGTAAGTAACTTGCATGGGGTCACATGGTCCATATGTATCAGAGGTGGGATATGAATCCAGGTCTTCATTACTCGGAGATCAATTCTCTTATTCATGCAGCCTATTATTGTCATTATTATTATTATTGTTCATTAGTCAATTGTTATCAATCTATAAACCTTTATTAAACACCTGCTATGTGCCAGGCACTGTGCTAAGCATTCATTATTTCAGAAAGCAAACCCTGATTGTCTGCTTGATACAAAAACACTGCAGCACACCACTCGATCAGGAAAGCCATTTTAAAAGCCGACTAGTAAATGCTGCAGCTTCAGTACTGGAGGATCCCACAATTTCTGTGATACCAACAACAAAAAACCTACAGACAAATGAATGCCACGTTATATTCTTTAATTTGCATATAATTGTATAATAAGTTCCTGATGTATTACCTGTTCCAGTGGAGGTCAGTGTTGATTAGGGCATATATGTGTGTATGTATACATATGCATATATAACACACATGTTCATGTACATATACACACATACATACAATTTGGTTTTGACTACCAAATCTTCAAATTTTAAAGACTTTGCTACCTTTGACAAAGTAGTCATACCTGAAAACATCACCTCTAAATATAAGTAATTAATAAAGAATGAAAGAATTCATTCAAATGAATCAGTAAATCACCCAGAGTAAATAAAGTATCCATTCATATCCATTCATTGTATTTCTTCCAGTAGAGTACTACTTAGCTGATTTGTGGAGTTGAGTAACCTTTGCTTTTAAAATGCTGTGCCCATGATCCTGGTGGATCCTACAAAGCTAGAAAGAATTCTCCTTTCTCTTTCCCTGTCTCTCTCAGCCCAGCAATGAACTGTGAATTTGTTTTCTGAGATCTTTCTTGGTTAAAGTTTGGGATGGGGTACACTACTACCAGGGGTTGACTACTGGGTGATCATATTCTTCCCACAACTACTTCCTAAAATCATAGGTTTTGAGATAGAAGGTAATCAGTGGCCCTGCTGAGATGCAAACTCAAACTCTGTGACTCAAAATTCAATACTTTTAGACAAGCTAATATTTATATAATGCTCTTAAAATTTGCAAAACAGTTTACATGTATTTTCATTGGATCTTCACAGTCACTTTGGAAAGTGGGCACTCCATTGGCACTGTTATTATTGCCATTTTGCAGATGAGGACATTGGTGAAGGGCTTTGCTAATGGTCATGAGAGATGAGATTTGAAAGTAGGTCTTTGCCTGGTACTAAGTTCAGAGTCTTTCCTGCTATACCATATATCGACTCCCCCATACTATACTGTAAATTGTCTTAGTGTGGGGAGTACCTGGCACAGTGAAAGAAGGGGGCTTGCAATATTGAGACCTTTTTATGTTTATTAAATGTGTAGACTAAAGGGTTCTTAAAAGCTTAGATTTTATTGATTCCAAAGTATACAAATTGAAACCCCTGCATGTGCCTTCATAGGACTGCTCTAAGGATAATGAAGTCATCCTGATAAATTCCTTTAGAATAGAATGCTTAAGGTGAATGGTTCTGTTTTAGTAAACCAATAAACAAAAAGACTAAAACTTTACCCTTGAGCTTGACTCGACTTATTTAGTAGAGGCTCAACATATATAATTCCATTCTCCTATATAACCCTTGAAAACAACAACAGATGGTCGAGGGGAGAGTCAGGCCATGTAATCTTTATACCCTCATTTACAAGCTCTCATATATATAAAATTATTGGGGATTCTCAGGGATCCTATCCTTGAGTTTCAAATTTCTAAAAAGCTGCTCTGGCTTTTCTTTTGGTTCATAAAAATCATCCAGTCAGTCTCTAGAAGTCATGTGAAGCTGTTTTTTTTTTTTAGGCTAGAAATGCAAAATTTCTAGAAAATGTAGGTCATGGAATTGACAATGGAAGGAGGTGTGGTGGGTACAGAATGTCAGAAAAAAAGTAATTTGAGGGAAATCCAAGATATGTTAAATATTTCATTTTAAAAATAACCTTTGCAGAGCTAAAGTCATTTTTAATTTGGGAAGAAAAAAATGCATTATATGTAACCTATGTCCCAATATTTCAAGCTTTAGACTTAGATGAATCAGGCTCATTCTTAAGAATTTTCCAGAAATCATTTTTTGGATGTGTTTCCACCCAGGATTTCCTTAGGAATCTCAATATTTGGTCCATTTTGTCTAGACTCAAGGACATTGGGACCCTCAGCACCCTACAAAGCACTCAAGCACATTCACATACACACATGCACATACACATGCACAGACACACACACACACATATTTATTGTCCTTCTCATAAAAATATTCAAAATAGGTAGGACTTTCAGGAACCTATAAGTCAAGATAATAGTCAAGATAACTTTACCTATTTTCCTCAAGGGAACTCTATAGTCTTCCAGGCTTATAGTGCTACCCTATACTTGATATGCCACTGAAAGGCAAACATTAAGGGGATGGCAGAGAGATGAGTTCTCTCATCCTCTGGTGAAGTCCAGTCAACAAGAGTTGATTAAGCACTAACTCTATGTGCCAGGAACTGTGCTTAGCACTGGGGATACAGAATATAGATAGAAACAAAATGATAGGCCTTGCCCTTGAGGAATTTACATTCTAATGGAGGAAGATTAGCATATAAAAGAAAATTTAAGAGGAGTGTAGAATGGAAAGTAAACATGGTAGAAATTGGAGCATCAGGAGTGGAGCTCAGGAAGACATGAAGGAGTAAACATGGCTGCCCTGGTGGTCCTTCCTCACATGGAGGAGCTGAAAGGAAACAGCCAATCAGAGGAAAAGATCTCTTGAATTAGAGGGATTTTCCAAGGTGAGAAGGCTTGCTGATGGCAAAGGCAGCTTCTAGGGTGAGAAGGCTGCTCTTTCAAAGTAGAGAAAGAAGGCCAATAAAGGCATGAACGTAGCTGGCCTGTTGGCCCTTTCTTGGAATGGAGGTTCTAGGAGGAAACAACCAATCTTCCTCTGGTGAGCCTCACATTTCTCCAGAGAACCATACTATCCTCTGGGCTTATAATGCTCCTTTAATTTTGGGACTTCCCAAAAAGGAAAATGTTCTGTTATCCTCTGATAAGTCCCACCTCTCCTCATGGAACTATAAAATTCTCCAACTTTTCTCAGCCAGAATTTTAAAATTTGGGTTGCTAGAAACCCAATCTCCTTCTCATTGAACTTACACAGTGGCTGTTACTTATAGTAGTAGTTGAAGATGATTTCTAGTTCTGCTTTTCTTTTTCCAGGCCCTATCCCTTCCTATTCTTCTAGCTTCAATGGCACATATTTATTCTTCTCCCCATGAGGAGCTTTAGTGAAATTCTTCTCTCCAGAAGACTGAGTTCTGAAACTTGAATATGATTTTTCTTTATTCGTTCAGATCTAACCTCCTAATCATAAGTGTCCCGCAAGGCTCTATTCTGGGTCCATTTCCCTTTATGTAGTTTGCTTATTTTATCAGCTCTCGTAGATTTAACTATCATCTCTATGAAGATGATTCCCAGATCTGTATATCCACCCCTGTTTTCTCTTCTGAGCTCTACTGTAATATCACCAACTGCCTTTTGGATTGGATGCCCCACAGTTATCTCAAACTCAGCATGTCCAAAATTTAACTTCTTATCTTCTCTCCAAACCCTCCCCTCTTTCAGATTTCCCAATTACTGTTACAAGTACCACCAGAATCTAGCATCCAGACCCACAACCTCACTGTCATCCTCTACTTCTCTTTTTGCTTTCCCCCCCTGCATATCTCACCTCTTGCCAAATCTTGTCATTTCTGTCTTCATAGGGTAGAATGTATAGGATATGTCCTTATCTCTCTACTCACACTACAAGCATTCCATCCCTCCTCTCCACCTCATGCCTGGACTATTGATAAAGTCTTCTGGCTAGCTACCCTTCCTTGAGTCTCTCCTTACTGCAACCTACCCTCCATTCAACTGCCAAAGTATTTTTCCTAAAGTGCAGGACTGAGATTTTACCCTGTATTACATAAGCTCCACTGACGCTCTCTTACTTCCTGGATCAAATATAAAAATCCTGTGTTTGGCATTTTACCTTACAATGGATCTTTCCTACCTTTTAAATCTTTTACACTTTATTCCCCTTCATTTTCTTGACAGTCCACCTACATGGGACATTTTGTTCCTTGCCCAAGACACTCCATCTCTGTGGGTTTTCACTTGGTTATTCCCTATGGAAGAGCTTTCTCTGGATTTCTTTCCTTCCTTACCTGTGCTTCGTGTCTTCCCTGGACTTGTTTAAGACCTTTCATTGTCTGAGTTCCATCCTGTCTGCCACCCTGACCCTTCACCTCCTTCAGGGTCTTCTCTCTGAAATTACCTTCTGTTTACACAGTATGTATCTCTTATGCACAATTATTTACATATTGACTCCCCCATTAGAATTGGAGCTCCTTGAAACCTTGCTCTTTTTCCTTTCTTTATATTCTCAGTGCTTAGCACATTCCCTACCAGGTCGTAAACACTTAATAAATACTTGTGACTGATTGATTCATTTCTTTCTCTCTATTTTTGATCTCTCTTTCCTCCTTTTATGACCTAACTCCATATTGATCCAGTCTTTCATTCTCATTGAGTTTTTTAGTATCCATAGCACATCCCAACAAGGAAAGATCTTCAGTCACCTTTATGTGGTATCAGTGGCCATTTCCATACCATGTTAAAAGATCAAGGCCAGCTCAAAGGTCTTCTCTTTTGACTTTGTGGAGTTGGTCACATAAATAAAGCCTAATTTGCTCTTAAATAGCCACGTTCAACATGTGAAACTGAAACGTAATGTGTTTCAAAAATAATAATGAACCAGTGGACTAAAATTCCTCTCAAATGTTTTATATTGTCATTACAATATAAAAGCAGCATGCTGCTGAACTTTAAGGAGTTTAATATTCTTTAATTTTTGTCAATTTAAAAGAATTGGGCAAAATACCAGTATAGGGGGAAAAAAGCATCACATTAGAGAGAAACCAAAGTTTTTTTGTTTTGTGACCTGCATGTCAGGCAGATGTAGAAAGCACTTATCTTTCAGGAAAAGAGCTGATGAAAGAAAGGAGAAAAAAAAAAGCTGAAATTCACTGAATATAACTTCTGCTACCTGGATTTTTGTCTAATCAATCTTATTTTTTGAGCTATCACTATCAGCAGTTTCTGCTTTTCTCCATTCTTCATTTTTATCACTGTCATGGACTTTTGAACGCTGAAGGTTTGCCTGAATTGAGACAAATTTTTCTGTCCCTTCATATGTAAGTTTATTTCTTGATTTCATGTGAGTACTTCTACACTTAGAACAATTTTCTTCTACTGAAGAAGATGGAGGAATCTAAAGTAGGTAAAAAGACAGAGGAGTCTGAGGTCCTTTGTGCAAACACTTTACCATCCATCAAATTAAAAGGATGGGGTAAAGGCTCTTTATGAATACCTTATTTTAAACACTTTATTGATTAATTTTTGTCAGAAATATAATTTATTCTTTTTAAAAACTCAAACCAAATCATTTAGGCACAAGGCAAATTGGGGAGAAAAATCTCTTTGTGTCCCAAAGAATCCCTTAGGTACTTCCCTCCCTGTTCTATTGAAAAAGAATCCTAGAAATAGTTTATAAGTACCACAATGCAGAATGCCTCAAATGTAGTATATGGGTATTACTGGTTTTTGTTTTTTAATGAAAGCTCACAGGAAAGCTATGTACTCTTAGTAAGGGAGTAATAGACATTATTTACTCACTGATTTTTAATCAGCAAGTATCCATTAGGTACTGGTTTCACTTAGTGTGTTAACTGACATTCTGACGCCTTCTTCAAGTCCCCCCCTCCACCTTCTTATTTTTGGGAAGTTCTTTGGCTGTATCTGATAGTCATCTTTGATGTGCATAGGGATAAGTTATCCAGATAAGTAAGGTGAATCCCTGCTTAATTCATGTGTAACATTCTATTAAATGAAGATATGCAAAGTGAGCTTGGCCTTTATTCCTATTTTAATGTATTTTTCATTATCATTATGATTAAACAGTAGCTGAGTGCCCAGAGCTCAATGAACTGTTGTAGGTGCTGTTCAAAGGAAATTAACTAAATGCAGTTCCTGCGTTGGGAAAATGCTTGCAAGGTACATACTCCCATGCCCAAGATTGTTTCTGGAAATCTAGTCTTTCAGGAGAGCACAGCTGTTACAGTGATTTGTGACAGTTACCTGCTGTGACTTGCAAGGGAAGGTTACAAGAGTTTTAGAGCTAAGGAATGTTTTTTTTTTTTTTATGCCTGGAAGAGACCTTAAAGATGACCTTCTTTCATTAGCCAACCTTTCTACCCCATAACCAAGCAATTCATACTTCTGTTTCCCAACGGGGAAAACTACCTCATGCCACTGTGGCCATTAGTGCCTCTTTATTGAAAGGTATGAGAGACTGAGACTGGGAGCTTCCAGCTGACCCTAGAGATATAATACATCTGGGAAGCTATTTGGCATAGTGGATAACGTACTGGTTCTGGACTTGGAGTGACTTGAATTCAAATCCAGCCTCTGACACATAGTGGCTGTGTCACCCTGGGCAAGTCAATTAAATCAATGTTTGCCTTATCTGTTAAATGGGCATTCACCTCCTAGAATTGTGAGGATAAAATGATAGTATACAATGATGATTGAGAGAAATTAGATGTTCACTTGGGATTAATTGTTAATATATGAAGTAGAACTGGAATATTCAGAGGGATATTTTTTTAAAAAAGTTTTCTATTGTGTCTAAAGAGAAATGAAAGTAGATCAGTTTTTCTTTAATGGGTCATAGAGACAATGAGTTAAAGTGAAAGACAACACACTGAAGAAATAAGCCTCCTCCCCCTGATTCTCAATCTCCGAGGAGCTGTTCGTCATTTCCACTTACAGAAAATAACAGAATTACCTGCTTTCTCATGATCTTGCCTTATTTTTCCTCCTCTGCCAGGTGGTTGCAGAAATTTGACAAGTGATTGATTTGGTTTCAGAGGGTTCTGGAATTGCACAAAGTGTTTTTCATATTAGAAAAGACGTGGTCATTTTTCCCACAAGTTTAAAGATTTATTGCCTCACACTAAAGTGTTGCAAATTATGTTGTTTGCTATTTATTTTCCTCAGAATACAGTAATTGGTGTCATTAGCTGAAGGGCAAGTTTGATCCACTTGGAGGGAGTGGGAAGCCTTTTAACACCTACTATTTATTTATTTGAAATATTCGTTGCAGGACTGGAGATTAGATGGGTGGACTGCTACTTCCCTTTCACTCATCCGTCTTTTGAGATGGAGATCAACTTTCAAGGAGAATGGATTGAGGTGCTGGGCTGTGGGATCATGGAGCAACAGCTAGTCAATTCAGGTACTTACTCTTTACTTTAGTGCTTCCTTGGCAGTTTTTGTCTGTATTTCCCTATAAATCTTCCACTAAAGATCTTTTCAACTCATTGGTGCCCTTCCCTTAGTTCTTTTAATATCCTGAGGGTATCAATGTACCACTCTCAGCTGCCCATCTGTCTTCTCTCATTCTCACTGCATGTCTGGCCCATTTCCTTTTCTAGTCAGATGTATCGTGGATAATGTATATTATGCTACTTGTTGCATATGAACTATCATCCATAAAATGCTCAGAGAATACTTATACTCACCTTGGCACTTTTTGGTTGTTTGCAATTTTGATTCTTCCAAGATCATGGTGTTCTATGAACCACAGCCACATAGCATACCAGACATTACTGGTGCTAAAGAAGTGACACTGGCCAATTTAAGATCCTTGAAAACACTGCACAGTTTCCTGCAGAAGAACCAGCAGGACCTCTCTCAATTACTTAATGCTGAACGTAGCTGATTGCCAAGCTGCAGCATAACACAGCTACATGTTGGCAGTGTACCTCAAGATGTACTTTTCATCCACTGTGTTTCTTTCTTGAGGCTAGTTAGTGTTTTTCTGGATTTCAGTGATGAGATTTCATAGTGTTCCAGGCCTCCATGGAATTAATTGGTAGTGTCACCTGAGAATAGAAACATTTGAAGACCATCACCATCAATTGGCAATTCTTTTTTTGTTTGAACTCTGGGGAGGTTCCATGATGATAGGAAACACCTTAGGTGAATTTGTCATCTTGTTTTACATCTCATTGGATGTCAAGAGTCAAAGGATTTTTGAACAAAGTGACCCCATAGCCACATCCATCATAAACTTGAATGATTTTATTATCATTGTGGGAGAAATGTTGTCTGCAGACAGCTTCCAAGGCTAGATTTTGTTCTACAAAGTCAACTGCTTATAAAATAATTGAGTGGTAACTACAGTAAATACAAAATAGATGCAGTTTAGTTGAAATACAAAATAAATGAAGCTCTCCCTTTTCTTGGTAGTCTTCTGCACCATTCATGTCTCAAGTCAGAGTGTGTATATGTACCCTAGGTATCCAGGTGTATAGCACAGACCATTCAGGTGGATCTTTACCAGTACCATCTCATATTGTGATAATAAGCTTACATGTCTTTCTTGAAAATTTTGCGCTTTTTTGTTTATAATTGCGTTTCTATGTAATCATAATGCCCAAGCATTATGAACGTGGAACATTGCATGTACTCTCAGATAAGATATTCCTGTTAGTTTTGTTGAATTTCTTTTTTCTCCCTTCTTTTTTACACTTTCTTACAAGCAGTGACTTGATGGGTAGGGGGGAAGGAAAAAGGATATATTTTTAAATGAAGGTAATGTAAAAACAAAACATATCAATACAATTTGTTTGTTTTTAAATGTTGACTTGACCAGGATCCACAGATGGAAAACGAAAAGAAAAACCAGAAGAAAGCATAAAAGTCAAAAGGACCATGAATTCATTTGCTTATTTATTTAAAAATTTTTTATTGATATCTTTAATGCATTGTTGCATTGTAATTATTCATACCACTGCCACGCTTTTTAACAGATTAAAAATGGCTGAGTAAAACCCACTGGGCACAGATCAGACCACCTTGCATATGTCACATTCCATCTTGTTATAACACAGTACCCTTCTCCTTTCTCCCTTCCTCCTGCTCCAGTTCTTCTTACACAGAAGAGATGAGAATGCTTCATCATCTACCTTCTAGAATCAGTATTGGTCACTGAACTTAAGCTTACTGCCAGCATCTTTTAACTCTATCTGAAAAAAGTCTTCTTCCCAATAGCTGATGGCCAAGAGAGCAGCCCTAATTTCAAATTGTCAGCCTCATGGGAATCTATATTAGACCACCTTCATTCACATTTAAAGTAAGCAGGATCTTCTGTCTCTCTCTCTTCCCCAGAACTTGTTAAAAAATTGGGAGCATTTTGTCTTGAGAGATTAGTTGATCTCTACCCTAATACCGTAGTTTGGAGCTTGAGTAGGGCTCACTTATCTGCCTAACATTCCCAAATCAGCAGTAGAGATTGGAAATTACAGGCATTTTAGGATCACTGGATTTAGTTCTGGAAGAACTTTAGAGATTAAGTAGACCAATCTCTTCATTTTATAAATCAGTCAATAAGCTCCCGCTCAGTGCCCTGGAGTGCAATAGGTGTTGAGCATCCAATGACAAAAATAAAATAGATTTTGCCCTTAAGAAAGCTTACCTTCTATTGGGGAAGACCACATATATCTATGTACCAAATATACAAAATTATTTCAAAATAAATAGGCAGTTGGTGATGCAGTACTAGAATTCAGAAGAGAGGCTAGAGTTGGATCTTGACTTGGAAGTCAGTTGTGTAGAGATGATATCAGAGTACATGGAAGCTGATAAAATCATAAGGAGACAGAAAAGAAAAAAAAAAAGAAGAACATGGCTTAGGACATAACTTTGAGATTTACCCACAGTTAGGGTATAGGATATAGAATTACTGATGAGAAAACTGAGGACTAACAAAATTAAATAACTTAACCAAGGTCATACAGGTAGTCAGTAGCAGAATTGGGTCTTGGTCCTCTAATTATAAATCCATATTTTTTTCCATGACAGTGCTTCACCCAAAACAAAATATAGTTATAGAAATGAAGCTTAGATGAAGCCTAGGACAGCAAAGCTTAGTTTAATAGTGTCTTTTAAAAAAAGCAGCAACGAACAACTTTATTTTATTTTGAACTTAAGAAATAAAACAAGCATTTCCATAATGTAGAATAGAAAAAAAAAAGATGGTAGTACATGAAACAGCAAGTCTATTATGTACAACTTGCTATTCCTTTTAAATATATAATAAAGTTATCATGTAACCTCTTTTTTCTCCTCCCCAAGATGCCTACCATTGCACACAAATATATATATATATAAGTAAAAGCATTTTATACATACCCAATTATGTACCAATATAGTTAACAATTTAAGTCAAATGGAAAAATATTTACAAAAGTATAAATTGCCTAGTTTAGCAGGAGAGGAAGCAGGTTAATGGTTAAAGACATTTGATTTAGCAGCGACTTTCAACACTTTTACCAGACACAGAGGTATTAGAGATGATGGCAGTAACTTCTACATGTCCTTTGGGCCTGTGTGGGGAGTGGAGTAGGGGAGAAATAGCATGGCATTATCGTCTACATAGTGCTTAGCCTTTGGGAATAGTTTCATTTTTTCCAAACGAGAAAAAGAAAGGGACCTAGAGGTTGGGCAGTAAAGTGGCTTTGTGTAAGTCTTTTGTACCATTCTTATATTAGTGAATATGTCCATAAGGTTTGCATATTATTCAGTCAACCAAGTAATTAGATCCAGTGAACGTGAACTGCTATTTTTGCTCCTTGAAATCCTGAGCCAGACTAGCACAACTACAAAAGTACATTTTCCAGTATTCTTGATGGTTTTTTTTTATCAGGTTTATTCAGTCAGTAATTGGTAGAATTTAGTTATCTGAAACAAGTTTCCAAGCCATTATTGCACACTAATGAGGCTCTGCTATCCTCCTATTAAATTAATCCTGTCATGGATTCTTGGGGAAAAAATGAAGAAATTGAAAACTGACAATGTAAAATAATAATAAATTTGAGAGTAGGGATGATAAGATGGGGTGTTGGCTTTGAGGGGGATGGAAAATTGGGGACGTAAAATTGTTTATTGATAGAGATGGTATAAAAGGGCAACCAGAGAAACAGAAGAAAAGAAGGATTAAAAGAAGACATACATATACACACTGTGGAGTTTCTTATTTTTAAGTTGCAAAAAATCCATATGTGAAATCCTTATTTTGGCCTTTAACCATTAAATACTTTCAGTAGTATTCACTGTAGTCGTTAAAGAATAAGTTTGTTTGCAGTTGCTGTCTGGTTTGTCCTAAGGCTCATGGA
>CM053587.1:225572206-225600011 GCA_028646515.1 Pseudochirops corinnae
CTCCACATGACCACATTCAGCCTATTAGGGAACAGAGTATACTTTCAAATATCCAAGGGTCTTCAGAGTCACGTAGCCACATTAGCAAAGGGCCCAGGGGCAGGGAAGATCTTTAGATTCCCATAACATGGTCCCACCTGCATCACCTGTGTTATATGTTCTTTGTAAGTCCTTGGTCTCTGGGAATTCTTTTCCTGCATGATGACCCAGTCTAGAATTGGGGATCCCCATTCATCTTAATATTCTGAGTGCACCTGGCCGGCATCCTGCCTGAGCTGCTCTTCCTTCCACACAGGGAGATTATCCCAGTTCCAGTAGCCGTGAGGTCTTTCCCATAGAACCTAATGAGCTTCTGATTTCCTCTCTGCCACCTACCAAAAGAGGAGTAGATTTAAAAATCACTGATTTTTTTGTAGGATCTGCAGACAGTCGGGCCACTGGTTGAGAACTTATCTCACTCATGCCCGTTGCTCGAATCAGGCAAGTGCAGCTCTTTGCCCTTTCTTTTACTTTTGTGGGACAGGTAGCCTAGCTTAGTGCTAAGAGCAGTGGACTTGGACTCAGGTAGACTGCAGTGTTTGTTGAATTAACATGGCAGGGCCTGGCCTCAAACGAAGGTCTTCCTTTAAGTCTAGTGTTCGGAGTCACACTAGCTGTCTCACAGAATTAGGAACAAAGTGCTTTGTAAACCATAAAATAAAATGTATTACCCATTCGAGTTATCATCACCGCATGAAGCTATATCTTGTTAGGTTTATTATCCTATTAGATTTGTTAGTTCATTTATTGACTCATGCGCATTAAGCACTTGCAGGGTTCAGAATCCTGTAGGCATAAAGGATTTATGAAAATCCTTTTCAGCCCTCAAATTGATCAATTCTGTGGTTGAATTTGTATGTAACATGTCAGGAACATACTTACTGTAAAAATAAAATACAGCTCATATATTATTAGTTTGATTTTTGTGTTGTTTTAATAAAGAATGAAGACTTTAGAGATATGCTCTTTCCACATGGAAATCAGAAAAAAGATATTGTCATATATATGTGTATATGGTCTGCTTCCTCTCTTTATTGCTATAGACTTTGTTTAAGATTTCCACTCTTCCTTTCTCTGCTTCTGCTCTACCCTGCAGTGAAGTCATAATCCTGTATTTGACATTTCAATCTGTTGCCATCAATGTGATAGTAAAGTCATAAATTCTCTATAATGAAATTCACTACAGGTTCAGGTAAGTAAATGGGTGAGTTTTGAAGGCTAAAATCCTTGGGGTACATGGCAAACACATTTGGCAGAAAGCAAAAGTAGCAGAGGGAAATTATGAAAGTACAGTCTAGAAAATAGCAGGACCCAAATATTAAATATTTGCTGAGGGGTAATTTCCCCCCCTGGAAAAAGAAGATATTCTAAATGAAATACACATTTTCCCCAAAGTAACAAGATCTAGTTCTTATAACTTGGCATGTATATGTATTTTAAAGACCTTTTGTCTTTGTCTCTCTAATAAAAAGTAGATTGGTTTGGGGATATGAAGGAAAAGAGAGCACCAAGAATAGCTGAAAACATTTATGATGAGCCAGTTGTATGAGTGCATGTTCAGAGGCAAATGGGAATGATAAACGACTATACAGGAAACAGATTTATTTAAATGAAGTCATTTCACTCCTGCTCCCTTATACTGCATCAACAAATGAATTGTGCATAAGAGACAGAGAAACATATATTGTAAGCTGACATGGTGAGCGCCAGCAACAGCTTCATTTTTCATATATGGAGAAAGATTCCTGGGTCTATCCAGATGCTTAATTGGCAGTCCTGAAAAACGAATGGAGCCATGTTCATGGTGGCTGGCATCAGCTTTTATAAGCACTTGTAAGGAACGGCCGATTGTAATCAAACAGTGAAAGAGATTTTAAAATATCAACAACATAGAGGGAATCTCCTGGGGTATTGGGTACCTTGGTGAAGATGAGCAATTTTTCTGAATGTTTGTAGATGATATATTTGTATGTCCTTGTTTGAAATCCCAGTTTTCAAAAGTCTGAATAAAATTCTGATGTAAATGTCTTGTAAAGTTCTTCATTTTAACCTGTGAAGATCCAGGTTCAAGTTATGCCTTCATCAAACACTTCCTGTGTTCCGGGCATCGTGCCATAAATATTTACAAATATTGCCTCATTTGGTCCTCACAACAGTCCTAGGAGGGAGGTGCTGTTATCATCCGCATTTTAGAGTTGAGGAAATGGAAACAGACTGAGGTTAAGTGACTTGCTCATGGTCATATAGCTAATAAATGTTTGAGGCAAGATTTGAATTGGGAACATCCAGATTTGAGGCCCAGAGTGCCACAAACCACTTTAAATAGCATGCTGCTATGTATCTTCATACATAGATTATACAAGTAATGAAAAGAACTGTGATTTGAAGGGGGCCCTGAAAATTCTAGCCCTGGGGTTGCTTCTGGTGAATGAAATTGTTGGACATTGGTATAGAGAATGATTGGTTTTTTATTTGATCATATACTAAAATCCTACAGCTTTAGCATCTGCTTAATGTTTAATTTGTGTTTGTGAATGAATGCATTAAGTGCTTTTTATTTATTAAATGAAAGCATTTATTAAATGCTTTTTATTTATTAAATTTATTAAATGATAGCATTTATTAAGGGTTTAATATGTACAAAGCACAGAGCTAAGCCCTAGATCAGTAGTTCTCAACCTGTGGGTTATGTTCAATTTGTAGCAATGAAAATACATCCTGCATATCAGATATTTACATTACAATTCACAACAGTAGCAAAATTACAGTTATGAAGTAGCAATAAAAATAATTTTATAGTTGGGGGTCACCACAACATGAGGAACTGTATTAAAGGGTCGCGGCATTAGGAAGGTTGAGAACCACTGCTGTAGATAAATAAGACAGTCTTTGTTCTCCAGGAGCTTTAGCAGTTCACATTCTAATGGGGTAAATGACACATATGGAAAGTTTTAGTTGTGGATCAAATGGAAAAGACGCCTGGTCCTTGTGGTACAAGAGGCTAAGAAGATGTTAAGGCATTTTCTTTGCTGTCATTATTCAGTGTCACCATTCCCAGGGCTCTTGGATTTTCGGGGTCCTGACCATCCCCATCAGGCTATCAGGGAAGATTTAGGTCAAGGCATTGGTGGTGATCTGACTTATGTGACACATATTACTTCCTGTTTCTCCCTCAGGGTTCCTTGTTTATATGGATAATGTAATCTCTTTAGAACTGTCTGACTACTAGGAACTTGGTGACCTGTCTTGGATTCCCTGATTTCATTTCTCCTAAACCCTTCTTTTTGTAACCTGAGTATAATCCTAGAGTATAAATGCTGCCTCTAAAATACAGAAAAATGTGGAGATATCTTATAATGTGGAATGTATTAGCAGGAAATTAATTCTAATTTTGCCAGAGGGACTAAATTTTGTGGCCCCTCTAGCAAACAAGTACAGTCTGTAGTAGCACTTTGACTACCCTTGGCCCTAGTTGTTTCAGTGGGGGTTGGAAATTGAGGAAGGGGAATGAGAAACCACATAGATCTGTTTAATGGAAAAGTTGAAGGAAATTGGCTGCCTGAGTGTAATGCATTCCAGCCTGTTTGTTCCACTGAATGTTTCAATTCCTTGTGTGCTAGGGGAGGGAGTGATAAGGGTAGTAATAGAATATATCCAGAAATGACTGTGATATATGAATAAAAGATGCCAATAAAACTTCCAAAAAAAAGAATAGGTCATGCCAGATAATCCTATTTACTGTTATTTCCTTTTTTTTTTTTTTTTAAAAACAGGTTGACAGTGTGAATACTGTTTATTATTTCATACCATCTTTGTGAATAGGTTGGGTCAGTGTGACTTACACAATGGCAATTAGATAAATTCTGAAGTGTTTGAATGACTGGACCTAAAAAGCAGTCCTTAATAGATCATTGTCAACTTGGTTTTGGAGGGAGGTTTGTAATGGGGTGATCCTGTGCTTCTGTGCTTGACCTTGGGCTAGTTTGACATTTTTTTAAAAATCAGTGATAGAACTAAAGGATGGGGGTGGCTGAGGGCCAGAGATGCTCAATCTAAGGAGCAGAAGATTTATGATTAACCAGCAAAGAATACTGAGAAGGAATGGCAAGATAGGATCATAGTTGCTCCTAGAGACTTTAGTCTTCCAGATGAGAAAACTGAGGCTTCAGTTCATCCTTGAGGGATTTCACCAAGATTGCACAGGCTGGATGTGACCATACCAGTATTTGAACCCCCTGAGGGAAATGTCAGTAGGGAAGGATTTGGATCTAGAGCCACAATTGTAGATAATGGGGGATGAAGTTAGCAGGAGATTGGGAGGTATGGTAGAAATATACAGATTTTCCCCAAAATGTTTGGTGCCATTTTAAGCTATCTTAAGATTTAATTCCCTAAGTTGGCACTAAGATGTTTGGAATACTCTGCATTTTCCTGGCGGGGAGAGGGAGAAGAATAAGCAGACAGAAATTTTATTAGTGACTGAGATTGGAGTGTTGGAATGTTCCACAATTTCATTGAAACATTGGTAATTTGGAATGTTGGTTTTGTGTAAGGCTACTGAATAGTTGTGCTGCTTCTGGCTTGGGTGAGGGCAAGGTGCCTCCAGCTATTAAAACTAGTTGATTATGACTGTTACTGCTGCTAGTTTTTCCTTCATGGTATATGCATGCATCCTCCTAATATTTTTTAAAGGCCGTTTACAGATTATTTGAACAGTAATGTCAACAGTTATAAACTGATGTGTCGGGGGAAGTATAGAGGGACGAAAGGGATTAGATGTGTAGAGTCTGGTTGGGGAATGATTTGATCTGCTTAGGTGCCTTGTTCTTAATAAAACTATACTTACCAAGAATTTGGATTCTTCTTTCAAGGATGAAAAAAAAGCTGCCTAAAATCATTGCAAACTTGATAAGGGCAAGCCACACAGCACAGAAATCATCTTGCTAACTTTTCCCAGGTCATTTTCTAGCACATTTCAAGGTGAAAGATTCCAGTGCAGGCTTTTGCAAAAGACACTTTTGTAAGTATACACTTGAAGGAGAAGAAACAGCTTCTTACAGCCTGTAAACCAGAGGGTCCTGAGACCTTTTTCTCAATGGATAGATTTCAGGATGTCTGTGATTTTGGATTGGGAAAAAAATATTTTTATTTTCAATAAACTTTGGTTGCCTTAGTCATTGTATGTATTTTATTGGATGCATTTAAACACGTTATTTTTATAAGGGTCTCTAGGCTTGGCTAAATTGCCAAAGTGACCCGTGAAACAAAAAAGGTCAAGAACCCCTGTTCTAAACTAAACATTATAGGGTAGACCCTATAATGAAGCCATTCTACAGTAACTAGACTGGGGAATGCAAAGACCATTATAGAAAAGCAAATTAATTTGTTTTTTTGGCGAAGTGCATTAAAATTCATTTTTCTTTTACCAGAACTGTTCATAACCTTCTGTGCCATGTCAGAGCTGTGTGATATGACTGTAATGGGGGACTGAGATTCAAGGGCAAAACATGAGAATACCAGGGCCAAATAGAAAAAAAAAATGTCACTGAAGCCCCATAATTTAGACCCTGGGCACCTCCACTCATCATGGGTGTGTGATCCATTTAACTTTTATGTCTCAGAAGCACTTTGGATACATTTTAACAGTGGTACTATAATATAGTGAGAAGAATACTAGCTATAACTTATGAGTCCAAAGGCCTGGATTGGAATTCTGACTCTGCTACTTCTTACTTCTGTGACTAGTAACTTCATATTTCTGGGCTTCAATCTCTTTACTTATAAAATGAGAAGCCCGGACCTGATGACTTGGTTCTTAGCAAGCTTATTGAGAGGAGGGACTCTCCTGTCTTGCATCCTCAACAGTTAGAGTAGGTGCTTAAAAATATTATTTGACTGACCTACCATCCTAATTCATCAAACACTTATTAATACCTATTATGGGTGGAGTTGTGTGCTAGGTGCTGGGTATACAAAAATAAAATGAGTAATCCTTGCCTTCAGGGAGCTGACTTCATTACATAGTTTCACCTTTTGAAAGATGAAGAAATCTTTAAAACAATATTTTGTTTCATCTCAAAGCACTGTTCCTCTTGACTTTTTAGGCTTAGGCAATATTTCCTGAATCATTAGTGAAGATTAATTGGTTACCTGCTCAGCTATTTAAACATTTGTTTTATGGTTAGAGAAAATCACAGTCATTTAAAATGTGTGGTATGAAGGTAAGTAAAATGTCTTGGATTATTTCCCATTAACTCACAATATCAAGCATTATAGCTTTTGTCTCCTACACGTGAGGTGAAAAATCTGAGGAGTTCGTTAATTTTGCTTGTATTGTTTAAAGAGGAGAAAAAAAAGTTTCTTGTTTTTGAATTAATGATTCACTGAGTATTCCTGGCATCTTTTGTTGAAAAAAGGATGAACCTCCATCTCAGATGGACTTCTTGGAAAATAAATGCCAGAAGGCAAGAAAACTCCAGAATGAGATCAGCAAGTGAAATAGTATGGAGGGAGAAGAGAAGAGAGACCAAGAGAATTCATTGTTGAGTAAGAAGTCTTCTGATGCCTACACTACTACAATGAGAGAAAGTATAGCCACTATTGGAAAAGATGGAAAGAGATGCAGTGCTATCAGGAAAGAGCCAGATCTCAGTTAGTGTTAGAAGATAGAAAGAATGAGAAAGGAAGAAGTTTTAAAACCAAGGGGAGTTTGTAAATTATGTAGTAGACTTTCTGTGAGGAACAGTGGAAGGTGGTTGCTTGGTGCAGGTACACTTGAAGCAGGACATTACCTGGACAGGGCTGAGAAGAGTGAGAGTAAAAGCTATAGTAGAGTTGGGGATGGGGACCAGGGTTCATACATCGGTAAATGGAGATTTCAGAGTCACTGAGATGAATAGAGGTGGTGAGAGTATGCTAACTATTGAGGAATGAATCCAGGCAAGTGATCATTGGTGAGAAGTTCACCATTAGGAGGCAGGTGAATAGACTGCTCAGATCTGTTAGAATACCAGAGTGGTAGTATGGAAATATATTGTTTCTTCCACTGAAAATTAACATAGCAATGATTGATTAAGAGACTGTTCTGTGTCAGTTAATATGCCAGGTATTCTGAAGCAGACAAAACATAAAACAAGGTCCTTGCCCTCTCAGACTTCTTCATAGCATTAATGTGTCTCTGTTCAGTAACAAAGACTAGAGATGAGCCAGAAGTGTGCTTGGATAGTCATTCCCCAGTGAGCTATAGTTTAACTTTGTTGGAGATTCCTAATGGTGTGATTAGTTTCAGGAAAAATTCCCCTATGATGAATCCTTTTTGAAGAATAAATTAACTATTTGTCTAATAAAAGTATTTCCAAGTCCCTGATGGCAGCTCATAAAAACAGGGCTTGGTTTTTTGCTGTGAACATTTCAGGACAAAGAGTGCTATAAGTTCCTGTAATTGTCCTTCTCCATAAAGAGATGATTATTTTCTGTTTTCAAAGGACTTCTCATTTTCTAATTCTCTATTTCCCTAATTTTCTAACCCTAAAGCCAGTGAAGATATGAGTTGAACTCTTTATGGTCTTCTTGTTCTACCTTGATAATGACCAAGCGATGGGATCCAGGGAAAAGGGTGCTGGTTTTAGAATCATAGGACCAGTGCTGGCTTTGCCACAGTCAGTGACAGTGTTCTGTGTGACCTTAGGTAAAGCCATATAACTTCTTTCTGAGCTTCAGTTTTTTCATTTTTAAAATGGGAGAGTTAGAGTACACAAACTGTGAGGTCCCTTCTATATCTAAATCTCTATTTCTTTGGTTTCTATGTCAAAGGACATCGATTGTGCCTTGGTGGATAGAAGCCTGCCTGAGAATCACTAGTCTAGGTTTAACATTGAACCTTTGAAACGTTCTAGACCTGTGACTGTGTCACTTAACTTCAGGCAACATTTTAAGAGTATAAATTGTGTATTAGGTATATATCTGCAGAGGAAATTTCCTAATCGTGATTTCCCTTTACAAATGAAAAATCATAGTCAACATTAAAAAGAAAAAGATTCAATGTCACTTTCTTCACCTGATATATCTCACCCTCATATCATTCATTCTTAGCATCTCACAAAAATCTGCTACTGGATACCATTCAGCAAAGTAACATACACAAGATGTAGGAGTACAAAGTGTTATTCTGTGTGTGATTGATTTGTTCATCATCTGGGAGTTTGCTTTAGGGATTCCTTTCATTTTTCTCTTTACTATGTTCAGAGCTCCTGTCCCATTCCCCCACCCCTCCTTTGCTAATTCACTGTTTTCTTTTGGGTGGCTTCAGTACCGAGAGAGGCTGCAGGTGTGATTCTCAGCCATGTACTTGTTTGTTGGCAAGCAATTTCCTTTACTGTAAAAAAGATAGACTCTCCCTAGCTCCTCAACAATTCCTTCCTCTTCATGTTTATGTTACTAAAAATATAGTTTGTCCATTTTTTGGTTCTAGAGGATTGTAGACTGAGAACTTGAAGGGAACTTTGACACCACCTTGTCTATCCCTGTCATTTTACAAATGAGGAAGCTGAAGCCTTAGGAGATTAAATGATTTCCCCAAGTTCACATGGTTTGTTAGTGGCAGAATAAGGATTTGAACCCAGGTTCTCTAGTGTCAAATCTAGCACCATTTTTGGTGGACATTGATAGTTGTATATTTTCCCAGAAGTTATTTTCCTTGAACCAGCAGGTTAAATAACTCCACTTGGAAAGAGAAGCATATATATGACAAATTTTATAAAATGATAGATCCTCACACTCATTTAGGAAATCATTGATTGAGTCCAGTCTTTTCTTTGGAGTTTCTTAGCTGGGCCTCTAACACCAAGACTTGTTCAGAGAAGATGTGCAATAATATATGGGTTTAGGTGAAGGAGATTTATTATGACTCCCAATGTGGAAGCCACTCAAATTTTACCTTTTGTAACATCTCTTTCTTTATATACTGTTATATTGAAAAACATGGCATCATGCTGTGGGAATGAGTTTCATTAGTAAGCGCTAGCTAACATCTGGGTTCCCATACTTTCTGTTTGTTTGACAGTTTTTCTTAGAAATCTGAGTATTTATTAGAATGAAAAAAATTAAAGCAATGCCTTTTCAGTATTTGCTAGATTTTCTTTAGTTAAAAACTGGCTTTGGCTTCATGGCTTGGCTACTCAGGGAATACAATTACATTTTAGTTATCTTTTCCCCAGGTAGACTGGTGGCCCTGTTATATGTTTTTTGTTTTGTTTTCTTTTCCTTTATCAGAAAGGTGAAAAATTGCTGATATATTCGATGCCAGAGCACTTGAGGCAAATCCATTTTGAGCTATGAGTATAGTAACAGAAAAAAAGTGCTGGAATGATGTATTATTAATTTTTTTTCTTTCCTGATGATAAGTGAGCTTAACGGAAACATTGAGTATTACCTCTTCTATGCCACCCCAGGCAGGCAAGGACTGGTAAACATTAGAACAGATTTTGTTGCCTTACCCAGTGCAGGAGACTGCTATAGTTGACTGAGATTTCCACTGAGCTAACTGAATATGGAGCACACAGCTGGCAACATCAGTTTTAGGTACCATCCTCTTTAGGAGTACAAGGAGTATATTCATGTATTCCAGTTTATAGATGAAAAGGAAGTAAAAACATATATCTTAGTTTATATCTTAAAAAGATCCAAAGTTAGCCCAGGGCATTTTCATATTCCTGCAACACTAGGGATTTTAAAATTTCAGCACCAAGCATTTAAAACAAGTAGAATGTAGGAATTTTTTTTTTGTGCAGAATTTGTGACTTTTAGGCTAATGTTCAAATTGCTGATTCTGTATGTACTTGGCCAGGGTCATGTGTTGGTTTATGTTGCATGAGGAATAGAAAAATAAGGATTTTGTTCATTCAACAAATACTCAAAAGTATTTGTGAATTTTGACTCTGTACACACCATTATGAAAGTCTTAAGTGGAAGGACTGGATAGTTTTTAATTTCTAAAACATATTTTTGTTCATATTTCTTAAACTTGCTTTGAGTATTAATTTTTTGAATGTTAATATTTCTTGGATACACAAAATCTTTTTGGAGACCCTTTCCTTTGGTAGAATGGAAAAAGAACATGGTAGGGAATCAGAAGTCCTGGGTGAATATCCTATAAATATTTGAATATTTACTGCTTGTGTGACCTTTGGTAAGTCATTTCCTTTCTCTAGGCCTTAGTTTCTTGATCTGTAAAGTCATAGTTGAACTTGATGACCTCTAAGATCCCTTCCGATTTTTTATCTATGATACTATGAATTTTACAATTATAGATTGTCTAATCCAATTCTTTCTTTTTACAGAAGAAAAGGTGAAGTCTGAGAAATTATTATATATATATATATATATATCTCTAAGGACACATGTGAATGCCCTAATTCCTACTCCAGTGTCCTTTACATTATGTCGTGCCATTGCACCTTCTTATATTCTTGAGGATATGCAAGAGAGGCAGTTTGGTGGCACAGTGGATAGAATGCTGTTCCCAAAGTCAGGAAGACTTGAGTTCAAATTAAGCCTTAGATACTTATTTGCTGTGTGACTCTGGGCAAATCACTTCACCACAGTTTGCCTCAGTTTTCTCGTCTGTAAGATGGGGTATTAATAGCATCTACTTCCCAGGGTTGTTGTGAGGCTCGAATGGATTTAATTGTAAAATCATCATTATAATGTCTGGTATATTTATTATTATTATAACTCTATAATTATTTTTCTGCCTTTACTCTCATTTAAGTACACAGGACTTTTTGCTGTTCTCTTAATCTGAAATTATTTATCATTAGATCTGAAATACCGATTAGTTATGTATATGGTCAGGACCTAGTAATGGATGAATATTTGAAAATGTAAGTTCCTTGAGGTCAAGGACTGTTTAATTTTTGCCCCCTTACTATCCCTAGGGCTGAGCACAGTGTCTGGCACATCATAGGCATTTAATAGATTATTTTTGATTTATGTGCCAGATGAATAAAATCCTTGTTCATTAAGGTTCATTTCCTTCTGTCTTTTTCCCTTCCTTGTTGTGTAATTGAAAATTATTAGAAGACATACAGAGTGCATATTTGTAGCTCCAAAGTTTGGAAGCCTCATTATGGTGGTAACTCAGGGCTATTTTTCAAAGAGACAGAAAGAACATAGAATAACAGAATGTTAAAGCTGGGTAAGTCCTTATGAATCATCTAGCCCAACCTCCTTACTCTACAGATAGCTCAGAGAGTGTATAGACCAGAGCAAAATTCCACACCATTTTCTGAGGAAGCACTCTTCATTTCTCCCAAATCTTGAGATTACTGAAGCCGAGAGGAGAAAGAAGTTACTGACAGTAAAGTCCCTGAGGAGCAATTTCTCCCATGCCGGGACTTCCATAAACCAGCAATGCGTTGGGCATGGTAGTGATACTCAGTGAAAGAAAATGTCTCTTTTTATGAGATAATCCTTTGAAATAAGTCTGTTGACAAAACCAGATCTCCTGCCTGACTACTCCAAAGCTAAGGATGCTAATTCTTTAGTGTCATATTTTGTGAAACTTGGGGTTTGGAAGAACTCAGGTTGTATGAACTTGCCACACTCATTACCTTTGATAGAACCAGAGTTTATTTACTAGAATTTTAGACTTGGAAAGAAACTGAAAAACCATCCAATCTAGTTTAGCTCTTTCATTTTATAGATAAGAAAGGTGAGATTCAAGTAAGGCAAATGAATTACCTAAAATCATGTGACAAAGCTGAGATTTTTTAACTCAGATCTGCTGGTGAAAAGTTTAGTCCTCCCCCCAATATACCATATTACTTCTTTACCTATGGAATCTCCATGGAACTTCATCATTGCTTTGGCTGCCATTGGAAACTGCAGGTGTTTTCTAGTCATGGGGAGATCTTAAAGAGATCTGACTCTGTTTTGTTTTTTTTTTTATCTTCCTGTAATACTCAGTCATGTCTCTATATAGAAATGTTGTCAAATGGTCAGAAAGTTCAGTGTAGAAGTTATTGGAAGGGTCAGACAGTAGCGTGATTTGATGTTTAGTGTATATGTTTTTAAGTGGTGGCATTCTAGGGTCAGGAAAGTCATTTGCATTTATTTTGCATAGATTTACATATACTCCTCACAATCTCTTGCTTCTATTCTTTGGCAAACTCATTGAATAAGTTCAACTTATTGCAATAGCAGTTAGACCCAGTATTAAGCATATTACACACATGATTTATAAACATGTATAAACCAATGTAATTATATCTCTGACTTAGTGAGTCAGGAATACAACCAATAATAACTGTCCCTTCATATGCCAGTAATACTGATAAATCTATCCATATAGTCTGTGGAAATGAAACTTCTTCCTAATGAAATAACTTCAGTGTCATCTACAACTCCTCACTTTCTCCCAGTCTGCTATCCACTTAATTCTTAGAATTTGTAATTTCTACCTGTATAACATCTCTCCCATTCTGTCATTACTCTTTACCTGTACAGTTACCATCCTAGTTCAGGTTCTTATCCATCTGCTCTTGCTTGGAATATTACAGCGTCCTCTTTATTGATCTCTCTACTTCAAATTTCTCCCCAATTCAGGTCATCCTTCATATAGTCAACTAAAGTGCAAATTCCTTATTCAGTAAATTCCAGTGGCTTGCTATTATCTTTAAGGACAAGTATAAACTTCCCTGTTGGGCATTTAAAGCTTGTTGATCAATTGAATCCTCCATTAATCAGAAAGCTCAGTTGTTCAGAATACCCTCTTCCTTGACCATGTCAATTTACAGAGGTATTACCATTATAATTGATCTCGAGGGGAATTTGCCTTAGAAAACACATATAATAAGAGCCTGTAGCCCACTGAGAACAGCTGGGTCTGGAAGAGGCTTGGCAGACTCCACACCAGTAAGTCATTAGTAGCTTGGGTTGAGTCACATGAGCAGTTGCAGTTTTTAAAAAAGACTGAAATTTTGGGGAATTGGGTGGAGTCAAGAAGGCAGTTGACTTTTTGACTAATGTTGTATTCTTCCTCTAATACAGACATTTTAGCTCTGAATCTTAGCTCTGGTAACCTGTTTCCAACTTGTTTCAGTATTTTGGATGCTGATATTTCACAGATACCCTGGTACTAGAGAGAGCAGCAAGGTAATGCAGTGGATAGAGCACAGGACTGGGTCTGGAATTAGGAAGACTTGAATTGAGATGTGGTCCCACACACTTACTAGCTGTGTGACTCTGTTCAAATCACTTAATCTCTGATTGCCTCAGTTTCCTCATCTATACAATGGGATCATTAAAGCGTTCACTCCCAGGGCTGTTGTGAGGATCAGACGAGATAATTGTAAAGCCCTTAAAGTGCTTGGCGAATAGTAAGTGGAATACAAACGTTAGCTATTATTATTATTATTGCTGATCAAGTTGGTTAGAAATTTGGTTACATTTAGTCTGTTCTCAGATTGGATCCCACATCCTCAGTCCCAGCCAAAAACTGCCTTTCTTTCTGCCCAGGTATTTTCCTGATTATTGAAATGGTTAAATTCTGCCTTCAGTGAAATACGACTTATATGACTCAGTGAAACTGTTGTCACTACTGTAAGAGTAACCTTTTACTTACTTAAAAAAAATTTAAATATGTTTTTATTGCTGTCTTTTGCTTTTCATATCGTTGTAGTTTTACCCAGAATCCTTCTTCTTCCTCCTTATTCCAGACAAAGAGAGATCTGTCCCTTATAACAAATAGTATTTTTTGAGACAAAAAAAAAAAATGAAAAAATATCATCACAACTGATCAACAAATTGAAAAAGTCTGAAAACACATTCAATGTGAAACCCCCATGGACAGCTCACCTCTAGGAAGGTGTGAGTTGGCAGTGTCCTCTCATATTTTTTCTTTCATTACCTATATATTATTGATGGTGGGCTATTATCACTATTATTATTGATATCATCATCTTACCCGAGGGACCACTCTTCTTCCTCCTTCATACAGGTTTGATTTAAAGAAAAAAAAAAAGCAGAGCCAAAGAACAATATGCAGAATGTCATATATGCAATGTATATAAAGCCAGCATTGAGAGACTGCAAAATTCTGATTAAATACAAATGTCCGTGTTAACATTGTGTTGTCTAAGTGAAAGGTGATTTCACTTCTTTTCCTTAACAGTTGTAAACTTGTTTTTATCCCCCAACCATTGATAAAGTGTTTTTTCAGGTAGGCACTTTATGGGGGGTTGGGTGGGTATACTTTGTGTCTTTGTTAGAAAGTGTCTTATCAAAACAATTGTGTCAATGAATTGAAAAATCCCCAAACTATACTGTCCAAATGTAGAGTGCCGTGTTAATATAGCAAGCGGCTCATGTGAGCAAGAACATGCTGAGGAAAATAGGCATATAATGCTGAAAGAAAAAAATGAGCCTAGATAGGAAAAATTTATTTGAAGGTATGAAATAGAAAGAAGTTAGAAGATTTACTTGTGTGAAAAATTAGAATCTGCTTTTTGGGGCATTTTCCAGCAGATTGTATTGATTTATATGTACTTAAAATAGCCAAGCTAATAGAAAAAAGAACATGTTAGTTTATTTAAATCCATTCTCAATCTGAGAATTTAGGATTTGTACATCTTTCTTAATGGAAATTCCGTGGGTACTTGTCTGCTGCAAATGCGGTGACATCCAAATTAATGGAAGTAAAGAGAATAAGGCAGTGTGACCCAGCACTCAGGGCTCAAGATTTAGAATCATAGCACCCACATTCAAATCTGGTTTCTGGCACTCACTGCCTATATGACCTTAGGCTAGACCAGGGGTGGGGAGTTTGGGGCTTCAAGGCTACATGTGGCCTTCTATGTCCTTGGATATGGCTTTTTGACTAAGCCCAAGTTTTGCAGAACAAATCCTTTTATTTTTATTTTTTTTGGGTTTTTTTTTTTCCCCTTTTTTTGGAGGGGAGAAAGCAGGACAATTGGGATTAAGTGACTTGCCCAAGGTCACATAGCTAATAAGTGTTAAGTGTCTGAGGTAGAATTTGGAATCAGGTCCTCCTGACTCCAGGGCTAGCACTCTATTCATTGTGCCTCATAGCTTCTCCAACAAATCCTTTTATTAAGGGGTTTTGTTCTGTGAAGTTTGGAGTCAGTCAAAGGGATGCACTTGAGGACTTAGAAGGCCACATGTGGCCTTGAGGCTACAGGTTCCCCACCCCTGGGCTCAACACTTCCCTTCTCTGGTTTTCAGTTTTTCTCTCTGTAAATGAGAAAGTTGTACCCCTTGATCTCTAAGGTTCTTCCCAACTATAATTCTGTGATCATATGACTAAAATATCTATACTCTTTGACCTAGAGATCCCACTGCTAGACTTATACCCCAAAGAGGATAAAGACGAAAAGAAGGGTTCTTTTGTTCACTAAAATATTTACAGAAACACTTTTTCTGTGGCAAAAATCTGGAAATAAAATATTTCACTTTCAAAGCAGCAGTGGCTAAACATATTTTCATACATGAATTTAGTGTAATATTATTGTTCCCTAGGAAGTGAATAATATGTAAAAATTCAGTTTTAAGAGAAGATTTATATGAACTGATAAAGAATAGTAGTCACAACCAGGAAAAATTTTCTCAGTGAATTCTCTAGTGGAAAAAAAAAAAATGAAACTGACTATAATGACCAAGCCTTGGAAACCAATAATTTCTTTTTTAAAAAATTGTATTCTTATGGGATTTTAGTGGCTCAGTATTTTTTCCCCAGATGTCCTGAAGCTCATGCTATGGCATTTATGTTGTCTGTAATGACAAAGGGCTCTTTTTTCTCTTAACCTGTACATTTACATTAATTTGTTTTTGCTTTCTTTACAAATGTAAAGATAAATTGAGCAGAATCTGGCTTCTCTGACATGGCTTTATATAACATTTTACCTTTAAAATTATAAATTCCTTAACATATGAGGGAATTTATTCTAGCAAAGTACTCTGTGTATGTTGCACAGTTCCTCTGCCTCTAGATTTCTGTCTGCCTTTAGAGGAAGAGTACATGTAAATCACTGGGAACTTCTCATAATCTACAATTCATTTTCTGTGTTTCCGCTAGTAGTTTATATTTTGACAATTAAAATAATAATAATAAAACAAGGAAGAAGTGAAAACTAGGTTTTGTAGAAGAAAGAGCATTAGAAACAGTCAGAAATAGCTGAGGCCAGTGTTGCTTCAGACCAGCCTAATGATCCTATTCAAGTCACTTATTCTTTCTCAGCTTCAATTCCCTCTTTTGCCAACTGGAAATTAATAATAGCACCTAACCCACAGGGCTGTTTTGAGGATCAAATGAGCAAATGTATGTAAAGTACTTTGGAAACCTTAAAGTGTTAAAGATGTGCTGTTACTATTGCTAGTAATAATTAAAATTTATATAGAACTTTAATGTATGCAAAGTTCGTTACAGACATTAGCTCATTTGATAAAATCAAACTCTCCTTTAGCCCTGCTTTTCTGATGATTATATTTGTGTAAAGAAAAGTAACAATGTTCTTAGAGTAAAACTGGAATGGGGAAGTAGGAATGAGAAATGAATTATTTTCCATGAAGATTCTCAGCAGGTAGCCAGCAGGGTAGCCTTTTACATCATTCACTTACTTTGTTTCTGATCTGATGTTTTTTTCCCTCAGTGTGCTGGATGAACTTTAGTGTGAATAAGTGTATTTATGAAGTTACTAAAAAATTTATGTTGAGTTTTTATATCTTTAATTTTTGTATTGTTATTATTATGTTTTTGGCCATTGCTGACATATGAGTAGAAATAATGTAGCTAAATGTACAAATTCCACTCAGAGGGGTAAAAGCTGTCTAAAATTCACCTCCAACAGTTCTAAAAAAATACTTTCAAATGAAAATCAACATTTTTGTTGAACACACAGTCATTCATTTTTAATGTGATTGTTGCTTTTTTGCAGTACTGCTGAAAGATTGAAATAGACAGTTACTGGATTTTGCCTGACTAAATGACCTTGGGCAAATTACTTATCTACTTTTTTTTCCTAGCCCACAAAATAAGACAGTTGAATTAGATGATCTTTAAGATTTCTCTAAATTTTACCAATCTATATTTACTGTCTTTAAGGGGAAAGGTAGAGTGTGAGGAAATTTAATATAGTTGTGTACATTGTACTGGCCCAGTTTGTTGTTGCTGGTATTGATAGGTGAGAATATATTGATTATGTCTTGTGTCCACTCATAGTTTTCAAGATCCACTTCCAGAGAGAGGGGGCTCCTAAGAAGGACAGTGGTGCTTGATCCTGAGGAAATAATTGGGTGCTTAACAGCAGAGGAGATATCTATGATATTATGTCTGAGATGATACTTAACCAACAAGGAGAAGGTAGAGATGTGCTGATGGTTCAGGATGAAAGCTAGCTGTTCATGGAGGATAAAAAGATGATTGTCTTATTCCTTGCTACAGTCACACCTGGTATATTGTGTTTTGTTCTCAGTATCATGTTTTAAGAACTTCATTGATAAAATCAAAGTTAGGAAGATGTAGATTTCATTCTGTCTGATTCATCCTAAGGGTAACTAGGATGGTAAAGGACCTCAAGATTATGTCATCAACTTTGTCTTCAGAGAATCTGTATGAAACACGTTACCCATATCCATGCAGAGAGGCAGTGGACACAAAGCATGGAAAGGAATGAGTATTCATTGTATGTATTCATTGCCTGACTATGCTTATTTGTTACAAGGATTTTTGTTCTTGGTTTTAATTTTTATTTATTTTTATTTTATTTTATTTTTTTTGCCTTTTTTTTTTTGGAGGGGCAATTCGGATTAAGTGACTTGCCCAAGGTCACATGGCTAGTAAGTGTTTAAGTGTCTGAGGTTAAATTTGAACTGTCATCCTTCTGACTCCAATACTGGTGCTCTATTCACTGCGCCACCTAGCTGCCCCTGTTCTTGGTTTTTAATGGGAGGAAACAAGGGAAATAGCAATATTGTTGCTGAGAAAAAAGAGGGTTATTACGTGTTTTTTTTTTTTTTAAATCCATAGAAGATAATACTAGGAAGCTGAAAAAAGTAGTACAGTTTTGAAAGTAACATGTAGAATTTTGTGTGTGTATGATAATTTTAAAATATTTTTTAAAGTAAGTGTTATGAAATGAAGATTCATGGTTTCGTATAGAATCCTAATTTTGTATTCTGCTGTGTGTGCTGAAATGCCCTTTTGTGGTATACAATTTCAGAATTAAAAAAAATTTATATGAGAATCAGCTGAAAGTAGTATGGTATATAGTCTATAGAAAAGAAGACTTAGGTGCAATAACAGTCCTCAAATATGTGAAAGGCTATCATATAAAGTGATGGTAAGAATCATTCTGTTTGATCTCAGAGGGCAGAACTGGGAGCAAATAGTGGTAATTGCAAAGAGAAAAATTTATGTTTGATAAAAAAATTACCTAACAATTATTTAAAAATGAAAATTTTCTTCTGTGGAGATATTATATTTTTCATCACTGTCTTATTGCTTCTTAAAAAATTAAATTTATTTTAAATTTCATTTTTCAATCAACTAGCACATTTTCTCTCCCAAAACTCCTGATACATTGAAAAGCAGAAAAAAAACCCTTGTAACAAATTTGTGTAATAAAAAAAAAACTCTGAATTCCCATATCCAAAATATATGTCTTATTCTTTGTCTTGAATGTGTCCTGTGTGGAAGTAGCATGCTTCATCAGCAGATCCTACATTGCTTTAATCAGAGTTCCTAAGTCTTAAATTCAAGCTCTATTTGGATGGATGGATGCCTCTGACATGCTGTGATTCTCTGATTCTATAGTTCTTAGCCTTAATAGGACCAGGATTACAGTTTAAGAACCTTTAATCTGTGGATTACTAGCCATTTTGTCATATTACTGTTCTCATTCTCCTTAACCTACGTGCTGCTAGAGATTGCTTCATAGTATATTTTGTTCAGTTGAAAGGAGCTCGTATGCCTTTGTTATGGACCTGAGGAAGGATTGAACTAAACAAAATTCTTTGGACTCCAGTGGAAACAGTACTGATTGTGTTCAGATTTCATCTTTGGGTGACCTTGGGCAAGTCACTTTTCTCTTGGATCTTAGGCTGCTCATCTGAAAAATGAAACAGGTCTTTGGTCCCCTTTCATCTCTGATTCTGTGTTCTTGTGATCTTTATTGGTGATCTAGAGTTTGGGGCCCCAGAGGAGTGTTGAGACAGGTATATATCTTGGAACCGGAAGAGGGCACCTGGGAGCCACGACTTAGATCTGCCTGTGGGTGGAAAATACAGAACTGCTTTGAGCTCTTCAGGATCTGTTAATAGGATCATATATTTAGAGCTGGAAAGGATCTAGTCCAAACCCTTCATTATAGATGAGAAACTGAGAGTCATAGAGATCACTGTGAGGACTGGTATTTAAAACCAGCTTAGTGCATTTGACTGTTAGAAGTTTCTTGAGTTGTCTTTTGTTAAGACTGGAACAGATGTATCTTTTTAACTCCCTCTGATCTTCTAAAAAGCTTGCTTTAACCTCATCAATTAATATTTTCACCAACCAATCAATGAACATTTATTAAGTACCCGCTATGTACCAGGCACTCTGCTATGTTGTGTGGGTAAAAAAAAGGGGTGTGTGTACAAAAGGCAGTTTCTGCCTTCAAGAAGTTTATAATCTAACACAGGAGACCACATGCAAACAAATATATCTTAAGCCAGCTCAGTACAAGATAATTAGGAAGTAATTAACAGAAGGAAACCTTGGGATTAAGAGGGATTGTCCTGTAGAAGGAGAGATTTTAGTGGGACATAAAGGAAGCCAGGATGGTCAGTAGGGGAAGTGGAGGACAGAGAGCACGTTCCAGATATGGAGGACGGCTGGGGAAAATGCTCAGAGCCAAGAGATGGAGTGTCTAGATTAAGTCGCATCCTTGACCCAAGCTTTCTTTTTGTTATTACCAGGCTTGTGTTTCTGGTGAGTGTCCCAGTTAAGACGGCCTGTGGCTAGGTTGACAAGTGAAATAATTTATTTCCTTTAATAGTCAGGTTGGGAGCACCAGGCCCTTACCTCTCCTCCAGGACAAACTCCAAAAGAAGTTTACTAAATAAATAAAAATCTTCCACTTTCCCATCTGTACTCCTCTTTGCCTAACTAGTGACTCCTCTCTCTGCTGCCCAGGTCCTTAATCTGGTCCACCAGCTGTCCAAACCCTCTTCCTCCCATACCTCCTCCCACCTGCAAAAGGTCCCACCTAGAACTGTTCTCCCTAAACATACTTTATCCCACAAATTACCTTTCCCTCTTCCTCCTCCATCATTAAAACTCATATTCCTACAATGTAGTTGATCTCACCTATCAGTATCCTTATAGATTACACTTATTCAAACCAAGACTTTGGCAGGGAGGTGGTGGGGGAATAGGAGGAGGAGAAAGTCAGGGAAAGGAGTGCATTTGCATTTTAGAAGAGCATCTTGTCAACCTGATTGAATTTCTTATTAGTAGACTGTGTTGTCTGGAGATCCTGTAGGAGTCTTTCAGTGTGTGCCCTCTTATATCATGAAAAGAACACATATCAACAAGTTGGCACTAGTTCTCTGAAGAATTCTTAGTGCCTCTCATACTTTCTATTCATTTATGCAGATATTACAAAGTTCTTTCCCAAGAATATTTTTAGTCCTGTAATATAATAACTAGAGATTAAAATTATTTTAAAAAATTTATCACCATTCAAGGAATGTAGCATAAAGCAGTTGTAGTAGTTGGGAGTTAAAATTTTCAAATATTTCTACAGCCATAGTCTCAATGTAATAACTATCAAGTTTTTTAGTGTTGTTCTTAGTTTCATTTAGCTTGGCATTTCTAGAATACAGGTGTATTTAGTTACCTTAGGAGGAGCGGAATGGAGCATCTTTTACAGTTAAATAGAAGGAAGGGAGAAGTGGGGAGACAGATAAGTGGTCTTTGTTACTGTTCAGCCAGTTATGTATTATATATACTTTAGTGTGGAATTACTTTTTCCTCTAAGGCCTTCAGCTTTAACAGATGACATCTGTGGATAACATTTAATTTGCAGTCTCTTTCTAAGCAAAGCCTCTGAAAGTTCAACTTATTTTCAAATCCTGTTGTTTTTACCTTTTCTACATCTCTAGTATGCGTTTCTGCACACTTAGGTAGCACCCTCATTTAACTTCCTTCCTGGGATACTGTAAAAGCTTTCGAATTAGTTTTCCTGACTAGAGGCTCTCTGTGCTCCTGTCCATCCTCCCCTTGGCTGCCAGAGTAATTTTTCTAAAGCATGGTTTTGACCATGTCACCCTGCCCTCTCTAACTATCAGTGGTTCCCAGTTACCTCCAAGACCAAATATAAAGTCCTCTGTATGGTCCCTTCCTTTCTTTCAAATATTCTAACACTAATACTTCTCCTTCTACACACTTTATTATCCAAATTCATTAACTGGCTTGCTATTGCTTGAACAAGATCCTCTTTGTCCTATCTCTGTCCATTTGCACTGGATGTCCACCACTCATCTCAGCCTCTGCTTTACTGCCTTCTTTCAAGACAGCTGTAATCCTACGTTCTGCAGGATTACTTATTAGTACAGAAACATTCAATTATGCAAAAGTCATCTTAGTGGGAACAGATCTAACTTATAAAGGAAATATGCTCGAAAAAATTGACTCTATATTTATATCCTAAAACAAGAGAGAGAGAGAAAAAAAAAATTACAGTTTTTCTCAAGTGGATTCCTCAAACTAGGGTATCTATCAATGGAAGTCCAGTGTAGCACATTTTTCCAGGAAGACCCTACAAATGTGAATGGCCCAATTTTATGTCAGATGAAGCCCCATTGTAACTTTTATAATCTCTGAGGGACCTTACTCCTGCTCTCACTTTTGCAGATGTGTTGGTTTCCTGAGGTAGACTATACATCCTCATTAGGGTTCAAGGGGTACATATACTTAGCGTTCAGGGGTGATTTTCTGAAGCTGTTGGTTGGACCTCTAATTCTGACTCTCTAGGATCAGTCATCAGTGATTAGCATCCCAGTGTTATTGTGACCAATTAACATTGATTAGTTTTTACAAAGTACATAAAGAATAGAAGTATAAACATTACCTTCCAACACTGGAGCATAGTCCTCCCTCTACCACCTGGGTCCCTGGGAGGAGTGGGCTCAAAGTTAAAGTTGCTGCTACAAGTGTATGGTCTGCCAGTTTTGTTCTCCAATATAGCACAGCTATTGGTTATATAGCTCAGCTATTGATAAGCTCACCTATGGTTCCTCTTGGCTGCACTGGTGTTTCATATAGGAGCAGACATCTTTCTTGACTCTTATCACTGGATTTATTGTGCCTTGTGATCATGAAGGTCACAAAGTTAAAGCTGTCTCAAATACTCCTAAAGGCAGGAAATAACAAACACAAAGTGAGAGGAAAAACCAGAGTCCTCTCTCCATCCATATGCTTGTGGCTTGTTTTCTCTCAAACACAACTAGCTCAATCAGTTAACATTTATTAAGTCCTTAATGTGCCAAACACTGTGCTAAGCACAGGGGATACAAAAAGAGGCAAAGGCTAGGAGCAGAAATTCCTGTCTACAAGAAGCTTGTAATCTAATGAGAGAAAGAGATAAAGGGAAAACATCTTTGCTGTCTAGATCTTTTTGGAAGCATTCTCAATACTGGCTCAGTAGCCACTTGAATAGCTTCTCTTCTTCCTTGGCTGAGGGAATCACAAACATTCAGGGTACCTGCATATCTTTTGAAGAAGTGGTCCTTGTTGACCAGCTCCCTTTACATCTAAAGATATCTTGTTATTTACATGGTTATTTATGTTATCTCTCTTTTTAGAATGTGACCTCCTGTGAAATTCCCTTACAATGAGGTCCAAAAATTTATTTGGTAAACAAGGTTCATAATGAAATACATACACATTCTAAATTTTAATAATCTTTAGGAATTGTGGAATGAAGAAGACCCATTATCTCAAAGAACAAAGATAAAATAATCTGATTATTTTTTAAAAAGTCAAAGCAACTTTTATTTATGGTTTTATGAATTGACAGGGACCTCCAGAATTCCAAAGGAAATTTATAAAACAGAAATAATCTATTCATGGTTGAAAAATCTTTACAGCTTTATGGAACAATGAACCTTATTTATGATGGTGTATTTTTATTTTAAAATAAGTATGCAGGCTATTTTCTCCAGCAGTAGTACTGAAAATGGCCAGGCAGAGATTATTTATATAGAGGTAAAAGACTGGAAAACTAATCAGCATTTCAAAGGGGAGTTATTTGGATGTCCCAGAACTACAGTGAACTCCTAGGTGACAGGAACAATTAACTTCTGAGTTGCATTTTCACTTTGGAGACTACTGAAATTTTTTAAACAATATTTTCATAACTACAAAAAAAGATAAAACAAATTAGTTTCAACTTTTCACCATGTCATACACTAACAATACCCACTTGCTTTTGGGGAATAGTTTCTGAGAAGCAAAGAAGGTAGAGTCAACTTAGTTCTAGCCTTTTAACTCTTCTTGCTGACTGTGGCAGCATGGGGGAAATTATGTGTAGAAAACAAACTTCATCTCCTCCAAATTCAGGTGAGTGAAGTCTATGCCTAAGAAGAAGAAAATGCACATATAAATACAATGTATTTTTAAAGGTGTTATTCTAGGGGTGAGCTACTTGAATTTCCTTTTAAATCAATATCTTTGCTAATGTGTACTCTGAAAATGTTAAAAATGAATAGTTCTTCAATGAATAATCAATGTGAGATGTGAATTCACAGTTGGTCCCAGACATTTAGGTTTATGAGATAAGGAATGAGGACTCTGCTGAGTGTTTACATTTCTTTGATACCTGACTTATCTTTTCATATTGCTTCTGAGATAGTTGGGACTTCTGCCATCAACGCCTTAACAGATTACACTTTCTACAAAAAGGGGGGAGGGAAATACTGCTATGAGATTAGATTGTTTGTTATCAAGTTTTTCTCATATATGGTAGGGATTTTAGAGAGCACAGTGGTATGAGGTATGAAAGGGCCCATCTGTGTATTGGTGACCTGTGGAACAGTAGGATTTATTTTTAATAGGGAAATAGCATGGGCAATGCCTTTGTACCTAGATACTGACTGGGACTGAAGAACATGTACAATTAGATGGAAATTAGTGTGATATGATTTTACTAATGGTCATCTATTACTTATATCCATTAGAATGTAAGTTCCTTGAGGATAGAAAAGGTTTTATTTTTTTTTTCTCTGTATCTCAAGTACTTGATAGATACTTGTTGAATGAATGAATGAATGAATGAGTTAGAGTAGTAGACCTCTTGCAGAATTAATCCATCTCAGAATTCTAAACAGATTTTGTAATGTTGGTGTTTCCAGCGTATGCTTCGTCTCTTCAGTCTAGTGCCCTGATGTGATTTTGCCAGCTGCTTAAAAGAATTTATTTTTGCAATATCTTTTGTTTTTACAACATCTTCATTTGTCACCACATTCCTCCCCATACTCCTTCTCCTAGAGCCACCTCTTTCAAGAAAGCATGAAGAAAGGAAGAAAGAAAAGAAAGTTGCACAGAATTGAAGTTATATGGCATAACCCCCTCCCCCCATGTCATATGGAGTATCCCACACTTACAGTTCTCCACTGCTGCAAAGGAGTAGGGGCAGGTACCATCATGTATCTCTTTGGTCAAATTTTGCTATTTTAACTTCAAAGGGTTCAGTTTCGAATGTTTTACTCTTTGATCTTCCCATTTACATTGGTTTAGTCATTGTGTATATTGTTTTCTTGGTTCTACTTACTTTGCTTTGCCTCTATACACATGTGTAGACACACATATATATGGATATGTAATATATCCATATATATGTATGTAACACATAAACATATACATATATACATACATCTCTTTTCAGGCTCATTATTTCTTAAAGCAAAGTAATTTTTCAGTTCATTTATATACCACGGTTTGTTTAATCTTTCCCCCAACTGATGGATGTCCTCTTTGTTTCTAATTCATGCCACTACAAAAATTGCTGCTATAAATATTTTGCTGTGTATTTTTGTCACTGATTTCCTTTGAGTATATGCCTAGTATTCTAGTCACCCTCTTCACATAATTTCTCATTATTTTCCAGAATAATTGTCCTGAGTCACTGTTCCACTGATAGTGCATTGTTGTGTCTTTCTACAGTCTTTCCACCATAGACTCTTACCATCTTTTGTCATCTTTGTCCATTTGCTGAGTATAAGGTGAAGCCTCAGGATTAAAAAAAAAAATTCGTATCTCTTCCTAGTGATTTGGAGCATTCCTTTGTATGGTTGGTAATAATATGCAATTCTTTTGAAAATAGTTGGTATCCTTTGAGTATTGAATGTGCTTTAGTAGCTTACTAAATATTTCATACATTTTGTACCACCAGCTTCCTTTAATGGCAGGAGCGGTCTTCTATTCACCCTGTGGGACTGCAAGGGATCTGGGACATGTTCCCCTCCTACCCCTGACTCATCTTTACAACACAGTATGAAAGTTATTTTATTGAATACAAGCCCAGAGCCCCAGGTTCACTTGCTTTTATTTGTTGCTTACAATTAGCTTTAGAATGGGGGAAAAAGACTGATGCCCTTATTAAAGTTATAGGTAGCAGCTTTAGCCTTTATGTTCGCACAGTTTTCCTACCTTGCCTCCTCCAAAGATAGGGAAAAAGGGTCAGCAGCATGTGCAGTTGAAAGCAATCATCCTGACCAAATATAAATCCTGAAATTAAGGCTACTAAGCTTGAAGAGCGATTCATGTATCTTTTCCTCTAAGGACTTGGAATACTTTACAAATATTCTCTCCTTCACCCTTTCTGCCCCCTATCAGGTAGAAATGGATGATTTTTCCTCCCTGAGATTTAATGTCTGTAGTTTACTGATTTTCAGGTTTTTAACCAGTTTTGCATTCACTTTTCCTGGAATTAGATTCCTTATCTTAAAACTTGTGATTGAGGTGAAAGTGTTAGAATCCCTAGAAGATGAAGGAAAGTAGGAGGGGAGCTGAGGGAAGGGGATGAGTGAAATTAAACTGCTCTTATACTTTCATTAGGGAAAAAAAAGCCATGCCATGGTCCAGAGGAATTGGTTTGTTGTTAGAAAAGCTGTCATTCTGTCAAACCTGTTTTTTATCTGTCATCTGCCAAACTTTCTATAGAAAGTTTTCTATTCCAATGAATGAGTTAAGGTGGGGCTGGGGGATAGGAGGCACAACTTGTTAACCTGTGACGACCCTGGCTGTTATAATAGCTTATGTCTGTATAGGACTTTATATTTTATTAAATGTCAACCTACAATATCTTATTTAAAATATCTTGCTTTTTGTTTCCCCCAAGTCTAATTTTTTTGTTTGTTTTCTCTTTATTTTCCAAATTTGTAGGCCTTACACCATCTTACTTCATAGACTTTCCTGTTTGCAAAGTAAAATATCTTAATAAGGATTACAAAATCTGTCTCTCTTCCTGTTTGTCTCTCACCCGCCTCCCTTCTTTTTTTCTTTTTCCCTTCCTCTCCTTTCTGATTCTCCAAACCAGAGCCTTTGAATCTCCATTGATACATTTACTTGTGAACTAGAGGATAACAGTTCAGAAGACAGGCATTTAATGAAATACCAATGTAATAAAATAACAAGAGTACATTCCCTCATATATTTTGAGCTCACTCCTTTCCAAATCCTTTACAAATACATGTGCCCAGGAGGAAGCTTATGTGAATCATGTGTGGAGTGTAAACTCTTGTGAGGAACATGTGTGGCCAGCATACCTGAATGAAGTGATTGCACAAGGCACACTAGGGGAGAGAAGAGCCTCCAAGGGCTGCAGACCTATTGATGTCATCATACTGTTTCCTCCCTGTTAGGGTGTTGCTCTTCCTTGATCCTTTACTAGGTGTTGTTTCTTTTTTTTTCTTTTTTTTTTTTCAATTTTTTTTCATTGACTTGTTTATTTACTTTTAGTTTACAAGATTCTGTTCCACAGTCCCTTGAGTTTCAAATTTTCTCCCCTTCCTTCCCCTCCCCACCGCCATGGCAGCATGCAATCAAGTATAGAATCTGCAAATACTTTCACAGTGAACAATGGGAAAAAAGAAAGAAAACCAAACATGAAGAAGAACGCTAGCATGTAGACTGCTTCAGTCTCCATTTAAACTCTGGTCTTTCTAGATCTTTCTCTGAATGTAGATATCTCCCTGCATCCTGAGACTTGTAGAGTTGTCTTATAGCTGTGCATTTCTGAGAAGAGTCCAGTTTATCAAGCTTGATCGTCACACATATGATGTGTCTGTGATTGTGTACAAATTTTTCCTGGTTCTGCTCTTCTCACTTAGCATCAGTTTGTATAAGCCTCTCCAGGTAATTATGAAGTCCATCTCCTTCCCATTTCTTATAGCACAATAGTGTTCCATTACATTCATATAGCACAGCTTGTTTAGCTATTCCCCAATTGATGGGCATCCCCTAAATTTCCAGTTTTTTTGCCACCACAAAGAGAGCTGCAATAAATATTTTTGTACATACAGGTCCTTTTCCCACTTCTGTGATCTCTTTGGGATAGAACCCCAGAGGTGGTATTACTGGGTCAAAGGGCATGCAATTATTTATAGCCCTTTGGCCATAGTTCCAGATTGCTCTCCAGAATGGTTGAATCAGTTGACAGCTCCACCAACAATGCATTAGTGTTCCAATTTTTCCACATCCTCTCCAGCACTT
>CM053587.1:225600111-225615731 GCA_028646515.1 Pseudochirops corinnae
TGTCATCTTAGCCAATCTGACTGGTGAGATATGGTACCTCAAAGTTGTTTTGATTTGCATTTCTCAAATCAATAGTGATTTGGAACATTTTTCCATATGCTTAAAGATATCTTTAATTTCTACCTCTCAAAATTGCCTGTTCATATCACTAGGTGTTGTTTCTTACCTGATACCTCTTGGGACTTTTCTCTCCCTGGTTGGTCTTGTTACCTCCCCATGTTCAGGGTCTTCTAAAACTGTGTCAGAAATTCAGTACAAATGGCCTGGTTGGTAAGCCTTCCCCTTGGATGGGGGCAGGTCTATAGTTCTGTTAGCCAACTCATTCCACTGGGTGTACTATGGCTAATTGGCCTCTCCCAGAGAGGGCTATAGCTCAGCCTTCTGCTCTGTCTTAGCTGTAGACCTCAGTTGGGATAACTATTTACAGATACATCTCAAAATCTGTTTTTAGTTTGCCAGAGGGGCTGTGATTACTAAGACTTTTGCCTACAGAGAGAGTGAACAGCTCTATCTTCAGTTATTCCTCTCCTTGAATGTCCATGAAGCTGTCTTTCTGTCATCCAGCCTACACCAGAAGGTGACAGAGGTCAGGCTAAGATTATTATTGTTTTTTACTTTTCTGAGAATTCTTCAGTGGGGCTTTTACAGTGACAGAGGGGAGGCGATAAAGTTGTGAGAATTGGGGACACATACAGGGTGGTGATTCATCTGAACGGGAGCTAGGTAGCTGAGTGGATGGAGTATTGGACTGGTAGTTAGGAAGACCCGAGTTTGAATGCTGCTTCAGGCACTTCCTAGGTACAATGCTCTGAGTAAGCCACTCAACCACTCTTTGGATCAATATCTTTTTTCTATAAAATGGGGCTAACAATTATACTTATTTTACAGAGTTGTTTTATCAAATGAGGCAATATATGTAAAAGTATTTGACAGCCTTAAAACTCTATCTAAATTTTAGCTGTTTCTGTTATTGTAATGATTATGATGATGGTGATGGTGTTTGCTCCTTGCCAGGGTTAGGCCTGATACCAGTACCTTCTTAGTGCAGGTTCAATGCTAGGATGAAATAAGTTTATTTGTAGTTTATCGGAAAGTTGACAGAAGGGCTTTTCCTAGCTATAACATAGAAAGGATATCAGCAATTATGCAGTAGAACCTAGTTTTACCTTTGGTAGATGTGACCTCCCCTTCTTATTTAATGTATGTGAGTCTGGTCAAGCAGAGAAAGTGATTCTTTTTCAAGGCATTCACAAGTCTGAGAAATCTAGACTCTGCATAGATTTATGGCCTTTTGGTGACTAGGAAGCTAGATTAAGGGAGACAGTATAAGATCCAAAGGAAAGCTTTGTCTTTTTAGGAAAAAGTAATCCTTAGTGTGTGTGTGCTATACAAATACTGTTATTATCAGGGGAGGGCAGGTTGTCATTCAGTTGTTTCAGTTGTGTTTGACTCTTTGTGACCCCATTTGAGGTTTTCTTGGCAAAGATATTGAAGTGGTTTGCCATTTCTTTCTCCAGCTTATTGTATAGATGAGGAAACTGAAGCCAATAAAGTTAAGTGACTTGCCCAGAGTCTCACAGCTAGTAAGTTTCTCAGCCTGGATATGAACCCAGGAAGGGAAGTCTTCCTGACTCCAAGCCTGGAGCTCTTATCTACTGTCCTATCTAGCTGTCCCCATAATGAAAGTTGTATGTAACCCCTTTAACCCATGTTGGGAGGTGGAAAGGGAAATCCTGGACAAATCCTGGTAGATACTGGTCCTATCACACTTCTAGAGCCTGATATGGATATTCTCCTTGGTAGGTGCTTTGGGTCACTGATCCCCACCAAATGATACTTTTTAAAAATTTTCCTTTTCTTGTTAGGAGAATGGATAAAAAACTGCTGATTGTACTATAAAATCTGGTTAAAATAACAGCAGTCTGGAGCCGTTTCATCTTTCCAGTCTTCTGTCATATTACTCCCCTTAGTGCACTCTGTGCCGAGCCTGCTGTCCCCTGAACACAGCTCGCACTTTGCTACTTCTCTCTGCCTTTGCTTTTACTAGCCTTTAATCCAGGAATAGCTTTTCTTCCCCAGGTGTTGTAATGAATTTCTATCTGTTCTTTAAAACCCAACTCACATGCTACCTCTTTCATGAAGCCTTCTCTCTTTCTCCCTCCTCCACTATTCAATAATAACATTCCCTCTCCTGCTTCAGACAGCACGTAGCTTTTGCACCTAATACACGGATGGTTTTTGTTTTTATTTTTTGTGCTCTAGTTATCCATGAAAGAGTTGTACCCCCTGCTAGACTGCAAGCTCGATGGGAGAAAGGACAATCGAAGAATTCTAAACTGATGAAAAATGGAGAGTTAGCCTGTGATTATTTTCTTTATTTGTGTTTTTCTTGTCCTTTCAACATGTATTTCTAAATTAGAGAATTTGAGTTAATAGTAAGTATAACAAAGCCATGTGAAAAACAAGCTTTCGAATACTTGTGATTTGGCTCTTTGATAATTTTTTTTTAAATCCATTAGTATGCATTTGACACCTATTAAATACTTAATAAAGGCTTATTGTCTGACTGACTTTTGGAAACAGACTAGGAATTGGAATATGTTAGCAACCATTTCAGAAGTAATGGGATTAAGATTTTTGGTGTCTGTCTTCATTTTCATTTTTCTTTTCAAGTCAATAATTCAGAAAGCATTTATCAGGTATCTCCTGTGGACTGGGCACTGGGATACAGTGACAAAAAAAAAGAATCCCCCTCTTCAAGAAATTTACATTCTAATGAGAGACAAGCATGTATATAGTGAAGGAAATAAAGATGAGATAATCTGAAGAGGGTGGAAGCACTGAAATCCGGGGAGCTTTAGGGAAGATTTCCTTCAGAGGTGGCAGCTGAGCTGAGCCTGGAGAGAGACTGACCACGCGGAACAGGGAGTGCTGTCCTGCCATGAAGGACAAGTAGGGCCAAAGTGGGAGATGGGGTGCTGGGTTTGGAGACGTATAGAACATTGAGTATGTGGAAGAAAGTAAATGAAACGGGTGTGGGCAGGTAAGGCTGGATTAGTGGCCCTGTCCTCTTTGAGTTTTACATCACTGGTCTAGATAATCTCTAGGGTCCCTTCAACATATAAAATATGTGATCCTATCTCTGAATAAACATCAAGATTACAAGCCTACTTTGTCCCAAACAATTGATCCAACGCAGAAATTAATGGTACACTGTTACTAGAATTTATGTGGTAGTCACTACATGACTGTGGAATTTTTAAAATGCTAGGTTGACCATGCTAGCATTTTTAAATGCTGGGTTAATCTACAGGCACTTGGGGACCTCTCCTCATTTTTGAGTTGGGGCATCATATGTCCAGATTCTTTTGGCACCTTTATGGAGCATAGGTTGTAGAGGCCAGAAATTACAAGTTTGTCAATCAATCAAGGCTGTTGGAATAGTTTAGGTGGGGGATTAGGTCATGAACTAGGACAGTGAATCAGGAAACTGACTATTTGTGAACAGTCCTACCTTCCTACTCCTTGGTGGTAATGGTAGAGAGACTGCAAAGGTGAAATGGGATGCTGAGTTTAGAGAGGTGTAAAACTTCTGTTCCTTAATTTCTCTTGATGAGAGTGAAAGCAGAAAGTGTAAAAGCTGGCTTAAAGCTTAACATTAAAAAAAACCAAAACCTAAAATCTTGGGAACTGACCCCATCACATTCTGGCAAATAGAGGGGAGAAGAAAGGGAAGAAGTGTTTGATTTTATATTCTTGGGCTCAAAGATCACTACAGATGGTGACTTGAAGTTAAAAGATGCTTGCTCCTTGGAAAGAGAGCTATGGCAAATCTGGACAGCATACCAAAAAGCAGAGACATCACCTTTCTGATAAAGTCCCATACAGTCAAAGCTATGGATTTTCTGGTAGCAACGTAAGGCTCTGAGAGTTGGAGTATAAGAAAAGCTGAGCACTGCAGAATGAATACTTTTGAGTTTTGGTTCTGGAGAAGGCTTTTGAGAGTCCCTTGGACATCAAGGAGGTCAAATCAGTCAATACTTAAAGAAATTATTTCAGGTTATTCACTCGAAGGTCAAATATTGAAGCTGAGGTTTAAATACTTTGATCACATAATGAGAAGATGGGACTCCTTGGAAGAGACCCTGATGTGGGAAAGATTGAAGACAAAAGGAAAAGGGGATGGCAGAGGATGAGGTAGATAGATAATGTTATGGAAACAATGAACATGAACTGGGACAGATATTAGGAGATAGAGGAAGATAGAAGGGCCTGACATGCTATGGTCCATGTGGTCATGAGGAGGCAGGCATGACTGAGCCATGGAACAATAACAGTAAAACTTCTGTTGACTCAAGGCAGAGGAGGTCAAGCTCCTGAGTTTAAAAATTCCAGTGGACGAGGCTCCCAGGAAAGAGGCTTCCTTTCCAGTCTCTTAGGGATACCCACTCTAACTAGATCTTCCCAGTGGTAGCATCTCCTCTTTAGCTCCTTGCTCTCACCCTGTTTTGGGGAAGGAGCTCTAGCCCAGGCTCTAGTGGTGCCATTCTTTTACCTTCTCTCTGATTTCAAATATTGATGGGAGTGTGCCCATCCAAAATTTCACTTTGTATTTATTTGGAAAGTTTGTCATATCTACAGCTTTTCTATAACCTCATAATTAATGAGAAAGAAGTAAGGAAATAGTTCATTATTAACAATGTAGACCTATCTATTTAGAGGTCTTCATAAAAAATTAGCTTTTTACATTACTGAGATAGGAAAATAAAATGACTTTAAATTAGTTCTTCATAACATTCTACCTGTGAAACTTATTATGTTTCTGAGGTATAGCTTTGGCCTTCCTTTTACTTTTTAACTGTAATATTAGAGGACCCTGTAAATGAAACTCCTTGTCCATAATCATGAAATGACTACCATATAGATTCCACTCTAACTACCAAACAGATAACACTCTGCCAGTAGTTTCTGCGTTGAGGTCACTTGTTTGGGGCAGAGTAATTGTGCTATGTTTATGCATATTCAGAGAAAAGATCAGGAAGTTAGATTTTGAAGGGACCTTAGAAATGGTCTAGACTCTGTGATATCAAATTCAGAAACTGGCTCACTAATCCATACATAGGGATCCCTGTGGGCTGTATATAGATGTAGTTTAAAATGTAATATTATCTATGTTTTATTGTGTCTTTACTTATTTTGCTAAATATTTCCTAGTTACATCTTAATCTTGTCTTGACTATGTGTTTTACTCCTCTTGGGTCTGTCTACCTTTCGTAACCCTTAGCTCCCTTTATGAGACTCAGAAGAGGTATGAGGTTCCAAAAGAGGTCCTTTCTGATTTCCCTGCAACCCCTCTTCTACTCTTATGATTTTGCATTCCTTTTGTATTTACTTGTGCATATAAATATGAAAATGATGACATTGTAAGAATGGGGGCAGCAATAAATTGCTTGACATGTCTAGCAGTGGAATAGATTGCCTCTTTGAGGATAGTGACTCCCCAGAAATAAAAGGTATCAAGAGAGTATTCTTGTTCAGGGTCAATTGGACTGGAGACTTCTGAAGTCTCTCCTGACTCTAACATTATATGGTTCTGAACCCTAAGCTGTACCCGTAACAAACTATTTGGTTTTGGGTAGGGCATTTAATCTCTGATAAAATTCCTTCGGTGGGGCACCTTATTCCCCACAAAAGGTGTTTTATTGTATTTTGCTTTTAATGAGCATTATTCTGTTTCATTCCTGTTCTAGCCTTTTTTTTTAATTGCAAAGAATTGTGAGTTTAACATAATTAAGTTCTTTGCCTTTAAAAGCCACGATGACATTTTATTTGTTGCTATTACAAGGAGAAATAATGTTCTCACATTGTCTTTATTTTATAAGTCATTAGCCATCACAAAAAGCCCAGAAAGTTGTTATGGAAAGGCAAATGTATTATACTGTTTTTATAGATAAAGAAATATTGACATGTAAAACTGGAAATTTTCATCAAATCATAATATCATAGGATATAAAGCTATCAAGTATTTTAGAGATAATTCAGTTGAATATAAGCTCCTTGAGGGCAGAGATTGTTTTTCATTTTTGTCCTACTGTCCTCAGCACCTGCCACACACAGTTCCTGGCACATAGTACACATTTGATAAATTGCATATTCTTCCTGATTGTGCATACAAATAAATTGAGATTCAGAGAATTTAAATATATTGCCTATTGTTAGATAGTAAGGTAGCAGTTTAGGGATTTTAACTCAGGTCCTCTTTAACTTATGCTCAGTGTGGCTCCATTTAGGTTAAGTTGCTTCACTTTCCAGAACCCAAAGTCTCAGTTGGATATGGAATCTTAATGCACTGACCTTAACTCCACTGCTGTGTCTCTGTTTTTTTCCAGTCCAATAAAAATTTGTTGAGCACCCACTGAGTGCTGGTCACTGTGCTAAACACTGGAGATACAGTGAATAAAAAGACAGTCCTTGCCCTTGCAGGGGGCTTATAATATAAAGGGGAAGACGACACATAAAAGGAGGAAGCAAAGGGGTAGGGGGTATATGACACCAGGCGTCTCTTGTTCCATGGAGTTGAAACCAGGCAAAGCAGTAGATGCAAAGTGGAGTGAATTCAAATTTGGCCTCAGACACTTCATAATTGTGTGACCCTGGAGAAATCACTTAACCTCTGTTTACCTGAGTTTCCTCAACAGTTAAAATGGGGATGATAATAGCATCTACTTTGGAGGGTTGTGAGGATCAAATGAGATAATATTTGTGAAGTGCTTAGCTCAGTGCTGGGCACATAGTAGGTGCTATATAAATGTTCATTCCCTTGTCTTTCCTCTCTGTATTGCCTCATCTCCATGTGGAAGGAATAATATGGACTTCAAGTTGAGTTGAGACCTTCCTCCTGCCCCCCATGGTTTGGTGTGTGCTTATATCGTTTCAATTAGAAATTGAAAGTCTTGTTTTGTCTGCACTCTAACTGGTCATACTCATAGGTACTTCATTCTACATCTTAGTTTCTGATTTGATTTATGTTCAAAGTTTGGAAGAAGAGTAGGTAATATTCAAGGTTAGTGAATCATCTGTTTTGAAATTCTTGGGAGTATAGGGATATGGAAATTCAGAATAATGATTTTAATGATAGGCTTTATACTATAGATGTGTAAAGAACATATTCACCTATTGTAGGTAAATGTCCATTTTCATGTCATTTCCATCCATGTAGAAAACTATTAGTCTAAACATGTACTACATGAAAATTTAGTAAGAAGATTTTGTCTTTAGTCATTGTTAGAGTAAAATATAGCATTTTATTTGCAGAAACTTCCTTTGGAATGGTTCAGAACCAACTGGTTTTCTGAGTACATTTGGACAATTTCATTGTGGCCTACTGAGAAGAGCCCTGCTTTTGGAATCAAAGCACTTGGAACTTGGATTCTGGCTCTTCCCCTTATTTACTGACTGTGTCACCTCCAGAAAGTCACTCTACCTTTAGGTCTTTGGTTTCCTCATACATAAAATAAAGGGTTTGGATGGTTCCTTCTAATCCCAAATCCTGTGATTTAGAGGAATTTGCCACTTGGCAAATTACTTTTCCACATCACTTTATTATTTTCTCATTGCTTGAAATAACTCTTAATAGACAGCTTTGTGAGGCTGATTCAGAACATATTTTGATTTTACTTGCAGTAGCCATTTTGCTTACCAAATTATTTCTGGATGAAAATTTTTTTTCACTATATTCACATTATTCTTTTTCATTAAGTAAGCAACTTCTGTTTAAAAACTGCTATAAAGGTTTAAGTTAGCAAGATTATTACAAAAGTTCTTTGATACAGAATTTAGTGAGCAATTAATAATACCAACATTTTCTGAGCATAGAAAATATGGAGCTCTCATTTGTTAGATGCTTTCCATTAAAAAAACATAAGTAAATGATAAATTATGGGTTGAAAAACAGTTATTATGAATTCAGAATAACTAGCAATGTGAATATTGCCCAACCAACGCTATATAGGTGCTAATGAACTATAAATTGCCTCTATAAGATTTTTCCTTTTGTTTTTTTAAGAGTACAGGTTTCTGTATCTCTGTTGGGATGAAATTTGTTCACTGGCCTGTTGAGGACTAGAATCATCTGGGCTAGGTGAGATTCATAACCCGAATTTATTTCTACTAATCCTAATGCTACTCTAAGTGAAAAGTCACAAGGGAAGGAATTGAAGCATGTCTGACATTCCAAACCATGATGACATCTTTTCATTCTCTTTAATTATCCTCAGAAAGAATTAATATTGGGAAGATCTTTGGTTGCAAAGCTGTTCCCTTGTGCATCCGTTTAATTATGTATTTTAACCTTCTGACTTGGTGCAGCCGATCTAATTTCACTTGGTAGCCCAGCACTTCCTTTTTTGAAGAAGACCTTTAAAAAGCTATGGTTTTTTTTTTTTCATTTGTATTTCTGTCCATCATAGAACATTTTTCTCCAGTGTATTCTACCATCCTTGAATAATTATAAAGCTTCCAATGTGACAAAGCATCTTCAAGAGTCTCAGTCATTAAAGTGTGACATTCTATTAGCTAAGATCTTATTGATAGTTATTTCCCTGCAGAATCATAGTGACACATTAAGGACTGATTTTCTGAATGAAGGGTAGTGATTTGTATTTTGATAATGACTCTTTGGAGTCATACTCTTTTTCCCCTTTGACACTATTCCTCCCTCATCTCATCAACAAATTTATTTTTTTTAAAAAGTCATTCATACAAAGGTAAGCTATTGGGAAAGATGACCTGAGAGTCAGATGGTTTCTAAGGCCCTCTGATCAGCATGCCCTGGCATTTCATCTCACAGGGGCTTGCCCTCTTTGTGCAGCTGCCAACTTCTTGAATAATTTTCTTGACAAATGGTTTGCTCATTAATATTTCAACCCTTTTTCTGCCAACCCCATGGAAGCCATGTGCCCCAGGCAGCAAAATGCAGCTCATTCTTAAAGTAGCACTATAATCCCTGCCTTAAATGCTTTGTCAAGACCAATGATGTATAAATGAAGCTGATCCCATTTGAGTTAAGATGGACTTCTTTTTTATCCAAGGAAGAGTATTTATTAATAGTAGGGTGCTGCTGGTTTCCTTCCTGGACTACAAACATACATATGGTCCCTGCACAGCCTGTTTCTGCCTCAAAGACTCTCTTTCTTGTTGGCATTGCTGTATCCTGTATTCTGTTGGGAAAACCCTTTCTGAATCTTTAGAAGAGTTTATTTCCTTCTTTGGATTCATAACTATTCAAACATTAATGGTAGACAAAAGTGCAATTTTCTATCAGGAACTTTAATTCTAGACTTTAAATGGACCAGGCCTTGTGCAAACAGTAATTTAACTACTCTGAGAAAAGTGACTGTTCCCGGAGAACTTAAAATAAAACATAGCATCGTTCATTAAGACTGCAGAGATCACATAATAATGTGATTGAAGAGAGATGGGGTCCTTGGGAAGCACTGCTCACTTTTGTGGTGAACCACAGTAATAAAGCAAAACTATCTTGTGTTCAAGTGACAGAGAACGTGGGGAGGGGCGACCATATGAAGATTTATGACCATTGATAGTGTTTCAATCCAATTGTTCATTGAAGAGCTTACTATTGTTTTCTGGATTTCATAAAACCTGTTAATTTAACAGTTTGTAGCCTGCCCTTTGCCCATCTGCTGCCTATCCTTCTCTGTTTGTTTTTGTGATTTTTGCTATCACTTAATTCAGTTTCAGCTTGCAAAGTTTGCCTTTTGTTTTCTCTTAACATTACACTTACAATTCCAATAATAGTGACTAAGTTGTGTTTTTTCTGATTCAGCCTTTGGAGGATTTTTTCCTACCCTTCCAGGTGTGGATAATTGGGAAGAGATAGGAAATCATATGAACCAATCTTGTTTCAGAAAATACAGCTTATGAAAGGAGCAATATAAATATTAATCACAGATTACGTAAATTTACTTATTAAAATTAAGATTAAAATTAAGAGAAATGTAAATTTTTATTTAACAAATATTAAGCGCTATTCTTTCTAGAGAACTGTGGTAGATTTTGGAGGAAATACAAAGATATATAAGATATGGCCCCTGCCCTAATGGAACTTAGAATGTGATAGAGGGATATGGTACATACACAGGTAACTGTAATATAAATATAGCTTTTAAAGTTTTTGATTTGTTATTGATTTGTTTTTATGTTACAGACACTTATAGATTACTCTCACTTTGTGGGAGATCTCTTGAGACAAAGTAAAACATTTAAATAAAACGAATAACGTAGTAATCTCATCTAAAAGTGTATGCAGCATTTTACATTTATGATTCCCTTTTCTCCTCTAACAAGACGCAGGTAGTTGGCACAGTGAATAAATATGGAGACTAGAAATCAGGAAGACTGAGGTCAGATGCACACTTAAACAGTTGACTAGCTGTGTGACCCTGGGCAAGCCACTTAACCTCTCTGTTTGCCTCAATTTTCTCATTTGTATAATGGGGATGATGATGATTGTAGCATCTACCTCCCAGGGTTGTTTTGAGGTTAAAATGTGATAATATTTGTAAAACACTTTGTAACCCTTGAAACACTACATTGTTTAGTAAAAATTAGCAGACATCAATTTTCTTTCCTTCCCAACCCCCATCCCATTGAAATAAAAAAGAAAAATAAATTTCTTAAAACAAATATACATATACAATTATTCAGATATATGTGTGTATATCTGTATTTGTGTCTGTGCCTATGTATCTTTCTGTATATATAGATATGTGTATATTTATCTCTATCTATCTATCTGTCTATCTATCTATCTATCCATCTATATCTGTTTCCTCATTCTGTACCCTAATTCTTCATCAGTCTTCAGAAATCTACAACTGAAGGGCTCTTTCCTTTGTTGTGGTTCTTTCCTTTGGAGTCTGAGTTTTCACTGAAGTGGGTAGACCACTGTGGGATTATAGAGTTAAAGCTGAATTATACCTTAGAGGTCATGCACTGACAACAAGAAGAAAAGCTCAGTTACTTAATTTTACAGATAAGAAAACCTTATTGTTAAAAACTGCAGTAAAAAAGCATCTCTCATTAACCTGAATCTTTTCTTTAAATTTCCTTTTAAAGTTTTTTCTCAATTACATGTGAAGCAAAAAAAAAAATACTAGTTTTCTTTTTAAATTTTGAGTTTTAAATTCTCTTTTCCCCTCACCCCTCCCCAGGCAAGCAGATTGATATTGATTATACATGTGGAGTCATGTAAAACATTTCCATTTTAGCTATGTTACAAAACAGATACCCCCCCCCCCCCCCAAAGTGTGCTTTAATTTACGTTCAGACTCCATCAGTTCTTTCTCTGGAGGCAGATAGCATTTTTTATCATGGGTCCTTTGGAACTGTCTTGGATTGTTGTAATGCTAAGAATAGCTAAGTCATTCACAGTTTATCATCATTACAATATTGCTGTTAGTGTGTACAATGTTCTCTTGCTTTTGCTCATTTCACTTTTTATCAGTTCATAGGTCTTCCTAGGTTTTTCTAAAAGTATCCTCCTCATCATTTCTTTTAGCACAATAGTAGTATTCCATCTCAATCATGTAGTAAAACTTGTTTAGCTATTCCCCAATTGATGGGCATCCCCTAAATTTCCAATTCTTTGCCACAACTAAAAGAGGTGCTCTAAATACTTTTGTACATATAGGTGTTTTTCCTTTGATCTCTTTGAGGTACAGCAATTGCTGGGTCAGAGGGTATACACAGTTTTATAGTCCTTTGGCCATTGTTCCCATTTGCTCTCCAGAGTGGTTGGATCATATTAGTACTCCAAGTGCCTGGGGACTGTGTGGCAGAAAATTCCGCAAGCAGTCTCATCTTATATTCACTATACTGTGACATAGTTTACTGTGGTAATCACAGTCTTTACAGGCTTTTGCTCTGTTTAACCCCCATTCTGATCACCAGAGCTCTAAGGAAGGAGCTTAGAGTTCCTTTTCAGTGCAGTCTTCCTTCTGTTCATAGTTCAAAGTAGAGTTATTTCTTTCAGGCCCCTTGCCTGCTGAAGAAGCCAATGTCTTTTCTGAATAATACCTGTAGGTTCTAAATCAAAAGTCTTTTCTTAGAACTACAAAAAGTGACTATGTGGCAAAGCAGTTAGGGTGCTAGACCTAGAGTTAGGGGGACCTGAGTTCAAATTTGGCCTCAGACATTAGGTCCCTAGGCATGTTACTTAACCATCTCAGTTTCCTGGTCTGTTAAATGAGGCTAATAATAGCATTTAACTCCTGTGAGGATAATATGAGACATTTGTAAAGTGCTTTGCAAAACTTGAAAGTTCCACATAAATTCTAGCTAGCTATTATTACTATTAATTTAAAACAAATCAAATTTCTTTTCTCCAGGTCCTTTCAGTCTATCCAGAAAAATTCTGCCAGGACTGATCCTAGCTCCCAAGCCTTGTTAGCTGGTTTCATCAATATATTACTTCTCTGGCTGTCCCCTGAAGCTCTACAACTTGCATTAATCTTCATGCTTTCTGAATATCCAATTTCTTTTAAGACAGCTTCATCTCTACTATTTTTCTTCTCACTTTCTAACACCTCTTAAATTGTTTTCTCTTAAAACTTGGTAGTAATCCCCCATTTCTACCTTCTGTCCTTCTATTCTGCATCATTACATCTGCTGTGTACACGTTTAAGGATGAGAAAGTTGAGAGGCCTTGAGAGTTTGCATGATTAGTCCAAGGACCCCACAGCCAGTCTAGAACAGAACTTGGGCATGATTGCAAGTCTTTTTGCATTACTGCTGACCTAATTTCCTCTTCATGACCTTCACTTTACATAGTTAATGCTTATGTTTGTATTTTATGATTTTTGTCTGCAGTGAAACTGAAATTTGTGTAAGTTGGAGGAGGAAAACGCTCACAGGCAGAGAGATTTGTTGTTGTTTTCTATGAAGCTAACAAGCTAGGGGCAGCTAGGTGGTGTAGTAGACAGAGTGCCCAGTCTGGAGTCAGGAGAAATTCAAATGTGGCCTCAGACACTTACTATACTAGCTGTGTGACCCCGGGCAAGTCACTTAACCTCATTTGCCTTAGTCTTCTCATCTGTAAAATGAACTAGTGAAGGAAATGGCCAACCACTCCAGTATCTTTGCCAAGAAAACTCCAAATGGGATCCCAAAGAGTGGACGCGCCTGAAACAGAACAAAAAACTATCAGTACATTTTAAACATAATAACGTACCAGCCTCAAAACATAAGGCTTATTATTACAACTAGATAGATAAATAAAGGCATAGCAAAGAGATATGTCCAAGTAAATAAATAAGTGACATGTAGTTTAGGTGTTGCACCAACCTCCAACTCTTCTCAGGCTTCCTCTCCCTCCTTGGGCTAGGACCAGTTTGTTCACTCACCCTGCGCCTGCTTTGGCACATCAGATGGGTCTCTTGTGGGATGGCCATCCGCTACAACTCAGAGTCTCAGGGTCCTAGGAATTATTCTGGTTGATGATATATACCCTTGTTACTTGCTAGGGTAGCCTCTGAGCCATTAGTGGGGTACTACCATTTTACATAAAATCATTTACAATGAAGCCATTAAAAATATGAAACATTTGCTCTGTGAAAAGACAAAAACAAGAGTAATCTTAACATATACTCAATAGAAGACCAAGACCAGAATAATCAGGATATATCAGTACACTCACAGATCTGTTTTCACACTTTTCTCCAATAGATACAGTATCTGTTGAGGGGAGAGTAGCCTTTTATAGAAAATAGCAGTTATATTTTGATTGGGTCGGGCAAATGAAACCAGAGACTGAAAGGATAAAGAATTATGTGAATAAGGATACGAGATTTAAATATGCTTTAAGGGAAAAAAAAATCAAAAAGGGGATTGGGAAATGGAGGGTGAGCAATAAAGGGACTTGAGAATTACATGCATCTGGCTTAAGTACATTCAAGTATCTGTAGAGATGGAAACTGAGAAGGAAAGGTTAGTCAATATGCCACAAGTGGCTGCATCCTAAATAGCTTTCCCAGAACAGCTCTGAACTTTGTGTAACACGCCATATGCATTTGGAAGGGAGATACACGTATAGCTGAGAATTGTGAATTCCATACCTAACTACTGAAGAGTGTGACTTTCTCTCAAGCTGTATGTGGGTACACATGCATATTTAAGAATTTCATCTACTACTACTGTGACAACCAACACAGAACAATGTAGTTGGGGAGATATTTTTCAGCTGAAGCTAAGCCAGTGACAGTTTTAAAGACAACTCTGACAAAATGAGAGCACAAATGAACATATTTATAGAGTTCAGTCTGAATCTGTAGAACATGCTTTACACTACAACTGCTTCAACAGAAAGCACCAAGAATCCTAGTGAAGCTGTTGTGAAGACTTACCATTGAAGGTACATTATTTTCCCTTTGTGAGTCGGGTGAACAGGACCACTCCAATACTATGCTCTGTAGTATTGGTTCTCAGTGTCTTAGAACTTCATTACAAGCAGCTCACTAATGTTTGATTTTACAGATGACACATTGGAAGATGTTACTTGCCAGAGGTCATATAGGTAATAAACAATCAGAGTCAATATTTGAACCAAGGTCCTCTGATTCCAGGGCCCATACTCTTCCCATGTTCCACATTCCCTTTTATGTGAATCATATGCTAATGGCTAGCCTGTATGGCTAGGTCTGGAAGAGACATACAAAATGATGTGAATGACTCTTTATAAGGAGAAATTTTTAAAAGTGGAAACTCGATTTAGTGGTTAGGATGAATATGCTTTTAAGTTATGCTGGTTGTGCCCTGGCACACACCAATGTGTTTTTAACTTAATCACATGACTCTCTTAAAATATGAATTGCTATGTTATGTGATAAGTACTAACTTGTGTGATATTAATATTTTAGAAATGAATAGAAAGACTGTGTTTGCTTGTAGCATGAGTCCTCATTACTATATCATTGCTTTACCATTGTTTCTCTCTTTTACTACGCAATTGAGTGTGTATGTTATTCCCTCCTTAAGCCAAATTCAATGAGAGTAAGGTTGTGTCATTCCCTTTCACCTTCTGAAAAGCTCACAGAAGAGAATAATTGCTTCAGAATTAGATTGGAGCAAATGGAAGCTAATGATTTTATCAGAAACCAATATACTATTAAACAGATCCAAACAAATGAAAAAATAGAAGGCAATGTGAAATAGTGCATTGAAAAAACCACTGACCTAGAAAATAGATCTGGGGGTGAAGGATAGGTGGCACAATGAATAGAGCACAGGCCCTGGAGTCAGGAGCACCTGAGTTCAAATCCAGCCTCAGATGGTTGACACACTTGTTAGCCATGTGACTTTGGGCAAGTCACTTAACCCCAACTGCCCTCAAAAAAAAATAGGAAAATAGATCCAGGGTAGAAAATTTAAAAATTTTTAAAAATCCAGGGTAAAAATAAAAAAAAAAATTATTGGACTACCTGAAAACCATGATCAAAAAAAGAACCTAGAAATCATCCTTCAAGAAATTCTCAAGGAAAATTGCCCTGACATTTTAGAACCAGAGGGCAAAATAGAACTTGAAAGAATTCATCAATCACCTCTTG
>CM053587.1:225616231-225671266 GCA_028646515.1 Pseudochirops corinnae
ACACAGGCACTGTGGTAGGGAGATCCATCCTGCCCTACCGGAAAGTCAGAGGGGCAAAGGGAGCACATACAAGAGAGCATACTGGGGGAGGGGTTATACGGTGGGATGATTGTTTTGGGATGGTGGGTAGGGGAAAGATGGGGAGAAAATTTGTAACTCAAAATCTCGTGGAAATCAATGATGTAAACAAGAAAATAAATAAATTAATAAAAAAATTTTTAGAAAATTAAGAGCACTGGAAAAAAAACACAGATTAGAAACAACAACAATAAAAATAAAGAAAAGGTATACTTCAATCAGCATTCAGATTCCATCAGTCCGTTCTTTAGAGATGGATAGCATTTTTCATTATAAGTCCTTCAGAATTGTCTTGAATTATTCTATTTCTGAGAATAGCTAAGTCATTTGCAGTTGATCATCATAAATGTTGCTGTTACTGTATGTATTGTTCTCCTGGTTCTGCTCATTTCACTTTGTCAGTTCGTGTAAGTCTTTACAGATTTTTCTGAGAGTATCCTGCTCATCATTTGTTATGACACAATAATATTCCATCACAGTCATATACAACAACTTGTTCTGAAGTCATTCCCCAATTGATGACCATCCCTTCATTTCCAGTTCTTTCCTATCATAAAAAGAGCTGCTGTAAATATTTTTGTATTGTGAATATATTCTTATAGAATGATATGAGAAGGTTCTGGAGTTAGAAATCATCAAATGATATTAATTAGATCTTAGCAGATGAAAACTGGTTAATGATGTGGGAATCATTTTTTAATCTGGTATGTATGGTCAGACTAGTTAGAGCAAAGATTAAAATCAACACCAACTCAGAAGAATGAGAACAATGAGAATACAACACTACACGTGGTTATGATTGTATTGCTACAAGCTATTCAAGCTTTTGATCTTCGAAAAAGTAAAATGAATAAAGGAATAAACATGAATACAAACTATCACCATTTCTATACTTATCTACTCCTGTAGGATCAGGGATATCATTGGTCTAGGAAAATTCCCAATGAAATTCCATTTTGCAATTCAGATCTGCAATTTGCAGCCTTAGAAAGGTCAGTGATTTGGCCAGTCACATAGCCTAGCAACCTAGATCTTCCTGACTGATGCTAGCTCTCAGTCTTTAGGTTGTGCTACCTATCCACATAGAAAATTAACACATGTAAATATTTGTCACAAGAAGGTCCTAAGATCCAGGAACTGCTATAGTGATCAAAGTATTGACCCATTGCTAGGCAGCAAAGGGCAACACCATTTTCTATTATAAGCTCATTTGCAAAATATTCTAGAGAAGAGTGATGAAAGATCATGAGCCGTACAGGGTCTCTTTCAGCTATCCTGAATGAAATATCAAATATCAAAGAACAGTGGAGGGGAAAATGAGTCTGAGCAAAACCTGACAGGAAACCCATTTAAATCAGATAATTCCAAGAGTAACATGTTTCACAGGCATAACCTAAGTCTTCTTAAGTCTAAAGTTGACTCTTTACCATGCCATAGGTCATTAATCATCTAGTCAGTTGATAAGCATTTATTAAGTGTCTACTAATTATCAAACACTGTGCCATGTGTCAGGTGCAAAGACAAAAATGAAACTATTCTTGCTGTCAAGGAGCTTACATTCTGTTGAAAGAGATAACTTGTTCATATACAAACATTCAGAATGAATTCAAAATAATTATCAGGTAATTTGGGGGAAGGGCACTAACAATTGGAGTGGAGGAATCAAGAAAGGGTTCAGGTAGAAGGTGGTGCTTGAGTGGAATCTTGAAGAAGTTAAAGGAATCTTTGAGTGATCATGCAGTGGATATGCATTTCAGACATGAGGGACAGCCAGTGCAAAGGCATGGAGCCAGATGATAGGGTATTGTGTGTGAGGAATAGCAAGAAGGCCAATTTGACTCTACTTGAGGGAAATGAGTATAACGAGGCTGAAATGATAGGTTGGACCTGGGTGGATAGGGCTTTAAAAGACAAATAGAGGAGTTTACATTTATCTTAGAGGCAATATGAAACCAGTGGAGTTTAGTAAAGCAGGGAGTGACAGAGTTAGACCTATGCTTACATAAAATGTCTTTGCCATTTGAGTGAAGGATGTATTGGAGTGGCAAAGTCTGGTAGATGCACTAGTAGGGTAGTGAAAAGTCTAGTTGAGAGATGATAAAGACTTGAACTGTGTTGGTAGATGTAATAAAAGAGGATAGATATAAGAGATTCAGTGGCTGATCAGTGTCCAGACCTATGGTTTAATCAATGTAGGTTGTTCTGAGTGAGGAACTATCTCTATAAATGCAGACATTCAGCTTTTATATAATTTATAGCTTAAGAGAGTTGTCTGGGGCTATGGTGGTAAAAACCCCAAAGTTTGCAAATGATTATACATGTGGGGTATTGGATATGAGGAAGAGGGAGGAACAGAATGTGCCATAGAAGTTATGAATCTGTGAGATGGATGGTGAATGCCTTGGACAGCAATGAGAAATTTCTGAAGAGGGATTGATTTTGAGGAAAAGATAATTAGTTACTTTTTGGACAAGTTTGATTTGAGATGTTTGTGGGCCATCCGATTTGAAGGCTTCAATAGACAATTGATAATAATGCCTTAGAACTCAGGAAAAAGACTGGGGCTGGAGATGTGGAGATGGAGATAGAGGTTGAGATAGGGTACACACTCACATACACATATACTTAGACACAAAGATATTTGGAGTCATCTGTATATAGATGGTAATTAAATCAATGGAAGCTAACGAAAGAGAAAAGAAGAAAAAGTGTTAGAGCTCTGGGTTACAATCATGGTCAGGGAAACAAAGTAGATAGAGGAGCAGTCTGACTAGCATGAAGAGGCCCAATCAACCAATTCCTTAATCGGTAAATACTTCTTAACTGTCTGTTTTTTGCTAGGCACTGTGCTAAGCACAGGTGATACAAAGGGAGGACAAAAGAGAGTAGTAGGTGGTCAGTAATGTCAAATACTGCAGAGAGGCCAAGAAGGATGAGGACTGAGGGAAAAAAATCAGATTTGGCAATTAAGATATTGTCCATAACTTTGCAGAGAGCACTTTCATTGGTGTGATGAAGTCAGAGGCTTCAAAAGTGAGTGAAAAAAGGAAATGCAGGCAGCAAGAAGGCAGCAAGTATAGGTTTTAGGAGATTGAGACAGGGAGGAGAGGATCTAGAATGACAGCTTTAGGGCTGATAGAGTTTCATGAATGTTTGAGACAAAAAAGAGTAATAGTTACTTACTCATTTCTACAATGTTTTTAAGAGAATGATCTACAAATATAGCTTTTCTTAAATGATTTTCCACATCAGACTGTGTCTTCACAGTTGGACAGTTGTTGACTGATATGTGTAGGGAATAGAGGATTCTGCTGCGTGTGTTGTTTATAGATATAAAAAGTATTTGATTCAGTAGAGCAAAATGTATCCTTAAAAGCTCTTTCCCAACAAGGTATCTCTATTGCATACATTAATGTCATGTAAGATTCCTTGATAGATGCAGCCACAGAAATAACTTTGTTCAATGATCTTCTAATTATTACTTTCAAATGAGACATAAAACTTGGGTGCATCTACTTACCAAATGTGTTCATCACTGTCACAAAGGATATCCTGTGTAGAGTCCAAATCTAAGAGGGATTCCACATACATAGTAAGCTTTTCCACATGTTCCTGTTTATAGATGACATTGTAATTATGGAGGAAAAGTTTAGAACAGGGGTGGGGAACCTGCAGCCTTGGGGCTACATGTGGCCCACTAGGTCCTCAAGTGTCACCCTTTGACTGAATCCAGACTTCACAGAACAAATCTGTTGTTCAGTCAAATGGCTGCATTTGAGGACCTAGAGTGCCACATGTGGCCTCAAGGCTTCAGTTTACTACGCTTGCTCTAGAATATTACAGAGGCTCCTCCATGACATCTATAACCATTCAGAAAGCTTTGCAGTAACACAGGATAAACCAAATTGATGAAGAATGCCTGTTAATCATACTGTGAGACATAGCTGGGCAGGTATCTATCTCATTGAATTAATCCCGATGTGTATCATGGAAACACAGTGAGAAAGGGCTAGGCCCATCATTGAACAGAATTGGCTAGATTGTATTTGGGAAATGGCACAGTACTTTCAAGAATCCTGAACTGTGCCTAACTCAAAAAATAATTTTTTTAGGAAGGCAAGAAGCGAATATTTATTAAGCACCTGCTGCATTTATTTAGCCTGGCACCATGCCGAGGGCTTTACAAATGCTATCTCATTTGATCTTCACAACAACCCTCAGAAGCACGTGCTGTTATGGATCCCATTTTATGGTTGAGCCAATTGAGACAGAGAGGTTAAGTGACAGCCCTAGTAAGTGACTGAGGCTGGATTTGAACTCAGGTCTTCCTGACTTCAAGTCCAGTGCTCTGTCTTTGTTGTTCTATGTCTGTGGGAATCACTGAATACCATACTTTTTGAATAATAAAACTTTTGTTCTGGGCAGATCCTTTAACCTCTCATTGTTTCACGCAAGTCTCTACTATTGCATTCGAAGAGCAGGTGCCAGCCTGTGTGAGTAGAGGAAGTTTCCTCCCAGGAATTTCCTTACCCCAGTAAAATCCCAGATCTGATGCAAAATAAAATAATCAAAGGAGAAACTAATAGACATATGGTAAGCATATGTAGGCTACACACCATATATCTATTCATCACCTTGAATGTAGGAAGTAGCATCAAAGATTATTGTCCAGGAAATATTTATTTGGAAAATGAGCTAGTCTGGTCATATACTAAAACTAAGTGATAACAGATAAGCTTGAGTGCTTCACTTATTTCCATAGAATGTTAGAAGATCTCCTGCACACTGGGTAACTCTTCTCTGGAAGAGCATAGGTATGATAATAGACAGATGAGAAGTACCTGAGATTGGAATCTATCTCCACAACCAAGGGGAAATAAAACAAGACACTATTGATGCACATTCAGATAGAAGCACTCGCTTATGGTGGTGTGGATAGGCAGGATCTGCCAATGATTTGTGAGCCTAAAAACTCTCAATAGTCATTTGTAAAATAACTAATTTATTTTCTTCTCAGTTTCACAAAATAAATGGCGAACACTTGTTCAAGTAATGCACATGATACTTTGAGCTCCATGAAGGAAGAGGCTCTTGGTTTTGTGGTAGAATGGAATTCAGTCCAAAGCCATTCATTTTTACCATTGATTTTTTTTTTTTAAGGGACATGGTAATGTGTTAGAAAGAATGCTGAGAATGAAATCAAGAGAGACCTGGCTGAAGATCTTCTTCATGAGCATGTTCTTTGGGTTACCTGAATTTCTGAATCCCAGTTTCCTTATCTAAAAATAATGATAAAAACTATGTTGTTGAATTTTTGTTAGCATCAAATAGTACTTTATCAGTCTTAAAAGAATTATGTAAATGCCAGCTATTCATTCCATCAATCAACAAGCATTTATTACATGCTTGTCATTCACGAACAAGTATTTGACAATAGGGATACAAAGAATGAAAGGATGAATCATTCCATACTCTATTGTGGACTTTTGTCATCATCATTATTACTATCATTGGTCCAACTGGCTTTGATTATATTGTGGAAAGAGCACCAGATCACAGACCCTGTGTGAATCACCTGACCTCTCCATGTCTCAGTTCCCCCAACTACTAAAAGGACACAGAGAGTAGAGGCAGCTGGGTGGTGCAGAGGGTGCTGAGCCTGGTGTCAGGAATACCTGAATTCAAATTTGGCTTTAGTCACTTACTAGCTGTGTGATCTTGGGCAGTTCATTTGTGTTTGCCTTAGTTTCCTTAAGTATAAAATTGGGATGAGAAATGATGGCATCACATATTGGTAAATCGTGACTCCTCTGCAGGACTGAAGAAATAAATCAGGAAACTTACAAAGTGTTTTGCAAAGTTTGAAGCACTATTTAAATTGTAGTTATTATCATTATTACTTTACAGGCTTCATATATGAGAATCGAGTGGAAATCATACATGGGAAAGAATTTTTAAGAAGCTAAAATAGTATAATCTGCATTATTTTTATAATCATAGGATGAGATGAAAAATTGTGGTCCTGTTGCCAAATAGAGCCTGGGTATACTTCTCTGGGTCAACCACAAATGCTGTGAGATAATTTGGTCTAACTGTCTCATCTTGCTTAAACTTAATGGAAGTAGAAATTATGCTAGTATCTCTTCCTGGCACTGTTTCATGATTAAATGGCTAGTAAGGGAGAGTTGAATTGCTCACAGTACTGTTAATGTCCCCCGGTCCTCAAAATCTGTGTTTCAGCAGGGCATATGGAATCTCATTTGGCCCTGGGCCATAGGTTAATTGGATTGATAGCAAAAGTCACATCTGAACATTTCACCTCATAAACTATTTAAAGTAAAATAATAAAGTAAATTGTGTGGTAGTTCTCAGGATTATTAAATGATTTCTTTTAAAAATGCTTAACCAGGAACTTTTAGAATGTTATACATACAGAGTACAATTTTTGCTCTACTACCCTTTTAGACAGTGAAAAGACCAGGTTTCCATGGATTGTCTCTTAGGCCCCATTGCAATGTCATTCAGCAAAATAAATAAAAAACAATGGATTTGGAGTCGGAGCATCTGTTTAGAGGTCTTTCATGTCCACTGTCTATGTTACTATTTGCCTTAGTTTCCTTATCTATAAAGTATTGATAATTTTATGACTACCTTATAGAGAGCTGATGTAGGAAAAAAAATTTTTTTAGTGTGTTATGTAAATCATATAAGATCTTACCTATTACTTTTTAGTCACTTCGTTTGTCCCAGGTAATTGAGGGGGAGGGAATATAATACTTTTTTTTAAACTTGTGAATTGCCTACTTCCAAATATCTTATAGTCTTTAAGAAAAATCAAGTGAATCCTCTTGTCATTTTTGTAAGGTGTATACAAGGCAGATAATATTATAATAATAATATATTTTTATGTAATGTCATATTAACTCAAATGCCTTTTTAGAAAATGAAAGTAGTTAAGATTTCAGTGATACTTATGAGACATTTATACCTGTTTTATTGAGTCCATGTATATTTTAGTTAATAAAGGGGAAAATGAGGAACATTGCTATGTTTTATGGAGCTTTATCATTCAAATAGGACTTGATTGCAAAAATTGCATCAAATTGCCAATTTTTGTTTTCTGAAAAATCCATTTTTATAGCAACACCTTGCTTCCAGTCCATGCTGTAAATGAAAATTTATATTGCATCTTGGTTTTACAAGTGAAAGGATAGAAAAGGCCTATCACAACCATATGGAGCCTTGGAAACCTTGTAGGATTTGGAGTCAAGGCACACCTTAGTTTCAGTTGTGGCTCTGCTACTTATTATTGATGTGATCTGGAACAAGTCACATGTATCTTTGGGTCTCAGTTTCTTTATCTGCAAAGTGAGTTGAGTGGACTTGTTGTTCTCTAACACCTCTTCTACTTTTATGTTTCTGGTCTTCTGAACCCATAATCTAGCATAATTCTGGACACATGGTATAGATGCTTCATAAATTTTGTACTTGTCTGATTGTTTAAGTGTTCCATACAGTGTAGAATAGAATCCTGGTCTTTTTTAATAGTTCCCTAACTTAACTCCTCAATTGACCTAAAATAAGATCCCTTTTAAAACAGCTAAAGAACTTAACTGGTAAATCCACACTTTTCTTCTGGGTAGGCCTTGTAATATAAAGCACAGAGAATAAGAACAGGGTGTCAGAATAGCATTGAGATCCACAGCTTTGCTGTTGCTGCTCCTGCCACTCGCTGCCTTGTTTGATCAGAAAGCCATCACTTACTGATCTGTGCTTTAGTCCTCCATCCTAAAATAGAGATTCTACAATCTGCTCATCCCCAAAGAATATTGTGGAGGTTATAAACATGTTCTCATTCACCTGCTTTGTCTCTTGAAATAAAGGTGATGTGTTAGGATGGAGGCACAAATAATAGAATCTTACAGTAGTATAGGTTTTCCTTTATGGAAAAAAAAAGCTTATGCAAAATATTAATACCAAAACCTGATTTTCTCCAGGAAACATAACTTAGTAGAATTAAGCATTCTTCTGAGACTCTTTGCTTAAACTGATAATGATAAGTTTACTTCAAAGATACATAATCTTAATTACTAAAGTATGCTTCTGTAGAAATGTTTATGTTCTTTCTCTCTAGGTACAGTTGCATGTGTGGGTTTAACATCTTTCTTTGTATTTTCTCCTATAACTTAGCAACTTCACTTGTTTTTTACCCTCTTTATTTAGTATCAAGCTTCTTGCCATAGAAACACAGATCCAAATGTCATAATCAACATGATTGACTTCTAATTAATTGATATGAAAATACATGATTTTTTGATCCTAAAACAATTTGTTTCAAGCAAAACGTTCTATTTTTTGCTTTCATAAAGATGTAGCCAGATGGTCAAGTGTGGTTTTGTTCACTACTCTAGTGATAGAAAAATGAGCAGGACTTACTCAATCAGAGCAGTGTTTTTCGTCTAAAATAGAAAAGTCCAGCAGGGGCAAGGCTTTGGGACCTTTATAAGGTCCCTTTGTACTAATACAGAGTCTTTTGGGTTATTTAGCATAAAGACTTTTTGTATTTTAAACATTTTTGAACGGACAAGCATTTATTTTCTTTCCCTCCCACCCATGTCCCCATTTAAGAGATAAAAAAGAAAACAAAAACCCAGAACAAATATTTATAGTCAAGCAAAACAAATTTTTCTCCAATTGTTTCTGTTAAAAAAACATTTGTTTCATTCTGCCTCATCAATCCATTGTCTTTAATGTAGAGACTTAAAACAGAATTTGAGGCAGACACTATGGATGGCAGACTAGTACATATGCCATTGGGCCTTATTTAAGTGACCATTGGGTAAAAAGTTAATGAATATAAAATGAAAAGAAAGGAGAAAAAGGTGTTTGTAAATAGTGCAGTGTTTTGGGGAGATGCAGGATGAAGGCAAGAAAAATATACACACACACAGACTTTGTTACATTGATCATTCCCTTACGTCTTTCAGTTTCTAATTTAATGGCCTCCTTTGAAGACTTGCACAGAAATAGCTTTCTGTCGGTGGGAACAGTGTCCTGGTGGCTGAGTGGGTGGGGCAATGGAAAATATACTAGACTCAGTGTTAGAGGACCTAGTAGAAAACATTAAACTCAGAGTCAAGAATATCTGGGTTTAATACACACTCAATTGGGTATCTTACCCTACAGGAAAGTAGGGAGGAAGGGGATAAGAGGGGGGCTGATAGAAGGGAGGGCAGATTGGGGAGAGGGTAGTTAGAAGCAAACACTTTTGAAAAGGGACAGGGTCAAAGGAGAAAATACAATAAATGGGGGGCTGGATAGGAAGGAGGGAAATATGGTTAATCTTTCACAGTATGATTACTATGGAAATGTTTTGCATTAATACATATGTATAACCTATATTGAATTGCTTATCTTCTCAGTGGGAGTGGCTTAGGAGTGGAGAAGGGAGGGAATCTGGAACTCAAAGTTTTAAAAAACAAATGTTAAGAAAAAATTTTTTAAAAATTGTTTTTTACATGCAACCAGGAAATAAGATATACAGGCAATAAAGTATAGAAATCCATCTTGCCCTACAAGGAAGTAAGGGGAGGGGGAGAGGGGGATATAAGAGAAGGCAGATTGGGGGAAGGGGTAATCAGTATGCTTGCCATCTTTGGGTGGGGTAGGGGAGAGATGGGAATAAAATCTGTAACTCAAAATCTTTGGGAAATTCATGTTGAAAATTAAAAACAAATTTAAAAAAAGAATATCTGGGTTTAGGTACTGGCTCTGCTGCTTGATGAGTAGTCTTGGGATAAGTCATTTAGTCCCCCCTTGCCCAGCTCTCCAGCTTCAGTTTCTCCATATTGAAAATGGGGACTTTAATACTTGTACTGCCGATGTCTCACTCAATAATTTTGAGGCTAAAATGGGATAGCTTATGTGAAAGCATTGTGTAACCATAAAATACTATATAAATGAAAGTTACTATTAATAATAATAATAATGCATGCCAACTGACTGCATTTCCTGTAGCACAATATCTACCAAGTTTGTGGTCAGACTTATCTGCCATATATCTTTCCCTGAAGCCTATTCCTTACTAGATTACACGTGTTTCCTCTTGCCATAAGTAATTTTGCCTTGCCTTTAAATGAAAAGAATTCAACCTGCGCATAAAATATAGCAAATTCTAATAGAACATAGGGAAAACATTGCTAATTATACTTTAACATCTCATTTCCCAGATGATATGGGAAGAAATTTGTTGTTGTTGCTTTCATTCCTTTCCACCAGAAAGTCCATTGAAATTTGTAAAACAAAAAACCTATAAAATTCACTGTATTTTCAATCAATCAGTCAACAAGAATTTATTACATTTCTACCACATACCAGGCATTGTGCTAGGTACTGGGGAGTTTGCATTCTCAAATGAAAGACAACATACCATAGGGCAGTGGTGGCCAGGGAAGGGAATTTTAGTTTGGGGAGTCACAGGGAGGAGTGGTGATTGACCTGCTCTTTCTCTAAGAAATGATAGTCTTGATTTGATTACTTTTTCCAGAGGGAAAGATGGAAAAGGTGGTTGGGGTTGCACAAGATGATCATTCATAGATAAAGAGCATGGTTTAGGACCATTTCCATATACTGGGTAAGAGAGATAATACTTCACCTTTCTGGCCCTAAGCCCATGTCTCAGTTCCAGAGCTGAATGGATTAACTCCCTTGGGGAAGAAGCTTTGAGCTCTGGAGATCAAATTGGGACGATATTTCAAGTGGAAAACTAATAAGCAGGGCATATGGCAAGATGCTTGGGGTGATGGCTTGATGGTTCAATGAACTGCTTCAATTTGGTGTCTCAGGTATGGTGAGATTACGTCTACTGAAACAACTTGCTTTCTTTCGCGAATGGAATATGATAGCAGTATGATGTAGTAGTGATTGAGCGCAGGATTTGGATCAAGAAGACCCACCTTTGATTCTTGCTAGCTCTATGACCATGGGAAGTACTGGCTCTGCTGCTTGATGAGTAGTCTTGGGATAAGTTATATCTTACCCTGTAAGATTGTAGCAGCAAGCACCCTAGCATACCCACCATGACTGCTAGCACAAGTTCTTTGATCTGCTTTTCTAAAGGAAAGCAACTCAAAAAGGGGTTAACACTTGTACTTTAATCAAATATATATCATTTACCTAGTTCAGGGGAAAAAATCAGAACCTTCTTTTCCTAATCTATATTTCAAGTGTATACTTCATACAGTAGTTGTGATGCTCAAGAGTAACATGCCAGGTTTTATCAGAATGGTTTATTAAAAATTTTCACGTATTTAGTATAATGAATTTTATGTCACTGGGTTAGAGGGAATTTTTAAAATTAAAATCACCCTCTGAAATAGATGTACATAATTCATTTTGTATTTTTGTACCTTAGTTTTTCAAGATGTTTTCTTTGAAGTCTCTAGAAGAAAAAATTACTTTTCAGATAGTCATGCATGTTGGTGTGGGTCTTTAGGACTCCAGTCTGGCAGTATGCTTTACAGTGGAATGTGGAATGTGTAGATGAGCTAGCTCAGAGAAGAAAAGACCTTTGAGATCTACCAGATTTGTCTGTCTATTCCCTGATATTTGGGAGAAGTAGAGATAGAGGTATTTTTCCATGGAAGACTCAACCAATTTGCTTAAAATTATTTTACTTTGATTTGAGAACTCTTATTGTTTGGATTCCGTAATTCCTACCTATTCTTAATAAATCAACCAGCAAGTATTTATTAAACATCTACTGGGCTAGGTACTAGGGGAGGCTCTCTGTATTCAAGTACAGAAAGTAAAACAATCCCTGCTGGCAGTGCACTTACATAGCAAATATATATAAACGTATACATATGTAGCATAAATATGCAATTAATAAATTAAAATATATACCAAAAAATCAAATACAGGGTAGTTTGGAAGAGAGGACACTAGCAGTTGGGAGCATCAGGAAACTCCATATAGAAGATGGTGCTTGAGCTTTGTCTTCTTACAGAGTATTGGTTCTCAACCTTCCTAATGCTGAAGTCCTTTAATACTCATATGTGGACGTATCTGCATGTGGGCGGGCCCACCTGAAGACGGATAGAGGAGACGCTAGAGGAGCGCTATCTCGGTTCCTAAGACAATCGGAAATATATTTCCCTGTGACCCCTTTGAAAGGGTCGTTCAGCCCCCAAAGGGGTCGTGACCCATAGGTTGAGAACTGTTGTATAGAGGAACCCTGTGAGGCAGAGGTGAGGAGGGAGCACAGTGCAGAGAACACAATCAATACAAAGGCACAGACAGAAGATGGAGTGTGCTGTGTGAAGAACAGAGAGGTGCCGAATTGCAGAGTGTGAGAAAAGGCTTTTCCAGTGAGGCTGGAAAGATAGGTTGGAGTCAGGTTGTATAGAACTCTAAAAGCTAAATGGAGGAATTTACATTTTGTCTTAGAAGCAATGGGAAGCCTCTGAAGTTGGTTGAATGGAGGAGCCACACATGTGGTAAAATTTGTAGGAAGCTTGTTTTATTAAGGACACAGCACTGTATTAGATGGATTAGAGAAACTTGAAACTGAATGACCAGTTAGTAAGCTGTTGTAGTAATCCAGGTGAGAGGTGATGAGGACCTGGACTAAAGTCATAGCTCTGTAAGTAGAGAGAAGGGTTGATTTGAGAAATTTTGTTAAGATTTGGCAGGTAATTGTATATGTGAGGTGAGGGAGAGTGAGAGTGAGAGTGAGGAGTCTGAGGTAATGCTGAGGTGATGAACCTGGGGAAAGGTTCAGAGGTATTGAATTTAAGCTATCACTGGGACATTCATTTTGAAATGTCCAATTGGTGATGTGAAATGAAGTTCTCATTGTTAGAGTGACAGTGCTTTGTCATTGTTTGTCTCCTTCCAATTTTGGGGATGTAATTATTTACCTTTTTAGGTTTCTATTGACTCCTGTATTTGCATTTTAAAGTTTCTAATCATCTCTGAGTATTATATCAACAATGCATGAAAGTCTTCTAATCCATAAAAGATACATTTTTCCCCTCTAGAATTATGCTCAGTATTTGTAATGCTAATGGGAATTTGAAGATCTTCCCTGCCCCTTGATAAGCTTAAGTGAATTTGAGGACATTCTCTGATTTGAAAATATACTCTGCCCCCTAATAGGCTGAATTGTGATCACATGGAGCCTGTAGTGGGAGGCTTGTTTTCAGGAATGCCCACACCTTGTTACTTTGTGATTGGGCAGTGGATTAAGAGGGTTGTGATACCCTGTTGTGAGGTTTTGCTTTGAGGCTAGCTTTAGGAAGAGTTGTGTGATTTGGCCAGATGAGACTCTGGGCAGGTGTTGAGGCCCCTGGCTTTGAAAACCCAAATGTTGGTGCTTTTATAACTAACTAGGTATGGATGTAATGGTCAGACAGCTGGAAGCCCTGTCTGTTGGTCTTTTTTTCTGTACTTTTTGTCTGCTTGTAACTTCTCTTTGTATTCTCTCTGAAGTTCAGGGTACTGACTTTTTCCCCTGAACTAGGTAAATGATATATATTTGATTAAAGTACAATTGTTAACCCCTTTTTGAGTTGCTTTCCTTTAGAAAAGCAGATCAAAGAACTTGTGCTAGCAATCATGGTAGGTATGCTAGGGTGCTTGCTGCTACAATCTTACAGGGTAAATTATTCTTTGTTTTAAGCCATATCTTTTATATTTTGGAATATTATATTCTAAAATTTTCTCTCCTTTGTTAGGAGATGCTGCTAAGTTTTGTGTGCTCCTGATTGTGTTTCCCATTGTTACTTGATCTGTATCTTTCTGGTAGCTTCAAATGTTTTATTTTTTTATCCTAGAAGTGATGGATTTTGGCTCTGACATTCCTGGGAATTTTCATTTTGGATTTTCCATATTTTTTTCTATTATAACTTTTCCCTAAAGAGACTATAAGTTCTAAAAGACCTAGAGAGTTTTCTTATATGATATCTTGAAATATGCTGTGTCAGCTGTCTTATTTATTTTTATGACTTTCAGATAGTCCACTGATTCTCAAGTTATCTTTCCTTGCTTTGTTTTTCAGGTCACTTGTTTTTACTATAAGATGCTTTAAGCTTTCATTGTTTGGTTTTCTTTTTTCAGTTCTTTTTACTGTACTTTATTTCAATATCTCTTATTGTCTCACAGATGTTGTTTTCTATTTGAGGTATTTTAATTTTCAAAGAATAATGTTTCTTGGGCAAGGTTTTATACCTGTTGTGCCAAATAGTCCTTTCTTTTTCTAATTCTTCTATGGTCTTGTTTCTTTTCTAATTTTTTTCTCCTCTAGTTAAGTGATTTCTTTTTCAATTGTTTCTTCGAGTGTTCTCATTTAATTTACAAAATCAATTTTTAACTCTTTTTTAAAACTCTTAATTCATCTTCTAGGAATTCCATTTACATTGTAAGCTCCTTAGGGACTGTCTTTTGACTCTGTTTGTATCCTCAGTCCTTAACTCGGTGCCTAATAGCAGGAGCTCATTAAATATTGCTTGATTAATAGATAATTGAACTTATTTTTTTCTTTCAGGATTTGTTTGTGATGTTTTGGAGTCATTTTCATTTGGATTTGTGCCTTGAGTGTTCCTGTCATCATAATAACTTTATGGTGGGATTTTTTTTTTTAAGCTTCTCATCCTTATAAACCTCACTTGTTGACTTTTGACTTTGCATTAGGGCCAGTCTCTGCACTCTTCTGGAGGAACTGTCTAGTCTTTGTCACACCTGTTTTGTGTCTTTTTAGGTCCTGATGATGTTTTCTTAGGAAATTGAATTATGTCTTATTCCAGGATGTCAGGAACAGCTGTCTGGGAATTTCCATGCTTTCAGTAAGCCCAGAACTATCTTATCTAAGGTGAAGTCTGAATGCTGTCCTTCTGGTCTGAATTCTCCAAGTTCTGGATCTAGATTTGGGTCTGAGCAATACAAATATGAGCTTATCTCTCTGACTGGAGTTCCAGTAGTCTTTGGTGCTGGACTTAGCCACCCTTAGCCTGATGGAAAGCTCTGTGGTTCCAGTGACAAAACTGCAGGCTTCCCTTTGATTTGGGTTTCCTGCCCTAGTTATTCCATTGCAGGCTTTGGACTGGGCGGAGACCTCCTTCTTCCACTGGGGTCAAGGCCACACAGGTTCTTCTGTACTTGTTCCTCTCTCATTATACATCCAAGGATCCATGACTCTACTTTGCTTGGGCTGCTATCTCCTATTACTCCCTCCCCCCATTAGGTGCAAGTTCCCTCCTCAGTCCATATATTCCTGCTACCTGCAAAAGTCGGGTCCTTCTGTTCTATATCCTGGTCTTCTTCTTCTTGATCTGGTACATAACCTCCAGGAGGTCATCACTCAGTAGAAGATGCACAACTGGAACTTGTCTGCAGTGTCTGTAGATTTCTCTATGCCTCTCTTACTGCTGACCTAAGTGCTGAGAAAAAAGTGTGTGTGTGTGTGTGTGTGTGTGCGCTTGTGTGCCCATACCTGCGTATATGTTTTAATTTCCTAGTCGGTACTCAGTCTGGTGCATTTTTTAGATTTTTAGGGACAGTTTGGCTAAACTACTTCCTTATATTCTGCCACTTTGGCTAGTCTTCCCTGAGGTAACTCTGAAATAATATAAGTTGTAGAAGACATGCCAACTTGTATGAATAGAAGTAATTTTCTTATTTGGAAGTTCCCTATACCAACTAAATCAAAAGTCCTACTCCTATCCCATCCCCTATCTGCTTCCTGACCTGGATTCTTAAGTCTCTTCCTGTTGTCCCCTTTCTCCTCAAGCTACCCTGCATTTGTGCTCAGGTCTTTCCAGACCTCAAATACAATACACAGAAACTTTTTTTGACCTTGCTATTTCCGTAAGCTCTTATCTTATTTTTCTTTGTCATTTTAAAAGAAATTCCATTTATACCTATGCTTTTGAGTGTTTTCAGTGGGAATGAGTATTGTATTTTTCTCAAAAATTTTTCTGCATCTATTGATAAAATTATGATTTTTTATTGCTTTTTTATTGATATAATCAGTTATGTTAATAGTTTCTCTTATGTTTGACCATCCCAGCATTCCTGGTATAAATTCCATTTGTATAATCTTTGTAATATATTGTTACAGTCTCTTGGTTAGTATTTTATTTAGAAATTTTGCATCCATATTCATTGATGAAATTGGTCTATAATTTTCTTTCTCTGTTTTTGCTCTTCCTGTTTTAGGTATCAGCAACCATATTTGTTTTATACAGGGAGTTTGGTAGGACTCCTTTCCCTATTTAAAATAATTTATTTAATGTTGGAATTAGTTGATCTTTAAATGTTTGGTAGAATTTACTTGTAAATCCGTCTGGTCCTGATCCTTTTTTCTTGGGAAGCTCATTTATGACTTGTTCAATTTCTTTTTCTAAAATAAGTCTATTGAAATATTCTATTTTCTCTCATTTTAATCTAGGCAGTTTATATTTTTGTAAATATTTGTTCATTTACTTAAATTGTTTAATTTATTGGCATATAATTGGTTAAAATTGACTTAATTGCTTTGATTTCATCTTTATTAGTGACATGTACCCTTGTCATTTTGGATACTACTAATTTGATTTTTTCTTCTTTTTTTGATCATATTAACTAATGGTTTATATGTTTTATTGTTTTTTTCATGAAACCAACTTCTAGCCTTATTTGTTAATTTAATGATTTTCTTACATTCAATTTTATTAGTCTAACCTTTAATTTTTAGGATTTCCAATTAGGTGTTTAACTGGAAATATTTAATTTGGTTTTTTTCCTAGTTTTTAAAATCGCATACTCAACTTACTTGTCTTCTCTTTCTCTGTTTTATTTATGTAAACATTCAGAGATATAAATGTTCCTCTGTTTACTGCTTTTGCTGTATCCCATAAGTTTTGTTATTCTGTTTCATTATTACCATTCTTTTAAATAAAATTATTGTTTCTATGACTTGTTCTTTAACCTACTCTTTAAGATTAGTTTATCTAGTCTCCAAATAATTTTTAGTTTGTGTTTCCATGTTTACTTATTAAATATAATTTTTATTGTATGATGATCTGAAAAAGATGAATTTAATATTTCTGCTTTTCTACATTTAAATGTGTTTCTTGTAAGCAACATATGGTCAGATTCTGATTTTTAATACTTTCTGTATTTAATCCATTTATGTTTTATGGGTGAGTTCATCCCATTCTCATCGAGAGTTATCATTACTAGTTGTGCATTTCCTTCTATCCTATTTTTCATCATTTTTTATCTTTCTCTCCCACTCTTTTTACCCTATCTCTCTTCAGATATCTAATTGACTTCTAACCACTGCTTCCCCAATCCATACCCCTTCTAAGAATCACTTCTTTATCCTATCCTCTCACCCTCTTTTTTCTCTGTGAGTTATCCTTCTAGAATGATGTATATGTTGTTCTCGCTTTTACCCAGTTTTGATGAGAATAAAGTTCTAGCACAGTGGTTATCAACCTTCCTAATGCCGAGACCCTTTAATACTTGTATGTGGGTGTATCTGCATGTGGGCGGACCCTCTTGGAGATTGATAGAGGAGCAATCTCTCGGTTCCTAAGACCATCAGAAATATGTGTTGTCTGACCTGCTTCTGCTCTGACAGTTCTTCCCTTCATGCTTTGTTTGTATGAAATAATTGTTCTATTTTATCTCTCCCTACCCAGTTTTATTTTTTAGGATCATCCCATTATATTCAACTTATTCTTTTCCTCTTAAGTGCCAAATTTCTAGAAATGTTAGTTTGATAATAAAGATATCCATTGCCAGAGTCTCTTCCCCATTTTCAAGGCATTAAAATAAATCTCAGAATTAGATCCATTTTTCGTAGGTGACAGTTCAGGGCATCACATCTCTGCCCAGATCCTTTCTCAAACTGTTTTTTGTCTTCTGGTTCCAGAGCACCACAGAGCTGGACCATGGATCATGCTTTTAGGAACAGGCAAACCTTGTGAGCTCCTGACTGTCTTCCTGTCTTTTACAGCAGCTCAGGCTCACCTATAACAACAGTGAGAGATGAGATGGCAGCTGACTTGTGGGGAAGTTTCTCCTACCTATCTCAGCTGTTTATTCCCATGCTGTCTCAAACACTGTAGTCTGAAACTTACAAAACAAGAGACCCATCTGACAACCAGGCTCTAACAGTCAAGCACAATCAGTAATTCTTCACTACCAAGTAAAATACAAACTTTTTAGCATTCATGGCTTTATGAAATTTGACTTTGCCCTTCTTGCCTAATTTTATACCTCCCTTCATGAGTGGAAAAAAAAAAGCATAGGATTTGAAGTCAGAGCCCGACCTACATTCGTATTTCACCTTAACTACTTACTATGTAGTACTTTTTTTTTTTTTTTTATCACTTTGATTCTCACCTTTCTCATTTGTAAAATGTAGTGTTTGAATTATGTGACCTGGAATGCCTCTCATCTTAGTTTGTCCATGTTTCAGTTCAGTTGCACTATTATTTATAATGTTGTTCTTTTTTCTTTTTGGAGGGGGGAGGGCAGGGCAGTTGGGGTTAAGTGACTTGCCCAAGGTTACATGGCTAGTAAGTGTTAAGTGTCTGAGGTCGGATTTGAGCAAAGGTCCTCCTGACTCCAGGGCTGGTGCTCTATTCACTGCACCACCTAGCTGCCTCATGTTTTCTTGTTCTAATACCTCACATCTCCACACCTTTGGTCAATAGCATGTTCTATATCTGTAATGGATTCCTTTCCAACTTTACTTAAGGGTTCCTGCTTTCCTCTAAGACTAAGACTTGGTGCCACCTCCTCCATGAAGCCTTCCATGATCATTTCAATGGTATAATAATTTTTGAATTATATAGTTTACAAAGTTGACCTAACGATCAAATGACATTATATATGTGTGTGTTTATATATACACATATGTACATGTATATATGTATGCATATGTGTATATATATGTGTGTGTGTGTATATGTCTGTATATATTAAATTGCTGTATGTATGTTAGTTGTTCTTGTACCTAATATTAAGCCTTGCTCTTAGAAGGCACATAACAAACATTAGATTCATAGAATCATAGTTTACAACCAAAAAGAACTTCTGAGATGATTCAGTCTAAAACAAGGGTAGGGAACCAATGGCCTAGAGACTACATGTGTCCTTGTACATCCTTGGGTGGGGCCTTTTGACTGAGTCTCAGTTTTACAGAATAAATCCTTTTATTAAGGGGATTTGTTCTGTGAAGTTTGATTCAGTCTGAGGGGCATACTTGAGGAGCTAGAGGGCCACATGTGACCCTAAGACAGCAGCTTCCTCACCCCTGCTCTAAATCCTGCCCTCAGGCATTTTTACATATGAAGAATAGTTAATGAGTGGAATTGTTTTTATACAGTCATATCTCATTTATTCTGCTTCATTTGATATTAGGGTATTTCAAAAGGTGATATTTTCCAGTAACTATAAAGTTTAACTTTTAAAACCTTTAAACTTAAAAAAATATATATTTAATAGTAATTTACTTCTAAATATAGTATTACTTTTAATTGTAATAATATTATAATTATAAATTGTAAATTTGCAATTTACAAATTTAAATTTACAATTTAAATTGTAAATAAACTTTCCTTATTCTCTAACTGGTAACCAGAATGTAATTTCACCTTAAAAATGTGTTTTTCATCGTCATTATGAATCGCAGTTAGGATACCGCACTATATAGTATGATGGCTTCTTTAAAGTTCTCCTAACTCTTCCATCTGCTGTCAAACTTCTCTTTTATTAATATTTCTTCTTAGTTTTAATTTACAGACATTTATTTTTACTCATGATTGTATAAGGGAGGACATGGCCTTTCTAATAGCTCTGTGGTTCTCAGATCCCATTTCTACTTATTTCTGCATTTCTAGATGTATTCTGGATGCTAAATTTGGTAAAAGTTTGACCTCTGGGTATCAGTGTATTTTTTATACTATCCTACCATGAAGATTTCAAGTAAAGCTGGCTCTAGCAGTATTTCATCTATTGTTTTAATAATGCTATTACTGATTGTTTTAAAATGCAATATACTAATTAATTGAGGTTACCCTCAGGTTCAGACCAAGAGCCTATGCTTTCCAGTATGAGAAGTAGTTGCTTTGTGCTCAGCTACTTGGGTTTTGCTATCATATGGCGTGGTAGGGTGGTAGAGAATTTATTCAGCGGTACCTTGACAGTGTCTGGCAGGGACCTACCCTGAAAGACAAGACCTTTTAAAATGAAGGATGCCATTAAACAAAATAAATTAACTAAGTCAGCAAATAAGAACTTTAGTGATAGAAACTTTAATATCTTTTTGAAAGTACAATGCTCCTATTTCATGTTAAATTCTGCATTACATTTCTGGATATCTTTGAGTTTCTTTAGTTTTAAAGGGAAAAAAATAAATTCTTTTGCTGTATTCCTATTCTACAATGAAAATGAAGAAAATAAATGCTCAAGGTATAAAAGTATTTTGCTACTACAGATGTTTTATCTGAGAACATTGTTTTTGCTCAGCATGCAGGCTGTGACAATACCTGTGCATTTAGCAACAACTAGGTTATGTTAAAATGACCTCTACCTATTAAAATGTATTCATATCTCATGGTGAAAAATGGGAGACATTTCCTGTTAAGTCTTAAAAATCATCCAATTTAGTTATGAGCTGCTCGTGGCCATCACTAACCTTATAAACTGAACCTGAACAGTGTTCATTTCAATTCACAAAACAATAACTCTAGAAAATCACTTTTAAGTGACAGGTTGGTACAATTGACTTTACTGCATGATCATGATCAAATTCTAGGGGATCTACATTTTTACTAAACTTCATTTACATACAGCTTTCTTCCCCCTGCCCCTCCCCTCCTGGTTATTTCATTCTTCTTAAAATCTAGCTCTTACTACCTGCTTGTATGAAGAAATAAGGCTTCTTATTAAAATAAGGGCTTGATTATGTTTATTGTAGATTGCAGATAAAACTCATGAATTTCTGTCTAGAGAACTGCTGTTAAGCCACTTTATAAGCAATAAAACTACGAGAAATGTGCAGGTAAATTAAATTTGTAGTCCAATGAGAGTTAAATTTTGAATTGTCCTCTGATAATACTGTTCTTCATAATTTATTCATTTGTTCTATATAGCTACTGAATTTAAAGCTATCCATTTTCAGCTTGATCTGTTGAGAAACAGAATGTACAATGGTAAAATACTCCTCTGTGTTGTAAGCCCTCATTGACGTGCAGAAGTAGATGTGGTGTGAAAGAAAATGCCGATCTTGGCAGTATTTGGGGTCTCCAAAATGAAGTGGACTCATCTGTTCATTAGCAAGTACATTTTTCTCTTCAAAGAAAATAAGATTTTTTTATATGTTCTTCAGCTGTTTTGAAACTACCCATGAATACCAACTTACAGAGAAACCAGGTTTTTAGTTTTATCTTTATCATTTTGTCTCTGATTCTCACTTTCCTTCTCTGCAACATAAGGAATTTATTCCAGATGATACCTAAATTCTCTTTTTAGATCAAAGTTCCAGCTTCAGGATTGATATGGATGAAGTTAATTAGCTTCTGGAGAATATAAATCCCACAAATGGATTTATATCAGGATAAAAATTGTCATTGATTCAATATCTGTTATGGAATATTAATATTGAATGGAACCTTAGAAGTCATCCAGTACAAACCACCAGGATGGAGTCCTTTCTGTAGCCTTCCTGACAGATGGTCATGAAGTCACTTTTTGAGCACTTCTTGTTAAAGGAAACTCACTACTTTAGAGAGTCTCTTACAGATTCAATTGACCTTTTGCGGAATGGGGGTTCTTTCTTAAAGTGATATGAAAACTGCCTTCCTGCTGCATCCACATGTTGCTCTTATTTCTTCTCCTGGGCCTGTGTAGAACAAGTCTGTTCTCTCTTCTACATGATAACTCTTTGGAGATTAGAAAGCATCATTGAAATTCCTTCCTTCCCTCCTTCCTTATTAGCAACCACACTAGCACATAGGGTGGGCCACTAACACAGGCTCTGTGATCTGCTTTTCTAAAGGAAAGACAGCTTTAAAAGCGTTAACTATTTTACTTTAATTAACAGACAGATAAGTACAGATAAATAGTAAGAAGTGAATATCCATGAAAGAATCCAATAGACAGAGCTCCAACTGTCTAAACAGAGTAATAGATACCTAATCACTAGACCAGGAAGCGTCAATATCTGGGTTCAGGCACAGCCCCCTTAACAATGGTTACCCAGAGTCTCCTCTGGCCAAATCACAAAGAAACATTCTTCCCATGAGTGAGCCCCAAAGTAAAATGCCAACCTCTCAGTGTATATACTTTTCAGTTAATAGACTCAGGGCCAGAAGGCATCACAACCCATGTGTCTCAATGTCTGATTGACCCAGTGTCAAAAGGTATGAAAGCCTTCCTGTAAGCAAGCTTCTCCCTAAGCAAACTTCTGCCATAATGTATAAAAAAGTATAAATCTTCCTGAATATATATACTTTTCACCTGATGGACTCTGTGTGACTCAGGATGTATCACAGTTGTGAACTGGGCTGGAGCTCAAAGCAGCAAGCCATCCATGATTTAAATACCTGTATACCTTTAGACCTGGGAACACGACCCATATACAAGGAAAAAAGGAACATATGGTCACAGAGGTCTATTAATGGACCCTATACTTCCTTTCTTCTTTAGTCCTTTCCTTCTTCCCTCCTTCCCTTCTTCTTTTTCTTTCCCCGCCCTTCTGTCCCCCTTTCCCAGTCTTTCCTCTTCAGGTAATAATACGTAACTTCTTCAGCTATACCTCATATGGCATGTTTTAACAGGTATACTGCCATGCTTAAAATGTAGTACTTTGAACTGAATATGACATATTAGCCTTGTATAGATTCATTCATAGGAAAGTTTCCACTAATTTATGACTCCTACCTCTAATAAAATTGTTACATTTTCCTTGTTTTCAAACATAGGTATATAATCTGACTTACTATTTAGTTAGCCTATACAGCATTCCAAAAAAAGCGTATTCTTCTCTTCAAAACATTACTTTTTTTTACCTACTCTTTTCTGTTATGTGTCTGTATGGTATATATACATGTGTATTTATGAGTTTTACACTTTAATCTTGAAATTTTTTTGGTGATAATATAATTTAGAATATTTTAGACTGCTACAGACTTCCTTTATGCCCCATCCTACCCTCTGTCCATGAGGACATAGAATAGCCAGAACCTGCCAGATTTAACTAGAGAAGGGTGTTGTATCCGTGATATCTGGATCTGGTCCTTTCTGCAGAGTACAAAACATGGGGCCATCACTTAACTGATGGTCTCTGAGCAAAGTTGCTTTTTACCTATTAAACCCTAACAAAAAGAATAGGGGAGAGAGTCTGCATGATGACCCTGACTTTCTTGGACAGGAATGTTGTATTTGTCTTTGATTGTTTACATAGCAAAGGAGAAGTAAATTCTTGAAACTGGCAAAACCTCCTTTAAAAAAAAATATACTTCTGAGGAGGAGCCAAGATGGCAAAGTAAAGCCAGGCACTCACCTGAGTTTGCCCCCAAATCCCTTTAAAAAAAGCATGGACAAATTCTAGAGCAGCAGAACCCATAAAAAGATAGAGTGAAACAAATTTCCAGCCTAAGACAACTTGGAAAGTTGGCAGGAAAGATCTCTTGCACCGTGGCAAGAGAGGAATGCAGTGCAGCGCAGGCCACACCAGGGCAGACCAGGCACCAGCAACTTAGATCAGGCCTCAGGGTGACTGAATCACTGGCAGCAGTGATGCTTTCCAAACCCCTTGGCCCACAGATACCAAAGACAGTTTAGAAGGTCAGCAGAAAAGGTCTGTCTGACCTGGGTGAGAGAGGAGCGCACTCCAGTACAGGCTGCACCAGCACAGCCCCTGCCTCAGCATATCAGGAGCATGCTTTGGTAGTGACTGAATCAGCAGCAGTGGGGGTAGTGGCTGATTCTGGAGCTCTCAGCCCACAGATAGTAAAAGGGGGAGGCAGTGGGTGTTGAACAGTTTGTCAGAAGGAGATTACAGGGGTATTTTTCCTAGCACTGAGACAGGACTCTGTTGCTTTGCCTGTACTTGGATGTGGGTTCCAGTTCTGGATGGCAGTCCCAGGACAAGGAGGAGCACTAGCATAGCAGAGCTTGCAGCCACAGCAGAGGGGGTCCCTCCTCACAGTTGGAGGGCAGAAAAGAGTGCTTATGGTAGCTCACAGACCAGGGCACTTGCCAGGAGAGTAGTGGACTCCTCTCCTTAGATCACACAACATTGGAAGAACTGAAAACTTACAGGTTTCTAGAAGTATCTATGAAAACAGCTACACAAAACCTCTGAAACTTGGCCATTTCACCCTGGAAGCAGAGCCCTGATTTAACAAAGAGATAAAAGTTAATAGACTGGGAAAATGAACAAACAGCAGAAAAAAGCTCTGACTATAGAAGGTTATTATGACGACAAGGAACATCAAAACACACACTCAGAAGAAAATAGCAAAGTCAGGGCAGTGAGGTGGTGCAGTGAATAGAGCACTGGCCCTGGAGTCAGGAGGACCTGAGTTCAAATGCGACCTGACACTTGATACACTTACTAGCTGTATGACGTTGGCCAAGTCACTTAACCCCAATTGCCTTGCCTTTCCTCCTCCAAAAAAGGAAAAAAAAAAGGAAATAGCAAAGTCAAATCTCCTACATCCAAAGTCTCCAAGAAAAATATGAATTGGTTGCAGGCCATGGAAGAGCTCAAAAAGAATTTTGAAAATCAAGTAAGAGAGGTAGAGGAAAAATTGGGAAGAGAAATGAGAGTAATGTAAGAAAATTATTAGAAAAGAGTAAGCAGTTTGCTAAAGAGGACCCCCAAAAATACTGAAGAAAATAATACCTTAAAAAACAGACTAGACCAAATGGCAAAAGAGGTCCAAAAAGCTAGTGAGGAGAAGAATGTCTTATAAAACAGAATTAGCCAAATGGAAAAGAAGATTCAAAAGCTCACTGAAGAAAATAATGCCTTCAAAATTAGAATGGAGCAAATGGAAGCTAATGACAAATCAAGAAATTATAGAACAAAACCAAAAGAATGAAAAAATAGAAGACATTGTGAAATTTATCTCATTGGAAAAACAACTGACCTGGAAAATAGATCCAGGATAATTTAAAAATTATTGGGCTACCTAAAAGCCATCATCAGAAAAAGAGCCTAGGCATCATCTTTCAAGAAATTATCGAGAAAAATTGTCCTGATATTCTGGAACTAGAGGGTAAAATAGAAATTGGAAGAATTCACCGTTCATGTCCTAAAAGAGATTTCCAAATGAAAACTGCCAGGAATATTATAGCTAAATTCCAGAGTTTCCAGGTCAAGGAGGAAATATTGCAAGTAGCCAGAAAGAAACACTTTCGTTATCACCAGTGAGGAGAGAGCCCTATACTAATGGGCTAGGGACTGGGCCTACACTTGCTTACTTTGAGCCCAAGACATCTTTAAATCCTCTTTCTTCTCTTTCTTCAGCCTTCTTTCCAAGCTGTTAAATTTTATTTATATTGAACTCTAGATTCAGCAAATACTAATGCCCATTATGTTCCAGTACTGCATTTTAAGCTGGGGATACAAAGACAATTTTTAAAAGTTTCTGTTCTCTAGGAACTCCCAGTGTACGGTGGGAGACAACAAGCAAATCACTCTGTTTGATCTAGAAATAATTAATCCAGGGAAAGCGGGAGAATTAAGGAGGATTGGCAAAAGCGCCATATAGAAAGTGGGGTTTTAGCTAGGACTTGAAGAAAGCCAGAGAAACCAGGAGGCAGAAATAAGGAGTGAGCTGATTCCAGGCATGGAGAACGAACAGTGAAAATTCCCAGATTCAGGAAATGAGGTATCTAGTTTGAGGAGCAGCAGGAAGGCCTTTGTCTCTAGCATACACACATATGTTATGAGACTTCAGAATCATTGGTAGTAAGTAAGAGGTGTGAGAGAGGTTTGGAAAGAGCAGAGCAAATTTCCATTATTATTGCTGCTCTGGTTCTTGCAGTCCTTCCCTGTGAGTTACCCTTGTGTGCTTAGGAGTTGGGTCATTCTCTACCTAGTATTTGTCTCTTCCCCACTGAACTCACCCTTAACATCCTTAATGATTCCTGACACCCAGGAAGGGGTGGACACAGTCTTTTAGTGACCATTTTCATAATCTTTCGCGCACTGCTTATGTGAATTTAGGAAGAAGGGATTGTCCTTTCTCTCCTGGAGGTATTCCCTGCTAGGACTGCTTGAAAGCAGAAAGTACCTCCAACATTTAGATATATTCTATATATACTTAATTATATACATGCTACCTTCACTGTTAGAGTTTGAAATCCTTGAAGGTAGGGACTATTTCATTCTTTCTGTGTATTTCCTGTGCTTAGTACCATTCTTGACACTTAGTAGGTACTTAATAAATACTTATCGATTGATTGATAGAACCATTTGACCCTTTTTATACAAATATTCAGAAATAAGCTTCCCCTAGACAAAAAAAGTATCTGTAGTTGGAAAGAGAGTTCTTGGTATCATATGGAAGTTAATTCCAGCTTCCAAAGGTGAGACTAGTAGGAGACTCAGTGGTTGCTCCAGACTTTACATGGAATGTATGATTCATCATTATCTTTATAACAGACAAAAGCTGAGGCCTCACATCCTATCAATGTCAGAAGAATTGATTGTATATTGTTTTGGGAGCATAGGATTTAAAATTTCTGAAGTGCTTTAGAGATGTAGGCCCCAGGGCTGGGGAACCTGTGATCCTGAGGCCACATGTGGCACTCTAGGCCTTTGGATGTAGCCCTTTAGCTGAATCCAAACTTCACAGAACAAATCCCCTTAGTAAAAAGATTCGTTCTGTGAAACTTGGACTCCATCAAAAAGCTGTACCCAAGGGCCTGTAGGTTCTTCACCCCTAATAGGCAGCCCCTTTCTTTAATGGAAATGGAAACAGAAAACAAAACAAGAAAACAACTTGCTCATGGCTGCACAATTTTTATGACTTGAAAACCATTACTCTTTCCACAGTATGCTGCCTTTGGCTAATCGAAAGTTAATGAAATTTTGTTTCTTGTTAATTCTCTATGAATTTTAGAAAAGGAATCTTCATGATCATAATTCACTTCCAGACTCCTGGGATTTACTTATTTGACCATGCAATCTAATCCCTTTGCTGTCTCATTGTAGACCAGTCGTTGTCAAACTTATATAGAAAGGAGATTCCTAAACTATATATAAGGAGGATCTCTATGGGCTACATGTAGACTTAGAAAACCACATATTAGTGCTACCCATATTTTATTGTATTTTTATTTATTTTGTTAAATTTGACACCCTTGTTTGAGACCCTCCCCAGGCCTTCTCTGCACCCCCCCCCCCCCCCCGGACAATTTTTAGTCATTGTCTCCCTTTTCCCATCATTCTACTTTTCCTTTTCTATCCTTTTTGCCTTTGTCCTCTGATCTTGCCTCAATTTTACAGGGGGCTAAGTATGCTACTTCTCAGTGAGTGTCACTGAATCCAAGAGTCTTTTTTTTTAATTGTATAGTAGAGAACTAGCCTTAAATCCAGGAAGAGCCAGGTTCAAGTCCTACCTTTAACACACACTAGCTATCATTTAAACTCTCATTGTTCTAGGCAGTTCTAAGACTATAAGATTCAGAGAAGGTACAGATCTTGTCTTGATGGATTCCTCATCATGCACCAATGAAATCATAGGTCTATTCCTGTTTCCTATTCTTATTGACAGTGTTATAATTAAGAGTTAGAAGATAGAGATTTTTCTCCCAAGAGTGTTTCTCCAAATGGGATAGGATAAATAAGCCCAATGACTGTTGTATCCTGCCTAACCATCTATTGTCTCTGGCTTTCATGTCTTCTCTCATTTTCCCATTTTTACTGTTCTGGGGGCAGTTTTTGTTACCACAAGAGATGCCCAGTTGTGAGGAAAATGTTTAATCTCTTTAGGCTCTTGATCATTTCCCCAAGTTCATTTTCTGTCTTTATTGAGATTGATGACGACCAAATTCAGATTTATTAGATTGAAATGTACAAAATTTAAACAACTCATGTAAGCCTCTCTTCTCTTCCCCTTTGAAATGTGGCATAGTATGTCAGTAGAAGTGATGACTAGAAAGGAGAACTGAATTGTAAATTCTGTGATGTTTAACCAGATTTTCCCATTCTTGAATTTGGAATGAAGCAAATACCATCTAATTCCAATAAGTGATAATAGTAGTTTACCTTTATAAATCATTTAAAATTTGGTAGATAATGAAGAAAACTTACATTAATATGGTTATTTTTTTTACATTTGAATTATGATTACATTGGTATATAGGAGCTTTTGGTGAAGAACTATCTCTAGCCATGCAGATATGTATCTTCTCTACAATTTCTAGCTTTAGAGAGGGACCTAGGGACACTGAGAGGTTACATGATTTACCCAGATAGGGTACTACGGCCAGGAGGTATTAGTGGTGAAATTTGAACTCAGGTTTTCCTTCTTTTGAGGCCACCTTTATCCATTGTGCCATGGGGGCTTTAAGTACTAATAGAAAGTATACCATACCACTGCAATTCGAGGTACTATTATCCTTCATTGAAAATAAAATCTTCAAGTATTTTTATGTCTTTTCTCATTAAATTAACCTCTAAAGTTGGAAAAAGTCCCAACTCTTTTTTGCTTTTGTCTTAAGATAATGAAGTAACTTTTTTTGAAAAATCCTCTTTTCTGCAATCCATTGTCTCTGGCTTTAGAGTCTTTTCTCATTTTCCTGTTTCCACATGGTGAGGGTTTGGGGCAATTTTTCTGAACACAAGAACTGTCCGGTTGTGAGGAAAATGTTTTAATTTTCCTTGAGAGATATTGTTGCTGTTTCTCCCACCCGCCAGAACTAAACATTGAATACATTTAATGAAAAATAGGATTCACTTAGAAATGTTTTAGAAACATAACTGGGCAATCTGATTTCATTATGAAGATTTTAGATAAATATATGAGAATTTGGAATATTGCCAAATCAGTATTTAAGGACCAGAAGAGGGGGAGAAAAACCCTCCACAGTTACCATATATCATGGCACCTTTATTTTAGAAAGCCTTGGTAAAAGATAGATTAGGAACCCAGAATACAATATTTTCAAAATTTGGTTACCTCAAGCAATGTGCTTGTCATTGGTATTTCAGGACTGATGCAAAACTCACTGCAAGAGCTTGAATTTTTAGAGCAGCTTCTGACCACAGTGAAGTGGCTATGAAGGCTGAAGGTTGAGAATATGATTGATTGGGTGATTATGGTTCCTTTTAAAACAAATTGGAGGTGGCAGGTTTGCCAGAGGCAAGAAGTCCTGCATGGGAATGAATCTCATCAGCATATAAAACTTGTTAGATCATCAAAAAGAAATTTAGTGTGATTTTTTTTTTCAATGGAGAAAAGACCTCCTAAGGAAATACCTTAATGTCCATGATGTTTAGTGCCCTTTTCTAAAGTCTACTTTTTCTGAACAGGTATCCATAACAACTAATGTCAGAGGATGTATCTGGTGTTTAATTTGGGGAATGATGCCCTAAATGGCAACTGCCGATAAAAGTATTTATCAATTTCACACCCAGGAGTTATGTCTGCCTTGTGCTGGGGTTTCAGAATGTGTGGATATATGGATTTGTGATTAGTCTTTTTGTTTTTTGTGGTTGGTTTTGACCTAATTCTGAGGCACAGATTATAATAAAACTTCAAGCAGTTTTCCCCAGTACATTAGGAAGGTGCTGTTCTTGCTAGGCCTCTTCTCTGGCATTTTTTCCCCCTAAATCATCAAGCCATCTCTTCTCTATCTTACCTATTCTGTCGTATCATCTTAACTTTCCAGTTAAGAAACTTGCAGCAAATGATATAAAGATCTTCCATCTCATTGAAGTTAAGAAAATTTTCCAGATCCTTTTACAGAAGATAGCTTGCTTTTCTAAGAAGTGAAGCTAGATCATGAACTGTTCAAGAGAAGCAGTGTAAAGGATGCTATCAGATACATAATTGAGAAAGGAAGTGAGTGAATTGTTCATAAGCCCCAGATGAGTACAGACATCCCAGTTGCCCTACTGGCAGCATCCGTGCAATATCAAGAACACTAGAGGAAAGTTTCCAGGTCAGTAGTAGGTAGACCCTCTGAGGAATGCTTACAGGAGGACGTGTGGTACCAGAATTCACGGGATGGGTAGCTAAGTTGCTGTCTTTTTTTTGTTGCTGTTGTTGGATGCTGTACTCATAGAGATGAGATCACAGATCATGAGAACATAATATGTGTAGAGTTGGGAGAGCTGGTTCAAGTATGAAAGAATTTGCTTAGACCTTCTCTTTTAGCCAATGGGAGCTTTTTATGTTATGAGAAAAAGCATCATGGGCCTCCTTAGCAAGAAAGTTAAGTGAGACTCCGATATTGGGGGAGTTAGGTTTATATAGAGATTTCATAATAATGATGTTTTAGAGATTTTTACGGGGATTGAAGATTAGGGACAGGATGAGGAAGATGAATGACAGAATAGGAGACAAAAAATAAGGGAGACGGGAAATTTTATGACCCAGGATAGGGAAAGACAAGGAATTTTTATGGTCCAGGGTAAGGGGAAAGTTTTATTTCAAGATAAGGAGAAGAGACTTTAGGGCACCGTCAGGTTACAGAATAAACTAGGGGCTTCACAAAGTAGAAAAGCAACTCTTAATATTATTTTTAGCCCTTAGGGTACCTTTTGTATTCGTATCAGAGTTAGAAGGGATCTTGGTGGTCCCTTAGTCCAACCTTTTAATTTTATTGATGATGAAACTGAAGCCTACAGAGAGGGGAAGTTACTTGCCTAAGATCACACAGGTAGTGGCTTTGCAAAGCCAGAATTCTCTATCCAGGTATCCAAGTGAAGGCACGGATGAAACAGTGTTTATCACAGGTGGAATATAGTGTACTTGAGCTGATACCACTAATGCTGTCACTTACTTTCAGAGGACATTAATGAATCTTCTTGGTAAATGTGAACTTTAGGTCTTGAACTTATTTTTAGTGAGAAGAAGGAGAGAATGAAAAACAGATATCAAGGAAAAGAAGCATTTCAGAAGGGTGATGGAGATAACATGGTAATCATCCCTTTTGCAGAAAGGAGACTCATTTTAGATGCCTTCTACTTTATGTGGAATTTTTTGTTGTTATTTTTTGCTGGAAACCCTTCAAAATTTAGAGATATTTTGGCCCTGAGGTACTAAATGATTTGATAAAATGAAAAATAATCCTAGTTGTGACAGAAATAAAATGGAAATATAATCAAATCTATTCCCTCATAAAGTAAAATACTTAGAGTCTGTGTTTGCATTTTTCTTTCTTCAAGAAGGAAAAACAAATGGGTTTCCAGTATTAGTAAGAGAATAGTTTTAGTTTAGTGAGATGGTCCTTGTGACTCAAATATTCTGTTCATTTATAATAGAACATTTTCCTTTCTCCTCTTCCAGCAGGCTCGTATAATATAAAGAACTCTAATAGTCTCACAGTTGGAAGGGTCCACAGAGGCTGTCTGCGGCAACCTAAATCTAAACCAGAATTCCCTCTGTAACATCACCAACAAGTGCTCCACCAGGCATGGAGCTAGAAATAGTTACACCTCTGACTTTATTGCTTATACATGTCAATTCATTCTCCTTGGGACTCCAGAATTCTGGTCTGAATTCCCTGCCACCATCACTATGAGTTCCTTAAGTATTTGGAGAAGGAGATCCACACCAATGCTATCCTGTATAATTGTCGGAAACTGGAAAGTAGGGTACCCAGCCAGCTAACCTAATCTCTGGCTAGCACATTTATACATCTTCCTTCCCTAATCCTCCTATCTTGACTTATATATAGCATTATCTTCCGAGGCAAAGACCTTCCTGCTATGTCTTCCAATAGTTTTGTTCCAATAAATTCAGTCCTACCATTCCCTAGTCCCTTTTCTCTAACCATCCTTTATATTTTGCTTACTGGAATTCTCCTGGTCAATGCCAAACAAACTTTCCTTCAGCCTTCCTCTTCTCTTCTTACACTTTTTCTATCTTGGGCTCAGAGAAACTTGGATCTCTCCAGAACACACAACATCCCAGGATACTTTCTTCTCTGCTGTTTGTTCCTTCTCTCATGTCCCCTAGTTTACTGGGGGTAAGAGGAGGAATTCTCATATGCCTTCTTCCTAACTGTCACTTTTATGTGCTCCCTTTAGAAACTACCTCTAGGCCCTCTGTTTTTATTTTTTAATTCTCTCTTTGACCCTTCCTCCACTCTCTCAACAGAGAACCTTGCCTCATATTTTACAGATAAAATTGAACACTTTCACCATGAGCTTCTTCTTCACCCTTCTTCCTTAGTGCCTTATTCCACTGTCTCTTCATTCAGTCCTGTCTCACATGAAGAGGTGGCCTTACTCCTTTGTAAGTCCCACTTCTCCACTTGCCCGTGCAATCTTATTCCATTGTTTTTCCTCACCTCTTCTCTCATCCCCTCCATACCACTCATTTTGAATCTCTCTTCAGTTTGTCTGCTGGCTTCTTTCTTACTGCTTACAAATATTCCCATGTCTCCTCTATCCTCAAAAAACCCTCACTTTATCCCCTATCCCTGCTATATATCATCCTATATGCCTTCTGTCCTTTGTAGTTAAACTCTTTCAAAAATATGTCTGTAATAGTTACCTCTATTTTCTTTATTCTCACTTCTTCTTTTTTTTTTTTTTTTTTTGGCTTTTTGGAGGGGGGATTGCAGGGCAATTGGGGTTAAGTGACTTGCCCAAGGTCACACGGCTAGTTTTGTGTTGTGTCTGAGGTCGGATTTGAACTCAGGTCCTCCTGACTCCAGGGCCAGTGGTCTATTCACTATGCCACCTAACTGCCCCTTACTCTCACTTCTTACACTTCTTAATCGCATATAATCTGATTTCTGACTTTATCATTCAACTGAAACTAAAATTGTAAATGATCTCTTAATTGCCAAATCCTAAAACCATTCTTCTTGACCTCTCTGCAGCCTTTGACATTGTTCATCGCTCTCTTCTCCTTGATGTTCTCCTCTGTCTTGGTTTTCGGGATAACTACTCTCTCCAGGTTCTCTTCCTACCTTTTGCTGGACCCTCATTCAAGCCCTCTGAGAGTGTCCCACAGGGTTCTGTCCCAATCCCTCTTCTCTTCTCTCTCTACTGTTTCACTTGATGATCTCATTAGTTCCCATCTGTGCTGGGAACACAGTTCATCTCTGTGCTGAAGATTCTTAAATCTGCCCCACTTTTCTGATGGCCTTCAGTCTCACATCCCCAACTGTGTTTCAGGCATCTCAAATTAGATGTCAAGTGGGCATCTTAAGCTCAACATATGTAAAACTGAACTCATTATTTTTTGTGAAAGGTTCTCCTTTCCTAAATTCCCTAATATTTGTAGAGAATATCACCATCTTCTCAGCCTTCAGGCTTGCAACCTAGATATCATTCTCCACTCTTCACTAGTCTTCTTCCTAACCCCCCCCCCCCATCTAACTGTTGATTTCACCTTTGCAGCATCTCTCAAATATACCCCCTTATCTCCTGTGACACTGCCATCACTGTGGTGCATACCCTTATCACCTTATGCTTGGATTATTGTCATAGCTGTCTAGTGGGTGTGCCTGCTTCACTTGTCTTCCCCCTCCAATCCATCCTTCATTCACCCAGCAATGTGATTTTTCCAAAACACTGGTCTGATCTTGTTAAGCCCTATCTTCCAACTCAGTAAACTCCAGTAGCTCTCTTTTACCTCCAAAATCAGGTTCAAAATGCTTAGTTTGGCATTCCAAGTCCTTCATAACCTAGCCCTCTTATACCTTTCCAATCTTCTTACACTTTACTCCCTGAGAAGTACTTTTTGATCAGGATCATTGACCTCCTAGCTGTTCTGTGAACAAGACACTCCATCTCTTAACTCTGAGCATTTTCTCTGGCTGTCCTCCCATACCTGGAATGCTCTCCCTCCTCATCTGTGCCTACTAGCTTCCCTGGCTTCCTTTAAGTCCCAGCTGAAATACCATGTTCTACAGAAAGTCTTTTCCAAATTTTTATAATTCTAATGCCTTCTCTCATTTAATTATTTCCTATTTTTCCTGTATATAGATTATTTGTATGTTGTGTACCCATTTCTTTGCTTTTGTCTCCACCATTAGATTGTGAACTCCTTGTGGGCAGCTTCTTTTTGTATCCCCAGTGCTTAGAAGAATGCTTTACACATAGTAGGCACTTAATAAATGTTTATTGATTGATCCTTGAAAACTAGGACTCTGCAGGAACATTTATTTCTTCTAGCTTTTTGACTCCCAACTACACGCGGTGTTGTGAAAAACTATGCTGATGGTACTTACAGTTAATGAAGTCTATTTTATAAACCATCTTGAGTTCATACTTATTGTAGGATCATAGGCTTAGAGTTGGAAGGGTCCCAAGAATTAATTTAGTTACCTACTCTCCTTTTATGGATAAGGAATTGTTAATCTGAGATCAGTCTTTCTGATATACAACTCTGATTATCTTATTCTTATGATCAAAAACTTTTAGTAATTCTCCATTGCCTTCTATATAAAGGCCAGAAATCCAGTGCCTGACCTTCAAGAGTCTATAATCTGACCTCACTCTATTTTTTTCAAATTGCTTGTTGCTTGGTTTCCCTGCCACAAGTGAACATTGGTAAATGCTTAACACTGTGCCTGGTACATAGTAGGTACTTAATACATGTTTATTCTCTTCTCTCTTCCACCCACCCCTCCCACTCCAATTCATCCTCCACTCTGCTGTCAAATTGACCTTCTTAAAGCACAGGTCCTACTTATACTGCAGCACTTCCTCTCACCTCTAGAATGAAATATAAAGTCCTTGTGTGACTTTTAAAGCCCTTCATTACTTGACCCTTTCCTACCTTTCAGGCAGTTCACACCCTCTTTCCCCCAACCACATACTGAATTCCAGTGACACTGGCCTCCTTGACATTCTCACCCAAGGAGCTCCATCTCTGATCTGGGAAATTTCACTGGCTGCCTCCTTTGTCGGGAATGCTTTCCCTTCTCACCTCTGCCTCCTTGGTTCTCTGTCTTCCTTCATATCCCAGCTAAAATCATGCTTTCCACATGGAAGGTTTCCTTGTCTTCTCTAATCTTATTCCCTTCTCTCTGAGATTATCTCCTGTTTATCCTGTTTCTGTCTTGTTTGTACCAGGTTGTTTTCATGTCCCCCATTAGACCCAGAGCTTTTTGAGAGTGGGGACTGTTTTTTTTGCCTTTCTTTGCATCCTCAGAACTTAGCACAATGCTTAACACATAGTCAGTGTTCAGCAAATGCCAGTTGTCTTTGAACTTTCACTTGGGTACTTCATATACTTTGTACTATTGCCATCCTCCTAACTTGCCTATGATTTGACTCTGCCTCTTCTTCTTCTTTACCTGTAGAAATCCTATCCATCCTTCAAAGACCATCTAACCTTATTATTAGTGGTAATGACAATACCAAGCCACTATTATTATTATTATTGTTATCTAACATTTTAGAGCACTTTATACTATATAAACTGTTTTCTTTGTAACAGACAATAAAAATAGTATTAGCCTCATTTTATGAATGAGACAACTGATTTAGTTCCAGAGACACAAAGTGACTTTGTGGTCATATGGGTTGTAGAACTGAGACTGGAAAATAGAACTTCTGGCTCTAAGTTCAAATCACTATTACTGTTATTTATTAAAGTAAATAATAGTAATGATTATAATCATTACATTTATTAAAATATTTTGAAAACATAATTTCTTCCATGATAATATCTCTATCTCCCCCAGTGGAATTGATCTATCCCTCTGAATTCCCATAGCATTGTAATGGTAATGGTAATTTGAAGATCTTCCCTGTCCCTTAAAAGACCTAAGGGAATTTAGAGATCTTCACTGCCCCCTAATAGGCAAAATGTAATCAGATGGAGCCTGTGGTGGGAGGAGTTTGCTGAAGGGTGGAACAGAACTTCCAGAGGAAGCTGGGACTCAAAGCAGTTAGATGGTGGGAGAAAGAGGAAGAAGGCAAGGAGGTGGGTAAGCTTGTGAATGTTTGTTTATGGAAAGACTGAAGGATTGTATGGCTCCCTGCTGTGTTATGGTGTAGTAATTTCTTTGTTGTTGTGATGGATTTGACTTTCTGAAGTCTGAATAAATGTTTTGGTACTGTTTTCTATATGGAGAGTCTGTTATATTTTGGTGATTTGGAACTGTGCCATCATCATTGGTGATGTGAATATTGCGTTGGTGGTTATTAAAGACAAGCATGAGCAGCTTTCCAGAGGACTGCTGCTGTAAACAGCTTTCAAGATTCTAATTACAGAGCATAGTGAACTCTCCATTTATTCAGTGACAACTTAAGGCGAAACATTCACAGAAAATCAAAATACAGCATTCACCTTGTCACAGCTCAACAACTTAACACTAAAATGGCCAAGTAGTTTTCATCAAAGTGGTCACATAGTTTTAAACAAAGTACATTCATTTAGTAACTCAGTCATTTAGTAAGTCCTCAATTCAGTCACAAAGTACAAAGGTTAAAGTTCTCTTTTAAACAAGGTACATTAATTTAGTTAATCACAAAGTCCACCCCTAGGTCACACCATCTTAATCTCTTCAATCAAAAAGTCTTCCTTGTTAAACAAAGTACATTCATTTAGTTAGTCACAAAGTACAAAGATAAAAATCTTCCACTCCTAGGTCACAACTAAATTATAATATCATCAGTCAGCCACCAAGCACCCTCTCAAAGGGCAGTGGAAAGCGCAAAGGCCATCCACCCCTAGGTCACAATTAGGTTATAATATCTTCAGTCAGCATTAAGTACCCAAAGAGATGTCTTTTCATCTTGACAGGTTCTAGCTTCCATGGTTTCCCTTCTCACAGTTTCTGTTCCTGGGAGGACAAAGCTTAACAAAGTCACAATAACATTCATAGACATTGCCAGGGTCCTCATCAATTAACTTCCTGGCTGTGAAATCAATCTAGATACAACAACAAGGTCTGAGGCCTCTATCAACAAACAAATATAACAACATAACACCAAAACACACAAAGTACCATCACCACAATCATGCCTCCTCAGATCTCGGCAGCTCTGACTGGCCCTCAGAAGGTCTGGGCAGTTCTGGCTGGCTCTCAGAAGTCCTTGGCAGCCCTAGTTGGCAGTTCTCTCTCTCTCTCTCTTTCAGCAATTCTGGCTCTCGGCAGTTCTCTCTCTCTCAGCATTCTCATTCCAGTCAGTTCTCTCTCCAGCAGTAGCTGCTCTGCCTCCACGAAGCTGCTCCTGGAAGTTCTGGCCTCTCTTAGCTTGGGCTTTTCCCTGTACATGGCACCAGCTCCTCTTTGTTCAGCCTGTCCATCCCACTGTGGTATTCACAAGCTCTGGGTCTTAACACTTAACTGAAACCAAGTGCTAAGTACCTATTAGCTTGCCAACACAAGGGAATCTTCAAATTCCATTACCATTACAATGGTACAAGCACTTTGGATTTCTTCTGTAAACTTTAGCATATTCTCTGAAACTCTAAATTTGTTAACCTTTTCTTATCTTCTATAGCGGATTGCAAGGTTCTTAAGGGTAAGGGGCCAGGCTTTATTCTTTGTATTGCTTGTATGGGCTGCTGCTGTGCTTGGGATGTCAGTCTCTGATGAAGGGGTGGCATTTTGCTGTCCACGACCAGTTAGTCTTTTTGCTTGTACTTTTTATCCTATCCTGTCCTGTCTCTTCTTATAAGTTGCCACAGAGGTATCCTGTCACAGATAGGATAGTGTAGTGATTAGAGCACTGAACTAACCATTCTGAAGACTTAGCCACACCTTGCTTTAGGTACTGTATATGACATTCTATTCTCCATCTTTGTATCTTTGTACAAATTGCCCCCCCCTCCCCCCATGGCTTCATCTTCTTTCCCGCATTGTTCAATCCCTGACTTTCCTCAGAGCTTAACTTGTGTCTTCTTCTGCAGGAAACTTACCCAGATTCCCTCAGATACTAGTACCCAACCCCTTGAGCAAGTCACTTAAAGATACTCTGTACTTAATTTTTTCATATGTTAAATGAAGGATTTGGATTTAATGGCCTCCAAGGTCCCTTCCTATGATCTGATGTTCAGTTTCTTTTTAATCTATTGGTTTATTCCCTGTTGCCTGCAAATATGCCCAGGTTTCCCACATCCTTAAAAAAGTCTTTTCTAGAACTTACCATCCTTTTAAATCATCATTTCTTCATCCTTTCATAGCCAAAACTCATAGAAAAAGCTGTTACTACCTCTGGTTCCTTTCATCTAACTCAGTTGTCAACAGCTTATGGTATAGCTTTCAGACTTATTTAACTAGAACGTCTCTCTCCAGATTTACCAGTTATTTTTAAAACAAAATTATTGTCAAGAGAGATCATCAAAAAATACAAGCCTTTCAAAAAAAAAAATAAAGGGGGGGATTGAATAAGTAACTTTGAACTTCTCTTATAGTATTTTTTAGAGAAATTTTTATGTTAACAAGATAGTTGGTCAACAAGCACCTACTACATATCAGGCACTGTGCTAAGCACTGAAAATACCAAAAGGCAAAAGTGGCCCTTTGGGGAGGTATTGAACTATGGGTGTGGGATGTTGCATGTACTGTCGGATATGAGCTGATGTGTTGGTTAGTTTTGGTGAACTGAATTGTCATTTGCTCTGCTCTCTAACCTTTTCTAGGTCTGGACTAACACCAGAAGTATGTTTCTAAATTCTTGAGCCTGTGGTAGAATAGTTCTGAGGAAGCCTCATCCAGGCCTGAGTCATTTCTAATTCAAGAAAACTGAGGGGTTTAAATATGGCCTCAGACACTTACTAGCTGTGTGCCCCCAAATTGTCTCCAAAAAAGACGAAAACTTGGATGGAATGTAGGTTCATTTTGAGGGTTGTAGGATGGGAGTCAGGGTTAGTTGGGCATAGGGCAAGATAGATCCAAAAGACAAAAAATCCTGGCCAGATGAATTTTTTTTATGATTAGGGTCTTTGACTATTTGTGGTACTCAGTGCCAAACCAGGAGTCAGTACTTCTGATGCATAGTTCTCTTTCTGTTTGCTGTTTTCCATTGTTTAGAGAAACTGTTTTCTTCTGGAAATACATCAAGGAGAAAAGCCCTAATTAAAAAAAAAACAACACATTTTATATCCCTTGCTCTAGGTTATTTAGTCATGGATGGAGTGCATATAGTAAGTCCTCCTTTCTCAGTGTGACACTGAAACATGTCAAAATGTAAAATGAAACTGAGCTCAGAAGCGAGAAAGTACTGAGGTGATAACATGGCTGCATGTTGTGTTATTGATGTTCCCTATTTGCAGGGATTTCTAGAATGGCTCCCTTGGGAATGGGGAGATCTCATCTACTTTGTTTCTTTAGAATTATTTGGGACCTTTGATGTCTTTTATTTTAATCCTCTCATTTTACCAGTAAGGGAAACTTGATCCTCAGATGGGTCAAGTGATTTGCCTAGGGTCACACAGCTACAATTTTAGCCAGTTTCTCTTAGTTCTTCTTAGTTTAAGTGCTGGTACTAGGCAGTGTTCTTAATTTTGTTATGTATTAGCTATCTGTAAATCCTTGCAACTAAGTTAAAATAAATTTTTGTGTGAGCTTCTCCCTCCCTCTGCAGATTTGGTTAAAGCAGGGATTCTTAACCTGGGACCATAACTTGTTTTTTGAAATATTTTGATAATTTTATTTCAATATAATTGGTTTCCTTTGTTATCTTATGTATTTTCTTTTATGTATTTAAAAATATTATTGTGAGAAGGGGTGTGTAGGCATCACCAGATTGCTGAAAGGGTCTTAAGAGCCCCTTAATTAAACCCTAATAGAAATGAATTTTCATAGCAGTGTACTATTGTTCAGAGGTATTTTTTTCTGGAGAAAGGATAACAGTCCATTTACCTTGAATTGAATTACAGTTCACCTGGATGCTTTCTCAGTTCTGAACTCATTTTAATTTTACTGCTTGATAGTGTTGGGTGATATGTTTGCCAGCCTTTCTGCAACCTGGAAGGTGACCTCCCTTGGGACCATAGCCCTTTGGTGACCCTAGCTAAGATGCTTCTTATCTTCTCTTGTGTTTAAACACAGAGCTGTGTCCTTAAATCTCTAAATTAGATTGTCCTTTAAGTCAGAGTCTCCCTCAGAAATTCCATAGCTGAGGTTGCTGTAGCTGTAGTGGACTTTTCATTGTTAGGAAGTAGGTTTGTTACAATTTGAAGATGCTATATAGAGAAGCCAAAAAAAATTTGGTTATTTTTGCTTTATTAAATTTTTTAAAAAGTATTAAAGTAAACCAAAAGTTTATAACTTTTTTGTCTGAGTCATGGATTCCATTGTCAGTCTGGTGAACTTCTCACCATTATATGGTGAAATGCATTTATTAAAATATTAAAAAAGAAACACCATAATGAAACTGTTTTAGTACTACAGATTAAGAACCCTAACCCAGAGAGTATACAGTTTCGGGAATCTGTTATACAGGATGTTTGTAGACAGTTCTCCACTGGTATAATTTCTATTTTTGTGTTACACTGTAAATACATACCTGTATGCCAGTTAATAACTTTTCCTATTACCTTTGTTTAGTGAACAACTGAAGCAAAAAGACTATGTCAGTAGCTTTTCTTTCTATGAGCCAAAATGGTGCAGAGGAAAGCTTTTTTGAGGATATCCTTTGGTTGTTTCAAACAAAAAAACATTTCATTGCCCTTGGCTTTCATGCTTTGATAATTTTGCAGTGGTTTCTCTACACTTTTTTAAAGTTTGTTTTGTCTAACTATACTTTTTTTTTTTTTAAAGACAGAGTTCTCTTAGGGTTGGGCTGTTATTCGGAAGTGACAGAAAAATAGACAAGCAGACAAGGGAGGTAGAGCTAGAGAAATGAATGAAAATTAGGTTGCCTGACCACTAGCTATCTTCCCTGCCCCATTGACACAAGTTTGGTTTGATGGCTAAGTGCTGGGAAGATGTCTGTGTCTAAACATAAATGATGAACAGCAAGTTTGGCATAATTTGCGCATTTAATCACTTAAAAACCTCTAACATCATCTCCAGTCCATTAACTTGAAGCTATCCACATGTCTGGGTTCCATGGTGACAGATACCACATGTGAAATGAATCAAACAAAACGTCATGTTTTCCTCTTCTGGCCAGTTTGTTTCTGTCTCTCCCATAGTCATTCTGGCTTTTGTCATCATAGTACCCAGACATAGTGATGAATAAAAGTCTTTTGCGTTGTCATTTTGGAAATGCAAGTTGATCTCCTTACACAAGTCCATACTGGGTTTTTCTGTCCAAATACAAAACAGGAGACAACTATGAATTCTGCTTACCCTTCCCAGTTGTTGATTATTCTAACTCCTTCCACAGGCATTTCAGTACATAGCTCCAATGAACTCGTGGACTTATTTCCTTTAAACAAATTATTGTAAAACCCTGCATGACCCTTTATAAATATCTTAAACAGATAGCTCAGTTGACAGGATGTGAGGTGTGCTGAGGGAATTCTCTGCCTTTATATGCTCATAATGAAGGAAATTTACTGGGGTTAGCAGATGGGCACTGCTCATTTTTTGGCAATCATTGACAAACATTCAACACCTCCAGGTGGCTTTGCAAAAATATGTTAGCATTGTGGCACAGGTTCCAATTACATGCCTATATATATGTATGTATATATGTGTTAATATAATAAGTGTCTTCATGCACATAGAAATATATCTGTATCTATGTGTGAATATGCCTACATCTATATACTTCTCTATCTAACTCTGGTTATGTATAGATAGATGCACTATATAATTTAAAGTGATGTAGTTATAAAATTCTCCCTCTTTAAAGATGAAGTTGCTGACCCACTACCACTGGGAGTTGTTTTTTCCCCTAACAATAGTATTGGGTTGTGCTGAATGATCTTCATTAACTAACCTGGCTCCTCACTCATGGCAAAGAGAATTGGCTTCCTGAGGTGAAGAATACAGCCTCTCATCATGAAAAAGGCCCCCTTAAAAGTAGCCAGTCCATATTGATATTACCATTGGCCTCATTGAAGTTCATGCCATCTGTTTAAGTCACCCTTTCTCCATTTCTTCTATTATCTGCTGACCTAAGTTTCTCAAGACTAAAGTTCTTGAATTATGCATTTTCTCTCTGTTCCATCCCTTGCCATCATCTCTGAACATGGTGGTATTTATAGCAATGATTCCTCTAACTCTTGACATCTTTGTTTTTCAGTCTCATTAACTACATTGACCTCCTTCATTCTATTTTAGCTTAGTAGAGATGCTCATTAGAGCTCTCTGTTCCTCCAAGTATGTTTGAGATCGGGAATCTTGAGAATCTGTTCTTTGCCTGCAACCTCCTATCCTTCTGCCTCTTCCAACCCCAAGGGCATTAATGATGCACTATAAATACCATTGAATATTTGGAGTCAGAAAAACAAGCTTTGAATCCTGATCCTGTTCCTTACTCTTTGTGTGTCTTTGTTTAAGTCACTTTATATCTCAAGGCTTCAGTTTCCTCATCTGTAAAATGAGGGGCTTGGACTGGTTGATATCTCAGTTTCCTTTCTGATACAAATATTGTGGTCCTAAACCTACTCTTTGTGCTTATTGTCTCTTAATCCATAATTTTCCTCCCAATTCATCTCTTCTTAACTGGCTTTCTTTACCTCCAGACTTAGCCTAGATCTCATCCTGGACCTCTTTATGGTTTTGCTAGATACTATCCTGGCATCCCTTGTTGCTCAACCTTCTGCCTTTTCTGACTTGTAAATCCCTCAACATTTGATTTCTTATTTCTGTCCCAAATCTAGATAACTTCATTCACTATAAAGCTGTGTTGTACAATCTCACTGAGGAGGCTTAGATCATCTGATATGACCTCCTTTAGCCTCCCTTCCTTCAATTCTTAACGGTGAGGTTTCAAGTTGGTAGAGCTGGTTCAGGTATGAAAGAATTCACTTAGCTCAGCGGTTCTCAACCTGTGGGTTATGTTCAATTTGTAACAATGAAAATACATCCTGTATATCAGATATTTACATTACAATTCATAACAGTAGCAAAATTACAGGTATGAAGTAGTGATGAAAGTAATTTTATGGTTGGGGGGTCACCACAACATGAGGAACTGTATTAAAGGGTCGCAGCATTAGAAAAGTTGAGAACCATTGACTTAGCTGATTTTCTCCTAACCAAGAGGAGCTTTATTGATGCAAAAGCAGTAAGGGTCTCCTAGAAAGAAATCTAAGCAAGACCCTGATATTTGGGGGAATTATGCTTATACATCCTGTTATCACTCAGAAGAGTAGTTTTAATCCTGTGGAAACAGAATTCCTTCTTTTGTTTCTCACAAGAGATTTTTATGGGGGTTAAAAATTAAAGACTGGACAGGAAGAGGGAGACAAAGGGAATTCTTTTGGTACAGTGGGAGATATAAGCGAGGAGAAAGGATTTTAGGTCACCTTCAGGTTACAAAATGAACTAGGGGCTTCACAAAGTACTAGAAAAGCAACCCTTAATATTATTTTTAACCCTTAGGGCACTGTTTATCTGTATCATTAGAGCTTTTCCTTGTCACCCACTCTGTTTCTGTCGTAGAAGGGGAGATATTCCTACTCCTTAATAATGTCCTTCACTCTACTTATGCCCTTGACCTCATTCCATATCTCCCATTGTTTTGCATACAGTAGGCATTTAATGTTTGTTGAACTGAAGAGTTGAATTGCATCCTCTTTCCTCAATGTGTTTGAAATTCTTAAAGTTTTTTTTTTTTTTAAAGATTATAAGGATATAGGGTGGCTAGGTGGTATAGAGAATAGAGCTCTGGCCCTGGAGGCAGGAGGACCTGAGTTCAAATGTGGCCTCAGACACTTAACACTTACTAGCCCTGTGACCTTGGACAAGTCACTTAACCCCAACTGCCCTACCTTCTCCCCTCCAAAAAGCCAAAAAAGAAAAGAAAAGAAAAGAAAAGATTCTAAGGATACCTGTTATAGCTATAACTCCATATTATAGCCATAAATCTTAGAGCCAGATAGAAACTAAGATTATCAAATCAAAGGATCAAAGCTTTGGAGCTGAGAAGGATGTTAGATGTTCATAGAATCATAGATTTAGAACTTGAAGAGTTCTTAAGAGTTAAAGGTCCTAAGTCTAACTCCCCCATTTTACGGATGAGGAGGCTGAGGCTGGTCATACAGCTAATAAATGTCAGAGGGGAGCTTTGAATTCAGGACTGATTCCAAGTTCAGCTCTTTATCCATTTTGCCACCTTGAAGCCATCTAATCCAACTCCATAATTTTATAGATGGGAAACTGAGGTTTAAAGTGGTTAAATAGCTTTCTCAAGGTTATACAGGTATCAAATTGAAGAGCCAAGTTTCCAACCCAGGTCTTCTGAGCACTCTGTACATTGTAATATATCATACATTTCAATCTTATTTTACATATTTAAAAATGAAGACCAGAAAGAGAAAATCATTTCCCCAAAGTCACATAGTACATAGCGAAACTAGGAATAAAATCCATTTTCTAACTCCTAAGATCATGCTAAAGAAAATTTGAGAGACCACATGATAGCCCATCCTTAAATTTTTGCAAACATGCTCAATGTTAGCCCTGATAGTGGCAGGTTTTATCAGCAGAGGCTGGTACAGGAACTGGAGTTCTTGGGATTGGGAGGGAGATGAAGTTAAGGGTGTGACCCTAAGGGCCTTTAATTCAGATACATTCAGTGGGTGGTGTTGGATAGCTGGTCAGAGAAGGTAGTGAGTTATGACCTGCAACTTCCCCATGGAATGGGTCAAACTGACTGGTTGATTGACCTTGGGCAAGTTAATTGACTTTCCCTGGCCTCAGTTTCCCCATTTGTAAAATAAGGGGTGTTTGGCTCTGTGGTCTCCAAGGTCTCTTCCAGCTTTGCCATTCTGTGATTTGTATAAATCTAAATATTTTGACACTCCCCTTCCCCTTCCGCATTCTGATTCTGGAGCAAAATTCCTGGCAGCTTGGTGTTTGATAGATTCCTTGACAAGATTTACATACATACAAGATTTAGTGCCTGTGAGCTTGACTGTGTACTTTTTTTTTTTTAAGCTACACAATAGTGGATGTAGCATGCAGTCTGGCTCTGTATTTACTACAATTATGTTAGGAGAAACTCTCATTATAATCCATATGTTCAAGGTAGAGATGTAAAGCTATCAAGGGAGCATTAACTCTGAGTTTCCTGACTTTTCTGGTGTGACTAAAATATAAACCTGAGCATAGCATTGCCTTTTCTTTCTTTTTCTTTATTCATACAATATACACCTTTGGCTGTTTGGTTGAAATTCTAAAGTCAAAGGCATCAATAGTGGAGAAACTGCTCATAGAAAATGACAGAAGAAATAGTTGAGGAAAGAAAGCACAAATGAGAATTAAAATTCTGTTGGTTCTTTTAATAGCCGTGTGATGTCTATCTAGGGACTTGAATGAATAGTAGATCACTGGAACCTGTTCAGTCTGTGGTGGCTTGAGGCCCCTGGAAATTGATGTAAACCTAGTCAGCTGTCAGCAGTTATGGCCACTGGGTAATCAGGCTTAAAATTTATGGATATTTACATTTCAGAAGTTTTTTTTCCCCTTCTTTCTTTAAAAATCAAACTCCATGTTCCTATAGCTTTTGTCTGGGTTATTATGGAATGCCTCTTTTATCCATGGCAGCCAGTATAGGCTGTGCCTGAGAAGGGTTCACCTTGTTTTGCCCTGTGATGGTATAAAGATTACTTCGGCTACAAGCTGTACCACAGGCCAGACAGTGCCTCTTACAGCCTCTTCCATCCCTTTGACTGTTTGTCTCTTTCATTCCATTTTCTATTATGCCCACCAAACTGGCTTCATATTAGAACCCTAATGAACAGTTAATTTGGGTTGATTCATTTAGGAGTTATGAACAAATATGAATAAGTTATGAGCAAATAAATAATATAAATAGGAATTATTATAATTTTTTATCAATCCACATATATTATCTCCATAAGAAATGTCTAAGTCTTAAGGTCAATTAAAGCCTGGCCCTAACCCAGAATTAATGATGACAATTGAGTATGTATACCACTAAGAAAAAAGCAAAAACTTATGAACTAAATAACAAGATAAGTTTTTGCAACATAGAAAGAGCACTGAATTATAGGTCAGGAGACTTTGGTTCTAGGATTTAGACCTAGAACAGAGTCTGAGATTACCCAGTTCAGCCCTTTCATTTTATAGACAAGTGAGGGCTAGGAGGGCTTGAATAATTTGCCCAAGATTATGGGTATTAGCATTGTGATGGTAGTAGACCCTGGGTTTGGATTCAGAGGACCTATTTTTGAAGGTAGACCTTGACATTTATGAACTATGGTCTCCCTCGGGACTCAGTTTCTTCATGTATTAAATTTTAAAAAATTGTGTTATATTATCCCAAAGGACTTTATCAGCTCCATATCTCAGTAGCAGCTGTAGAACTCTAACTCGGTTCCTCTGAATCTAAACCTAGGATTCTTTCTACCATACCACCCCATTTTGGAGAATAGTACACATTAAGCATGTGTATTGATGCATAGAATGCTAGTGCTGGAAGGAAACTCAACGGTAATCTAGTTCCTTTTTTTTTTATAGATGAGAAAGGAAAAAAAGAAAAGGTGGATGGAAGGAAAATAAACCCATGCATTTATTAAATGCTTACTAAGTGCCAGGCACTGTGCTAAGCACTTTACAACTGCTATCTTATTTGATCCTTACAACAACCTGATGAGTAAGTGCTGTTATTATTCCCATTTTACAGCTGAGGAAACCCAGGCACATGGAGGTCAAGTGACGTGGCCTTGGTCACACTAAGTATCAGAGGCTGGATTTCAACTCAGGTTTTCCTGACTCCAGGCCCAGTGCCCCATTGCTCTGTCTAGTTGTAGGCTCTGAGAGCTTGAAATGACTTGTTTAGGGTCATGCAGTAGTTGATGGGGGAAATCACAACTAGGAATCTTGACTCCCAGTCCTGTATTCTTTCTATAATTTCACGAAACTTTTCCATGTTACTTAGTTCCTTTCTTAGTGGTAAATATACTCTACTGCTGTCATTCATTCAGGGTTAGAGTCAGAATTTAATTGATCTTAATATAGAAACATTTATATTTTTATGGGATAATATCTGTAGATTAATATAAAATTATAATAATTATTATTTTCATAATGAATTTGTTCACCAGCAAATTGAAAGATATGTTTGCATTTAATAATTAATATTTAATTTAATCATTAATAATAACAGTAGTACGAATAGTAGCAATAACCATAATGAGCCTTTGTATTGAACTTTAAAATTTGCAGTACATTTTTTGTACAGATTTTTTTTTTAACCAGAATTGTCTCTATCACAGTAGATCTTTCAATTCCTTTCCTGGAACTAAGATTTAACTATGGAGATTTGTCTTTGGGTTTGAAGGAAATGCTTCTTAATTGTTAGAGTAATTGTAATGGTCTTGGAGTTTTGGGTTAGCTTTAGTTTTCTGAAAGACAGCTGCTCCGAGAGAAAATCAAAGGAGAAGAGAAAGACCAAGAATTTGCGTCAAGACACTTAACAGTTGTGTGACCCTGGGTAAATCATATCCTTAGGTTTCTCATTTGGAAAATGATGGTAATAATAGCACCTATTTTCCAGGGTTGTTTTAGATAAAATGTATTAATAGTTACAAAATGCTTTGCAAACCAGCAATATATAAATGCTAGTTGTTAATGATTATGCAAAAGATAAAATAGTTTGAGATCTGGTAATGCTATGTCCCCTTTTTTTGATCATGATTACCTTAGAAGTCCAGATCTTTTGTTACTTCAAATGAACCTTGTTATTTTGTCTATAAACTTTATATACTTTGGTAGTTAAGTTGGTATAGTATTAAATCTCTAAATTAATTTAGAGATTTTATATATATTTATGTATTAGTGTGGCATAATCATGAATATTGACTACTCCGTTTATTAAGGTCAGTCTGCTCTTTCCACATGCTATGAACTGAACAGGAACATATACTCTCCTTTATGTGGTATCTTCTCCAATTACAGTATAAGTTCTTAGGCAGCTACATGGTACAGTGGATAGAGTACTGGATTTGGGGTCATGAAGACCTGGGTTAACATCCTGCCTTAGGTATTTACTGGGTGACCCTGGGCAAATCACTTAACCTCTCTGAACCTCACTTTCCTCATCTATAAAATAATGATAACAATAGTACCTACCTCTTGGGGTTGTTGTGCAGTTTAGATGACATGACATATGTAATATACATTGTAAAACCTTAAAGGCCTATTAATGTTGTTGTTTTTATTGTTAGTAGAGACTACATTGATTTTCTTATTGTATACCGAAAGCTTTGCATAGTTTTTCACACATAATAAGTGATTAATAAATGTTTTCCATTATATTCTATTTCCATACAGTCTGCAAACTGGATAATCTAATCTGTAATGATTGTTTTGTAGCTGATTCATTTAAATTCATATATACATATATGTGTGTATCTATATATCTTGGTAGATTAATTCAAATGTTTTATGTATTTTGTATTTTGTCATCAGCTGCTCAGTGGCCAGCACTTAAGCATGATTGGAGATGTGAATAAGAAATGATCAGATTATGTCGGTAGTTCAAGGAAGAACCATGAACTCCATTTAATGATGATTTGAACAAGGTTTTTAGAGAATAGGCCGACAAAGATTCAGGTACTCTTATCAATAAGGTTAGTTTGTCATATCCTGGGATATTATTGTTATTATCATAGTCTTATCATTATGATAGTCTGTCACATCCCGGAAGTAGCTCAGATAAGATCAGACTTTGTTATCAAGGCACCAGGAAGTTGTGGGAAAAGTCAGTTAACTCTTATAAAAATGTATTCACATACAAATGATGCTTCTGAGAGCAGGCTTCAAAGCCAGAAGCCAAAGCTGCAGTCTCAAAGACATCTGCATAGAAACTGACCCCCCAAGAATATTTTGGCCTACAACAGTATTTATTTTGAATAGAATTTTTATTTTTTTATCATTTATTATGGGTTTTATTAGTATTGCATGAAATTACTGCATCTTTACAGAAACTATTAATCATCTTTAATATATTCTTTGCTAATTTTCTGGGGTTATAAGTAGACTATCATGTCATCTGCAAATAGACATAATTTTATCTTCCCTTTGTTAATGTTTATGCTTTTGATTTTTCTCTTGTTTTATTGCTATAGTTAGCATTTCTAGAACTATGCCAAATAAGAATGGGGAAAGGGACTATCCTTGCTTTAACCCTGTTCTTATTTAGAATATTTCTTGTGTTTTTTCCTCCATTGAAAATAATGCTAGCCCTTTGTTTTAGTTGTATATTTTTGATGATATAGAGAAGGCCAAATCCTTCCATGCTTATGTATTTTAAAGAGATTTTTACTTCTTTTTTTAATTCTCCATACAGAATATGCAATTATTTTCTTTTTTTAATACATTTTTATTGATTTTTTTTTTTGCAGTACTTACATTTTTTAGTGTATCTCTTCCCCTCTCTCCCTCCCAGAGAGCCATACTTTATAGCAGAGAATAAAAAAAGAGAAAAACATTTCTACAAAACTTGACAACACATTAAAATAAATGGCTAGATTTGTACTCTTCCACACTCAGTTCCTCACCTCTTCAGAGAAGGAAGAAGAATATGCAACTATTTTCATGAGGCTATTTCTGCAAATATTACAAGATTATCACACGTCTCATGGAATTATCATTTTGGTTGTCTCTGGATGCACAATAAAACCAGATGCATAAGAGGTAGAATGGTGCCATGATATCTGGAGCCAGTGAACATACTTAGCACAGCCTGATTTCTCCTCATCATCCCCCTCAATCCTTCCATCCCCAAGTTTCAACCTAACGCCATTCAACTCTTCCACTGTGGCCTCTGGAATGCCTGTTCCATAGGCAACAAACTTCCTTCATCTTAAATCTTTTCCTCTTCTACTCCTTCCATCTAATACCTCTTGGTAAATCTGACATCCCTCTTGATGACACAGCCTCTCTTTGGCCAGCCTTTCCAGGACTGGCTGCATCTTCACTTGTTCCTCTTGTCTCACTGGTTGAGGTGGGAGAGTTGGAATGCTCCTTGTTCCCATTGCCACTTCCAGGTTTCCCCCTTCCTCCATCACTCAGTAACCTCTCTTCCTTTGAGGTTTGTTCTATTCAAAATCATGGTAGCTATTTCCTACAGACCCACAGGTCACTTCCCTTCCTTCTTCAGTAAGTTCAGTGTACCTTGCTCACAATATTTTTCTCCTCCCCAAATCCTGTCCTCATATAAAGGGACTACATATATGTTAGACAGCCTCAACTGGGTCCTCACTGCTGCTAGTCAGTCTTACTAGATCTCCTCTGTCAACTCATTATTCTACTCTACATAGCAGCTCTTACAAACTTTTCCATCCATCTTCAAACCTTCCATGACACTTCTTTCCTCCACTGTCTCAGCTGAGAACCTTGCCTCATATTTTGTAGAATAAAATTGAGGCCATTTGTCATGACCTCTCTCTTCTTCCTTCTTCTTTATCTCCTGTCACTCAGATGCCTTTTGCCACTATCTTTCCTTACTTCTCTCTCACATGATGGAAGTGGCCTTACTCCTGACTAAGGCTAACCTTCACTTGTTGAAATGATCCTATTCCATTCCTGTCTCCTCCAACAGATTGCCTCCTCTTGTCATCTTTACTCTTTCCCTTTTTTTTCAATCCCTTTCTGTTTACTGATTCATTTCTTACTGCCTATAAACGCATTTATGTCTCCCCAATCCCAAAAAACTCCTCACTTGATCCTTCCATCTCCACCAACTGTTGTTCTTTATCTCTTCTGCTCTTTGCAGCTAAACTGCTCAGAAATGTCATCTATAAAGTGTCTTTACTTTCTCTCCTTTCACTCTCTTCTTAACCCTTCATAATCAGGCTTCTGAATTTATCTTTCCCCTGAAACTGCTCTCTCCAAAGTTACTAGTGATCAAGATTATCATTGCCAGATCTAAAGGCTTTTTCTCAATCTCATTCTCCTTAACCTCTCTTCAGCCTTTGACAATGCTAATTAATCTCTGCTCCTTAATACTTTCTTCTCTCTAGGTTTTTTGGATATCACTCTCTCCTGGTTCTCTTCCTACCTATCTCACTGCTCCTTCTCTGTCTCTTGTTTCCTCTTTCAGATTATACCCTCTTAATGTAGGTGTCCATCAGGGTTCTGCCCTGAGTCCTCTTCTCTTCTCCTTTTATACTACTTCACTTGGTGATCTCATCAGCTCCCATGGCTTTAATTACCATCTCTGAGGAATCTGATGATTGTCAAATCTGTTTATCCTGCCCTAAACTCTCTGCTGACCTCTAGTCTTTCTAGTAGACATCTTAAACTCAGTATATCCAGAATGGAGCTCATTATCTTTCCCTCTAAACCCTTCCCCCGTCTCTTATTGTAGAAAGCTACACTAGCCAACTAGTCCCTGAGGTTCACAACTTAGGAGATATCCTGGATTTTTCACTATCTGTTACTATATCCAATCTGTTGCTGAGGCCTACTGATTTCACCTTTGCAGTATCTCTCTTACATACCTCATTTTCTTCTCTGACACCACTCTAGTGCAGGTCCTCATCACCTCGTGGCTGGACTATTGCAATTGCCTGCTGGTGGGGTTGCCTGCCACAAATTTTTGCCATTCCAGTTCATTCTCTATTCCTCCACTAAAGATTTTCCTAAAGCACAGGTCTGATCATTTCATCCCCCTATTCAGTATCCTGTTGCTTCCAGGGAGCTCTGTTTGACATTAAAAGCCCTTTATAATCTACCCCCCTCCTACCTTCCCAGTCTTCCTACATCTTGCTCCTCAGCAATGACTCTTCAGTTCAATGACAGTGGCTTCCTGGCCATTTTGTGAACGAGACACTCCATCTCTTGGCTCTGGGCATTGTCTCTGGCTGTCCCCTGTGCTGGCATGCTGTCTCTCCCCTGTTTTGACTATTGACTTCCCTGGCGTCCTTTAAGTCCCAAGTAAAATCCCACCTTCTACAGGAAGCCTTAGCCACCCCCTTATTATATTATTATTAATAAGTCTAGTGCCTTCCCTCTGTTAATTATTTCCTATTTGTCCTATATGTAATTCACTTTGTACGTTGTCGGGATTCACAGCCCTGCCCTAAGGGGCAGCAGGTACTTACCTTTACAAAGGAGAAGACGCTGGCGTTTTTTCTGGAAAAGAAAGTAATGCTGGGGGGTATATGTTAAGAGGGTTTATTGGTGTTACACCTGGGAAGCCTTACAGCAGGACTCTAAGGCCACCGCCCCTCCACGGCTTGGATCCTTTTATCTACCCCAGATCCACACACCACACATGACACAGCCCAGCTGATCGGAATTGAGAGAGGGGAGGTAAATTGTGAAAGGGGAATTGCAATCACAAGGGCATGAAGACCCCAGGGCGTGGAGACATCAGTCGGGAGCCTCAGGTATCCCACGTAAGAGAGTCTTGAGCAATGCAATATCCCCTGGCCAGGGATGGTGCAATATGCTCTGACTTCCACGTGATCCAAGTAATTCCCAGGCCTCAAACACATCCCTGTGCCTCAACATCACCACTTGCAATCTGGCACCTATTTTGTGACCCTTACAGTATGTTGTTTGCATATTTTCTCTCCCATTAAATTGTAAGCTCTTTAAGGGAGTGGACCATCTTTTCTTCTCTTTGTATCCCTAGTTCTTAGCACGGTGCCTGATACATAGTAGGTACTCAATAAATGCTTACTGATTCAACATGTGTTTGAGTTACTTCATTACCTACCAGGTAGCCTTCCATGAGTTTGCATGATGTTTCAGTTATAGTTAAATTTTCTTTCGAACCCAGGATAATAAAAGACAAATCTAACTGGACATAACATTGAATTTTCTGAGTATTTATGTACAGAGGTGTACATGTGTGTGTGTATGCATGCATGTATGTGCATATGGATTTAGGGGCCTAAAACACATTTATTTCTGACAGACTTTTAGACAGTATTCAATGTCTGAGACAGGCAGGTAATTTAGAAACAATTGTGCAAGTGATTTGGGACTATCTCCAGGAAGCCATTCAAATTCTGAATGAACCAAAAATCCCTCTGAATTCTTTTATTAATTTAAAAGGATTTCCATTTTATTCAATATACTCATTCTCTGCTCCCTAGGCCCTCCTCCCCCGACCTCTCTCTAGGAATTAAAGAATAAAAATGTAAAGAAAAATTTCTCCTGGGCCTTGCTTGCTGCTAATGTACAACAGTAATACCTTGCATTTATATAGCAACTCAAAGAATATAAAAATGTTTTCATATACACTGATTCCTTTGAGCCTCACAGCACTCTTGTAAGGGACAGGGCCATGGGAGTAAATGCCTGAGGATTTATGTGTTGGTCTTTTAATAAGTCAGCTGTCCTGGAAATAAGAGAAGGAAGTAATGGCAAGTTGAAGTAAGTGAAGGGATGTTATTTAAATAATGAGGAAATAACCAACATGGCAAAATGCAAAAATTCAACTTAGACCAGTAATTGGGGGAAATTTGTGACTAGATCAAAATCAGGGTCCTTTGGTCACGATCACATTTATTCCTAGGGTCAGTTCAGTTAGGGAAGGGCATTAGTTCTTATGTTTCAGGGTTCCCTAAAAAAGTATTTAACAGTATAGATAGCAGACATGATAGATGGCATGTTGAAGCAATGTGGGCTAGTAGACAGAATACTTTATTTGTAGTCAGAGGACTTGCTAAGTACAGTGTGGTGAACATAAGTAAAGTAAATAGTTTGATATATCAAAATATTTAAAAGCCTCGGGTGGACATTGAAATTTTGGAAAAGACACTGCTGGGCCATCATTAGTCCCTCAACTGTATAATGAGAGGATGAGACTAAATGCCCTTTAAGATTCCCTTTACCTCTAACTCTGTGGTCTGATGAGGTCCAAGGAGTTTTATCTAGATCTCTTTTTCTTTGTTCATATTCAGTCTTGTCAGCTCACTTGGTACCATCTAGAAGTACCCTTATAAAACTCTGTAGGACAGATGAGAGATGCTGTTGTTGTCTGACCAAAGCCTTTGCCTACATTGCTTTGCATAACCTAAGTCCTTTGTGTCTACCTCTGTACTGGACCTAAAGCCACCCACTGTCTTTTACATGTCATCGGGAAGCCCAAACTGATGCTGCTGCTGAGTGATTTTGAGGCCCCCCCACCCAACAACAGATGCCACAGTTGTATTCTGAGAAGTCTGTCCAGCCAGAGACACCTTAGTTCATTGCAGTATCTGTGTACTGGTCTCTAGTCAGTAATAATAATCACTAACTTGTGCTATGCATATGCATAGAGTAATGCAGCTCATGGAGAGCTGACCTTCAAGATAGAAAATCTGGATTCAAGTTCTGTTTTTTTGCCACATTTTGGCTGCGTGACTGACTGCATGGAAGTCACTTACCTTCTCCCTCTGAGTCTCTGGCAACGCTTGAAGATTCCACAGAAAGGGAATTTCCTTTTCTTCAGTTCCTTACTCTGACAGAATCACTAGTCCGGTCCAAATTACTCCTAGAAGGGTAATTTAGTAAATGAAAACAGCAACAAAGAACCCTTCATGTGTGTAGCATTGCATAGTTTAAGGTAATGGTCTGTAACAGCAAGCACCCTAGCATGCCTAGGGCGGCTACTAGCACAGGTTCTTAGATCTGCTTTTCTAAAGGAAAGCAACTCAAAATGGGTTAACAATCTCACTTTAATCAAACATATCATTTACCTAGTTCAGGGGGAAAAGT
>CM053587.1:225671766-225694001 GCA_028646515.1 Pseudochirops corinnae
TGCTTATCTCCCCCTTTCGCAATTCCCACTCGCAGCTGGTTCTAATCCGCTCACCTGAGAGGCTCCTCAGCTCTCCTCACGTCTAGCCACCCCCAGGGCACAGCCGCGGCTTCAGGCCAGGCTGGTTTCGGTTCACAGTGCTGATATGGTTCCTCGTAGCCGAGCTGACTTTAGTGGGAAGTATCTTTGTGTGTGTTTTGGAGTTCTAGGATTGGTTTAGAGGCCTATTTTGTGGGTATTTGGGGTGGCTATGTGAGAGGTGTGATATGTTGCTACTGCTGTGCCGCCATCTTGGCTCCGCCCCCCGACTTGCTCCATTTCCATCTTGGGCGGATTCACTCTTACTTAGGCAGGTTGGTGGTCCTACCCTCCTTAGTGATTGGTTTTAGCCTGATAGTATCTCAGAATTCCTGAGCTCAAATGCTCTAGTGACCTCGGTCTACCTCAATAGCAGGGATTACCCACGGTTTGCCATCATGCCCTACTTTGGGATTTCAACTATCTTTTGCTCATTTTTGTTCCATCCTTTCTAGTGGGAAGGTCATTTTCTTTACAGAATTAAAGATGAATACTTATTTTTTGTTTATCATGTCAACTTTTTTTTTTTTACTTATTCTGAGGAGTGATGCCTTCCTTTTGTTGATTTTCCTGTTTTCCCAATATAGCTAAAAATAAACCTCTCCATAGTTAAAACACATGTGTATTATTATAATTTTTTTCTGTTCTGGATGTCATGTTTTAGGATGGACATTGGCAAACTGTAACCTTTCAATAGCATGATAGTATGACCATCAATAGAAGGAATGGATCATGTTTAACTTGAAGAAGACTCATCCAGTTTATGGTATCAACCTCCAATTACCTGGAGTTCTGTCCTATAGAACAGAGTTTAGATTTATGCTTGCTTCTACAGGTTAGAGCTAGGAAAGACTTGGTAGAAGTTCTGGAGACCAAGATTTTAGCTTACAAGAAAAAAAAAAGCTGAACAAAAGCTGTACTGATTAATTTGAGAAATAGTATGCTCTCCTCTTCTGAAAACCTTCAAAGAGAGCATATATGCTCATTTGTTAGGTAGAAACAGTTCTTGTTTAGGTACACCTTGGACTCATTGATTTTCCAAGTTTTAGGTTCTATGGTTTTATAATAAAATTCCAGTTTTTAAAATAATAATATAGTAACAGTAATAGCATCGTTATATAATCCCCACGTAAGAGACACTCAGATTATTATTCCTACTTTTGGGAAAAGCTGGACACCTTAAAATTTGAAAAGTAATAACTAGTGATAAAAGTAAAAGCTTGTTGGAAAACTAATATGATATATAAGATGACAGATCAAGGTCCTCAGGAAATGTGGTCTGCTGACAAGATGCCAATTACCATTACTGGAGAAGAAGAGCTACATTTTCGTCCATGTTTAATATCAGAAATCTCTTGATACCCAGGTCATAGCATCTGTCAACTCTGCTTGCCTCATTGGGAAAACAAAAACTTCTACGTATTTCTATGTCTCTGTGCTATAAAAAGTGGCAGTAAAGGTCACACAATGCATACTAGGCTTCTGAAGAGACAAAAACACAAAGGTGGAAGTGGTTGAAGTACAGAATAGAAAAAAGGCAGGGGAACGGTCTATTTCATCTAGTCCTTTTTGAATCTATCCCACATCAGGATGGGTGTGCTCATCTTTTAGCCAACCTGATTTGTCTAATCCAATATACAGTTTAGATTTATGTGAACTGCTCCTAGGTTATGACCAGTAGAATTTAGGAAGCCAGCCATAAAGATCCTCACATTTGAGTCAATTAGAATTAGACACAAGCTGACTCTTTCTTCCAAAATTCTTTTTACCAGCAATGAAAGGGGAGGCGGCTTCTCTTCTTTAGGGATGATCTAGAGTAGTGGTTCTCAACCTGTGGATTATGTTCAATTTAAATACATCCTGTATATCAGATATTTACATTACAATTCATAACAGTAGCAAAATTACAGTTATGAAGTAGCAATGAAAATAATTTTATGTTTGGGGGTCACCACAACAGGAGGAACTGCATTAGGAAGGTTGAGAACCACTGATCTAGAGTTAGCTCAAATTAATTATCTCCAGCCCCTACTCTTCGTCCTGACTCCAGAGCTGGTGCTATATTCACTTTCCTACCTAGCCACCTCATTCAGCCCTTAGTCTTGCTCATCATTCCCAGGGCTGGCTTGTATTAAAATCAGTTGTGGAGATAATGAATAGAGAACAGTTGCTAACAATGCAATTCTGACAATTTTCAAACTTGCCCATTACACATGCATCATCTTGTATACCTGAAATACACATTGGTTGTATCCTCTTTAAGTTAAGAAGAAAGTGCTATTACTGCAATGAAAAAATACAGGGAAATTAACTGAAACAGTGATGAGAAAATACTTTATTTTAGTGGAACCTATTAGCTTGCCATCAAATTGATTCTGTGGTTTAAAAGTCCTTTCTTGGTTTCTATCTAAAAAGTTCATAGAGATAACTGAATGAGTACAATTCAATATATTTACACAAATAGCCCAAAGGTGCTTTAGTTAAATCTAAAAACTTGTCCATGCCTATGACCTTATGTCATTTGAAGCCTTATTGCCCCGATTCATCTTATCACTTATCAAGAGTTCACCTTGTCTGTCATGGGCGGAAGTGTCAGTTTCTGCTGAATTTCTGGACTGTATCTGTATAATTTCCCATGGGCCATGAATTAGCATCCTGGAGAAACAGTAGACTTAAAGAGTTAGGAAGACCTGAGTTCAAATATGGCGTCACTTAACTCGCTGTGTAACTATGGGCAATTCATTTAATTTCTCTGTCCCTAGGTTTTCCCATCTGCAGAATGGAAATAATAATAGCACCCACCTCTATATAGAGCTCTATAAAGCTCTATATGAATGTTGACTTCTTTTTGTTATTGTTATTTTCGTAACAACTCATATATCCAGGTCACTTATCCAGAGATTTAGACTATAATGAATAACCTGGAAAAAGACAAAGAAGATTTCTGCATAACTAAACCAAATGTCTCAAAGGCAATGGACTATAAATGTCATGTTTTTCACTCTTATTAGAGCCCCATCCTACATTCATATTCCCTATGTAACATTTCTTTTAGATTTGATTCTAAACAATCTTATTGGTACATTCATTTGCTTCTCTATGTTTTGTACCTAATCTCTTCTGTTGACCAACCTTGCTATTTTCTAACCAGTTCCAAATAGTTTTGATGAATGCTGTTCTGTAATACAAGTAGAGTTTAACCCTCTAGTCCCTTCTTTTTCATATTCTGTCATTAATTCTTTGGAGATTCTTGGTCTTTTATTGTTCCAAATGAACTTTGTTATTATTTTTAGCTCTACTTGTAATTCTTTGGTGTTTTGATTGGTATAGTACTGAATAAGTAAATCAATTAAGATAGTATTGACATTTTTATGGCCAATCATCAACAATAAATATTTTTCTAATTCTTGAAGTCTGTCTTTATTGTTGAAAAGAGGGTTTTATAGTTGTATTCAACTACAGCACAGTTATGTTTTATAGCTGTTTATAGTTGTTTTCTGTGTTTCATGGTAGGTAGACTTTAAAATATTTTATTCATTCCATAGTTAATGTGAGTAGAATTTATTCTTCCATCTCTTCCAGCTGGGTTCTGCTTCCTTTTTTTTTTTTTTTTTTTGCCTTTTGGAGGGGGGAAGGCAGGGCAGTTGGGGTTAAGTTAAGGTCACACAGCTAGTGTTAAGTGTCTGAGGCCACATTTGAACTCAGGTCCTCCTGACTCCAGAGCCAGTGTTCTATTCACTGCTCCACCTAGCCGCCCCTTGGTTCTGTTGTTATACAGAATTAACATTGTAGAGAAATAACAATTATTTTTGTGAATTTATATTATCATCTATTAATTAACTGAAGTAAATTTTCAGTAATTAAAAAAATTACCTTTTGATTTTATCACGTGCAAGAAATAATGATTTTCTTTCCTCTTTGCTTATGCTTATTTTTTCAATTGATTTTTATTGTCTTACTGCTATAGTTACCATTTCAAGAATGTTATCAAATAATAGTAGCAATTATGGACATCCTTGCCTTGCCTTTGCTTCTTTTTTGGAAAGAGTTCTAGCCTTCCTCCTTTAAGTATTATATTCACTTTGTGTTTCAGAAAACTACTGCTTACCATATTAAAAAAAAGGTCCATTTGTTCCTATGATTTTTAGTGTTTTTAATAGAAACAGGTATTGAATTTAATCAAAGTTTTTTTTTTCTTTAGCATCTACTTATATTATTGATATTTCAGTTTTTTATTAATTTGGTCTGTTATGTTTTTGATATTTGTCACATTTAGCAAACCCTGAATTCTTAGTGTAAATCCAACTCAAACATAATATGTGATTTTAAAAATATGTTGTTGTCGACTCTTTGCTAATATTTTATTTTCTATTTCTATCTTGCCCTCTGGTTCTAGAATATGAGGGCAATTTTCCTTGAGAATTTTTTGAAGGATGATTTCTAGGCTCTTTTTTTTGATCGTGGCTTTCAGGTAGTCCAATACTTTTAAAATTATCTCTCCTGCATCTATTTTCTAGGTCAGAGGTTTTCCAATGAGATATTTCACATTGCCTTCTATTTTTTTCAATTTTTTGGATCTGTTTTATAGTATCTTGATTTCTCATAAAGTCATTAGCTTCCGATTGCTCTAATCTAATTTTAAAGGAGTTATTCTCTTCAGTGAGTTTTTGAAATTCCTTTTCCATCCGGCAAATTGGACTTTTTAAAGCATTCTTCTCCTCATTGGCTTTTTGGGCCTTTTTTGCCATTTGAGTTAATCTATTTTTTAAGGTGTTATTTTCTTCATTTTATTTTTGGGTCTCCTTTAGCAGGCTGTTGACTTGCTTTTCATGATTTTCTTGCATCATTCTCATTTTTCTTCCCAATTTTTCTTCTACTTCTCTTACTTGATTTTCAGAATCCTTCTTGAGCTCCTCCATGGCCTGTAACCAATTCATATTTTTCTTTGAGGCTTTTGATGCAGGAGTTCTGACTTCACTGTCTTCCTCCCGCTCCATGCCTTGATCCTTTTTGTCCCCCCAAAAAGAATTCTGTGTTCTATTTGTATTTCCTTTGCTTGCTTATATTGCCAGCCAATTACTTGACCCTTTGTCCCAGTAGAACTCTGCTTCCAGAGTGGAGAGAGCTGTGTCCCAAATTGCTGGGGTTTTCATAAATGTTGTCAGAGGTCTGAGGAGGGCACCCTCTTTTCAGCCACCACAAACTCTGGCACACTGGCATTTCTCACCCCAGGCCTACCGCCCAAGACAGCGACCTAGATTCAAGCAGATTAAAGCAATAGTGATTACCCTCCAGATGGTCGCTTGGTCCCCCAACACTCAGCAGGCCAGGAGCTCTGGAGGCAGCCTCCTCTTGCCCCCGGCGCAGGGGCTAGATCGTACTCTTCAGCCACCCAGTTCCAACAGAGTTTCCCTCTACCTTTTTTACTTTCTCTTTGAAGTTTATAGGTTGAGAAGTCTGGAAACCCCCATAGCTGCTGGTAATTCACTCCTCTGAATTCTGCGGCCAGTATGGGCTGCTGGTTTGGGTCGCCCCAGGTCTGGGGCTGCGTGGCTCACACAGGACTGTGCTCGACTCCCAGCATTGTGCAATAGACCATTCCTGCTGGGCTGCCGGCCTGCCTTCAGCTCTAAAATTTGTTTAGAGTCATATTTTATAGATATAGGAGGTGGTTGGTGCTGGAGCTCATGCAGTTTCCTGCTTTTCTCTGCCATCTTGACTCTGCCTAACTTTTTTATCTCAGTATTTAGATGGTAAGCCATTTGATGCACAAAATAATAGTTAACATTATGGTGAGCCAGGCGCTGTATTAAATGCTCTGCAATAATTATCACATTTGATCCTCACAACTACTCTGTGAAGTATATGCTATTATTATCCCCTTTTGCAGATGGGGAAACAGAGTGCATGTGACTTGACCAGGATCATACAGATAATAAGTGTCTGAAGTAAGATTTGAACTTATATCTTTCTGACTCTAGATCTAGCACTCTAGCCCCTCTGCTACCTGGCATATTTATTGAATATTAATATTGATTCATTGACTTTTATTCTTTAAGCGTAATTCCCCTTTCAAAGTGGTATCTGTTTTTAACTGTCTTCTTGTCTGAGATCATTTTTGCTAACCCTGCTTTTTTTGAGGCCAATTAAAGCATAATAAGATATCATGCCAGTCTCTTATTTTAACTTTGTAAATCTATGTGTTTCAACAAACAACACTTTGTTGAATTTTACTTTCTCTTCAGTCCATCCTGCTGCCCTCTTCTGTTGTATGGATGAATTCATCTCATTCATGTTCGTGATTTGATTATTAATTGTATTTTTTCCTCCATCCTCTCCTCTTGGCGTTTTTTCATCCCTTCAAGGCCCCTACCTCTCTTACACAAAAGAAGGTGGTGACAAAGGAGTGCATTCAGAAGTAGAGACTGGTATTTTATTGCTTTTACTTCTGTTCACCTGTCCATCTTCTCTTCCCCTTGCCCTGCCCTGTTCTCTAGTTGTTACTTTTTCTTGTCTTTGCTCTATTCTCCAAAGTTGGTTCATGTTTTGCATATATCTTCTCCTGCACCAATTCTATCTTCCTTCTTAATCTCTTCTCTCCCTTGTGTTTGTCTGTTTCCCAGTTGAATTTTATGTGTTTCTATATCAAACCGTTTGTTTATTTGTGCATTTTTCTTACTTCTCTTTAGACCAGCCCCTCTGTCTTATTTACCTTCCCTTGAATGCACACATTATGGTTCTGTGTGACCTACTTCTTGCCTGTCTTGAACCAGTCTTTGCCCCTTCCTTGTGACAGAGACAGACTCCATCCAGACATTGTTAATTGTGATCGCATCAAGTCTCCTGCAATAATAGCTAGCATTTATGTAGCACTGTAAAGTTTGCATAGTACATCGCCGATATTATCTCATTTTATGCAAACAGTAACTCTGAGAGGTACAGACAATTATTATCCCCATTTTATAGTTGAAAAAAACGAAGCAGATAGAGGGTAAATGACTAGCTCAGGGTCACATAGCTAGTTATTGTTTTTAGGCTGGATCTCAACTCATATCTTCCTGGCTCCAGGTCCAGCACTACATTTACTATGCTACCTCTCTAGAGGCTGGAATATATCAGGTACTATCCCCATCCCTTTTCTTTCTATGACTCGGGTATGAGCTGCCTGGGTGCTGAATTGCTCAGATATTGGTTTACTGTATCTTGGTCATGGGCAACTCAGACCCAGGTTGGCTAGGTACTCTGTCTTTCATGGACTGCCTGGATGCTGAGCTAGCTTTTGGCCTAGCTTTGCCCAGATTAATAGGTAAATTTTCCCCCAACTCTCTCAGTCTTAGTCCATCATTCAAAATCATTTCTAACTAGTTGGCCAGGTATAGCCCGAACATTTCTTGCCAAGATAATCTGAGCTAGTTGTTCTGCCTTCCTTCTTGGTTTCCAAGCCTGCAATCTTTTAAATTATTGTCTTATTTGTAGGTGTCCAGCTTGTCACCCTCTTCATAATATTTTTTTTAGCCATTTCTCATAATCAACAGTATTCTTTCCCTAATTTTTTTACACTCCTCCCTTTTCCCCATGCCTTCTTTCTTTGGTTACCTTTTCCTTGAGTTTTCTTGACAAGTACCTTCTTTGATATATTGGAAAGGAAAATGGAAGATTTCTGCAGAATATTTTCTCGCATACTGACATTTTTGGTCTGCTCTAACTTACAAGTTATCTATGTACTGCTCTGAAAAGCTTTAAAACAAATTTGTCAGGAAGCAGGAGGGGAAAAATAAAATCTTTTCCTAGCAGTTTGGTGTCATACTTTTAGGAAATATGGTGATGCTTGCATGCTGGAGCGTGGATCCCCTCATTGTCTCATACAATCTATGAAGGGAAGAGATATGGAGAGAGAAATACCTCATTAATATATCTCATTATTATCATCACTAGGAAACAAAGTATTCCACATATGTCTGTTTTCCAAATAACTAAGGGCTTACCCCTCTTTAAATGTCAAATACTGTTTTATTTTAACCATTTTTGATGGAAACCTTTATAAAACAATAATGAAGCATAGTATTGAAATAGTACTTCAATGTTTACAAAGTATTTTTAATGTATTAATTAATTCATAAAAATAAGGATGGATATGTATGGAGAAGCTACCAAAAACATATTTCTAGATATTATTTTCCCATTTTAAAGATGAGAAACTGAGTCTTATACTAAGTGACTTTTCTAGCATCAGTCCGAGCCAGGAGTCTAACTTAGATAACTCTCCTTTCTATTCTAGAAAGTCACCCAGTTCTAAGCTGCCTCTCAAATAGCTTAACTACTCAGACTTCTTAAACAGTTTACAAACACAGTTTAACCTTATTTCTATGACTCTGGGTCATGGAAGGCAGCAAGGTATAATTCAAAAAGCACAGTTGTGATATAAGAAGATCTGGCTTAGAGTTCCTTGTTTGCCTTTGTGATATTAGGAGAAGTCCCTTTTACTCCCTAGGCTTCGGTTTAATATTTAGCCCACAAAAGCATTGGGTTAAGTGATTTCCAAGGTCTGTTTTCAGCTCTAAATCCTTGGCTCATGCTTTCATACCCTGATGTCCTCAGGGACTACTGAGATATGTCAGGTTGTTTTTCTCTTCAGGACATATAGCCTAGCTCAGACCACTAGGTTTTTAAAGTTTTTGCATCTGCTCTTGATAGTTTTCCTATCTCCTCTCTTGCTAGGTCTCACTCTCACCTGTTGCTTTTCTGTACTAATAGTGAACATACTTCTCGTCTTTCTGAATCTCTCACCCATTGTGATTGGCTGTTTTTAATTCGTGGACTTGGAATATTAATAAATCCAAGGGTGACATCCAGCTAAGATGGTGGCACATTATGACTTTGAGAAGTCCAGGTTCCCATAAATACCCCAGTAACATTCTAAAAATGCACCAAAAGGCAAAATGAAGAGATAGAATGAATTAGCTCTAAGCTCTCTTCCAACCAGTCCAGGATTTCAGAAGATAATGCTCACCTGATTATTTCAGAAAATGACAACACGCAGTACTTTGGATTCTTCCCATGTCCCCCTCCCCCACTAACGTTTAATTTCTTAACTGCATTGGTTTAAGAAAAAAGCATAAGAGGTATGTTTATATTGTAAACTATGGTTGTTCATTTCTCATGTCAGGCCATGAAATAACTTTTTCTTCACCACCCCAATAAAATGTTCACTAAATTATTGTATTAACATTATAATTTTATACAATCATGTCACTGTTTTTAAAATGTCTAATTTCATTTTCTAAAATATTTAATTTTCATATATGTATATCATATACATACATGTTTTATGTATGTATGTAAATGAATATTTGAATTCATACTGTATTTCCATTGGCCTGGAAACAATGACCATATTTTATATAATTATAATTTAGAATAGTGCAAATTTGGATACATGTAACCCCCTTCAGGGGATTCATTATTTGCACTAATGGCATCCTAGCTATAACTCAATAAGTCCTTCGGACATCACTTTATTGTAGCTTATTAAAGTAGTAGGTATTCCTAATGATGATACTGGAGTCATCAAGAAAATTGTTATGTTCATTTTGCTCTACTTAAAAGGGTATAAAGTCTTACAAATTTTAACATATTTTAGAAGAAGTTATTGTTTCAAGTTCGTAAAGGAACTGAAAGCCCATCTAGCAAGCTTTCTATGATTTAGTAGATATGTCCTAGGCAGTTACTTGAGATAAAAGTGAAAGTTAAAGGACTTGTCCTGCTTCAGGTTGGTAGTAAGTGCAAAACGTGGCATTTGATAATGATGTCAAACCTACACGGCATCCACTAAACCATGCTAGCTCAACATAAAAGCATTTTTTGCACCGTTTCTCAGTGTGACAGAGGCAAAGAGGGCTGACTTGCAAGTCCCTGTTCCTGACATATACTAGCTGTTTTACCCTGGGCAAGTCACTCAATTTCTCAGTGTTCTAGGCTACAGTGCAAGAGTCTAAATTGCATAAGAATTTCTGATGAAGTGGGAAACCTACACAGATGAAATTATGAGTCTAGATCAAAAAAAGACAAACATCAAATAGTATTTTGTACTTCAATGGGAATGTAAGTCCTCTATTGGAATTAGATATCGAAAGTGACTCATTCCCTTTGTATTTTGCATAGTCACAGTTTTGCTATGTTACCATGATTTGAAATAAACTTAATTCTTTCCTTTCTGGGTTTTATCTAATTTTTTTTATAAGCTAAGTAGCCATGTGGGACAGTAATTTCATGCTCTCAAGTAGCTGAATTTGAGGTCTTCAGCTGGGCTTGAGGTGACACCTTGTCCTTTTCCTTACATTTGGGAACATTGCCTCTCTTGCAGTTTTCTATTGATCTGCTTTATATTCTCTGCTTGGGTATTAATTGTTTTGATTTCTAAATTGGTTCATTTTACTGGCTCTGTAAATTATTCTTTGTGTCGTTTTGGGCAAATCATTTTGATTCTTGAGGTCTCAGTTTCTTCTTCTTGTAAATGAGGAATGGGAATTACACAACCTCTAAGGTCATTCCCAACTTTAAGTCCTGTGGTCCTATGAAATGTTTACCCAGAGCTGACTGATTTATATATTTAGTTCTGAATGATCTGCACATTTCCTGTGTTTAATGTACCCACCAGAGGGAGCCCATACAAATCCTTTTGTCTATTTAGACTAATAACATATTAATTGAAAATTGCGTAGGACTATAGCAGTGTTCAAACAGGCTTTATTTCCCTGTTGCCCCAAAGCTGCATTATTATGTTGTATCAGATGTGCTGGCATGATGACCCCGAGGATACACTAAGGAATTATTTAAGAGAAGGAAGATGTCATCTTGGTTTTTAATCTTGTCTTGATAGCATGGCCCCAGTTCCTCCTGTCTCCTCTCAAGTTCATTTGTTTGGTTTTTTCTCTGATCAGATTCACACATAGATTAATCTCTTCACATCCCCAAGATATAGCCAGATTTCCCTTAATTATTTTGATAATTCAAGATAGACCTTTCTTTCATTTTTTAAAAAGTATTCATATTGCCTACTCTCATCATTAATACCAAAAAAGTTAAAAACCTATTAGGACCTTACAAGATATTCAAAGATAAAGTGATGATATGGCCTTAAACAAATATATAAATTCAGTTTTGAGTCTTAGAATGTATTATAAAAGAGATATCTATTGAAAAAAGAAGATAAAAGTGATTTCTATTGGCAAAGAATTACAGAGAACCAAAATGCCTTCATCGAGGACCATTATGCTAGACTATATATATATTTTATTATGCTATGCTATTTATATTATGCTATTATGCTATGACCATTATGCTAGACTATATATATATATATATATATATTTTTTTTTTAAATAGGATTATCAGTTATTACCAATTTGATAATTGGTCACTCATAAGATCATAGGATCACAGGTTTAGAGCTGGAAGGGACCTTAGTGTACATTTATTCTAATTCCCTCATTTTACAGATGTGGAAACTGAGACCTCAGAGAAGTTGAGCAACTTGCCCAAAGTCACACAGTTAAAATCCATATCCTCCGAATCAATGCTGCCACAAAAATGCTGTAGATTTTAGCAAATTGTTTGATAAATTTTCTCATTCAGTTGTGGAAAAGATGGACAGGAGAGACATCAATGATAGCAATATCGTTAGAACTGGATGAATGGCTGAGTTCAGAGTAAATATCAGTTAATCAGCCAGCTTTTATTGAATACTTACTATGCCAGGAAGTGTGCTAGATACTAGGCTTACAAAGGTAAAAATGAAATACAGCTAGGTCTGATTCATGTGAATAAGAAATCCCGTAAAGTAATCTCATTTCATCAAGTTTACACTATTCGAAGTTATCATTATATAAAATATGGTAATTGGTTCCAGCCTAATGAAAATATACAGTGTTAATTCAAATAATACGACCAGTTCAAGGGATTTGTTATCTCATCTGTAGCTTATATTCTACAGAGGACAACATACAAACAAATACATGCAAGGTTTTTTGTTTGTTCGTTGGTGGAGAGTACTCATGAACTGTGCTAGAAGCTAGAACTGAGGTCCCTACTCTGCTCCTGAGAGAAGAGCCACACTACACCTCCTTCCTTCTGAACTTGCTCCTTTGCTTGCTCTACAGCCCAAGATCCATGACTGCTCCGTACTATGGAATACCACTGCTAGGTGCGGTCTCCTTCGTCACCGTGCCCTGGGTCTGTGTCTGGCTAGTGGGAGACAAAGCACTCAGTTAGAACCTATTTCTGAAACTGACAAGATACTCTCCTATTGGTGTGGGACCTCCTCTTGGCTTGGTGCACAGTCTTTCCTCATGTTGGCGAGTTTGTACTCTTGGCTGGGTTTGGTCCTCCATGTCTGTAGACCTCTCTGCCTGTCTTCTTGTACCAACCTAGGATGGAAGAGTGACTTAGAGAGGCTTTTTTCTTAGCTGTCCCTATCAGGATTTGGTCCGGTACTTTTTCTAGATCTGCTTGAAGGAGTTTGAGGGGAAAACTCAATGTACTTCTTCCTGCCACTGTACCATTTTAGGGTGGCCTCGCTCAGAACATTCTCTAGGAGTTGTTTTGCTGTTTGGTTGGGCTGGCTCTTCTCTGGGTGTAGCATTTCCATAGAACCAATAGCCTAGAAAAGCTTGCTTCTGCTATGGTGTACTGTTTTTGTGAGATAGCCCGGTCTGTTGATAGTGGTAATGGTAATGGGTGAAGGGAAGGGAGAAAGAAAAGGAAATTTATTAAGGCCTTGCTGTGTGCTAGGTGTTGTGGTTTCACTTGATCCTCACAATAGCCCTGAGAGAACAAGTGTTATTGTTATCATGATGAGCATGACGATGAGGATGACGATGAGGATGATGATGATGATGATGATGATGATGTCCACTTTTTAGTTGAGGAAAAGGAGGCAGACATAGGTTAAGTGCCTTGCCTGGAATCACACGGCTAGGAAGTGTCTAAGGCAAAATTTGAGCTCAGAGCTTCCTGACTCTAGTCCCCTTTGCCACCTACATGCTTCTGCTTGTCCCTCATTAGGCTCTTGCTGGTAATCTAGGCTAGGCAGTCACTCAATAGTGACTGCTACCTGGGGCCAGTCATTTTTTCCAATGTGCAGCTTCTCAGCATGCAGCATCTCTGCTTGGACAGGTCAATTCATCTGTCTCCTATTTTCACTTCTGGATGGACAGCTACGATCTTTTCCCACTTTTAGCCATTGGCCAGGCTGAATGGTACTGCACTCTCTTCGACTGTTACAGAACTCTTTCAGCATGGGTAACAACACTTAGCTTAGGATTGGCAGATTTGTCTTCCTTTTGACTCCCTCAGAGACTCAGTTTTTTAGGGAGTTTGTCACCTCCAGGCAAGAGACTGGAAAAGGCTTGACTCTCCCATAGCTACATTCTTCCTTTACACTGGAGGACAGAAACAAGGTTTAAACATTAAGGTGATTTTTTTTTAAAGATGAACTTTAAAAGGGTTAAATAGAAGTATTTTTCTTTTACAAATTCAAGATAGGTAAGATTTGACTCAATAGCATTTCATATGACAAAGAAGTATGAGTTTTAGTAGACTTCAAGCTCAGCACAAGTCAGCAGTACAATATGGAGGCCAAGAAAGCTAATTTGACCTGAGGTTATATTAAGAGAGGTTTATAGCTTCTAGAAATCAGAAAGTCTTAATAGGATTACTCTCTGCCAAAAAACTCAGACCTCATCTGGAGTATTGTGTTCAACTGTGGTGGGCACTGCATTTTCAGAAGGATACCAATAATCTGGAGGGCATCCCAAGAAGGGGAACTGAAATGTTGAAGGACCTTGAGTTCATGCCATATGAATCTCAGTTGAAGGGCCTAGGGCTTTTTAGCCTGGAGAAGAGAAGACTTGGGAGAAATATGATAGTATCTGATGGCTTATCATGTAGAGAAAGATTAAACTTTTTCTGCTTGGCTCCAATAGGCAGAACTACGAAAAGTGTGTGGAAATTTCAAGATACAGACTTGGGGCTTGAGGAAAAATTTCCCAGCAATATAAGAATGAAATGATCTGTCTCTGGAATTATTGGGTTCTCTCATATTTGAGCAAAAGCTGGATGACCCCCTTTAGGTTGGTTAGGATACAATTTTTAGGTATGTGTTCAAGTACTTGGCCTTTGCATTATTTTTCCAGCACTGAAATTTTTTGCTTGTTTGAGTTTAATGGAATGGTGAGTAAAATGGTGAGACAGACAGCTATAAGTTTTTAGAATATATGTTTGTGTCTATGAATATTTTGGGCAACTAGGTGGTGCAGTGGATAGAGCACCAGGCCTAGAGTTGGGAAGACTCATCTTAAATTCAAATCTGGCCCCTGACACTTCCTAGCTGTGTGACTCTGGGCAAGTAAGTTAATCCTGTTTGCCTCAGTTTCCTCATCTGTAAAAAAAAGCTGGAGAAGGAAATGGCAAACCACTCTAGGATCTTTGCCAAGAAAACCTCAAATGGGGTGTTGAAGAGTCTGTCATGATTGAAACAACTGAACAACAACAGCAATGTACATATAAAATGTATAATATGTTATTATATATGTGTAATGCATTCTATGTTATGCATAATATATTAACTATTGCTAGATATTGACCTTTGAAATATGGATATTAAGTTCTAGTCTTTTTATTACTTAAATGATTATAGACTTTTCAGAAGCCTTCATTATTCCAACACTGTTGGGTTATTCTCTTTAAAATATATAATTAATTTTACTTTTAACTGGTGAATTTCCCTTGTCCTGATACAACAGTTTGTAGGACTTTTGGAGCCCTTCAGGTTCTTCTTGGTCAGCAGATATAAATTATTTAGCATCATAGAATTTTACCCTCCTGCCATATGCCACCCTCCCCCATTGTCCAGATGGCTAATTAGAACATCTCTGTTCCTGGGCCTTATCCATGGAGTTCCCCCACTGTTATTCTTGTGATGAGCTGAGGAGAACTCACATTATTCCTACCTCATGCTCCAGTGTTTCCTTAATAGACTTCAGAGACTGCCAGAGGATTTTTAGTCTTCAACATGTGTTTACCAAATTTCCCTAATAGCTTATTGGTGAGACTTTTTAAAAAAGTTAAATATCTCACATATTCCTGGTTTTGTTAATCTCTTAACTCTTTCTGGAATCTTCACTAATCATAGGAATACCTTAGAAGTAGTCTTGCTTCCTATACCCTTCTCTCCCACATGATTTACATAAAGTATTCTCCTTTTGATCTCATTGGGAAGAGGCAGGGTCCTGGGAATAATACAGGATTCCTTGAATTTCGGTAAAATTCCTATTTTGGGGAGAAGAAAAGCAGATTTAAGGAGAGAACTTTTTCCTGGTACTTTCAAATTATAGATAATCTTTTCTGCCTATGTCATGGAGTTTATTGTTATCATTCATTTGGCATATTACTGCCTTGATTTTTTAATGTAGCCCTTGGTTACTGTCATTCTAGACCTATATCTTCTCGGATTCATATTGAATGGGGACTTGTAATAGTAATTTACCTACCTTGGCATTTATTTGTTCTCTGTGCTAATAGTTTTACGCAAGGAACAGAACTGGGAAAAAACACACACAAAACAATTAGGAAATAGTTGAATAATAGAGCAACAGAAATCATATTAGCACACATTATAGATGAGTAGAACATAATTCTGCATTCCTCCATAGTAGTTTGGGACTCAAGCTCCTTTTCTCTGAAGCTAGATTATATCCTTGGATGAGTCCAAGGGTTGAAGACTCTGGGAAAGGCTGGGGTTTTGCCTAGGATCTTCTGCTTTGCTAGCTCGTCTCCTTTGCATCCCCAGTCTATAGTTTTCCTTAGAGCTCCCATCTTGGATTGTTTCTGGCACTCCTTTTGCTGGCCAAGCAAATACCACCTTGATCCCTCCCTGTTCTGGGGCCTTGACTGGCTCCTGGCTTGCCTTGCATTTGACACTTCTCCTGGTTTCCAGTCATGGTCCCCAGTGCTTAGCTTTTCCACAGGCAGGACATCTTATCATCTTATTCTGCTCTTTGTGATCACGAGACCAAGCAGAAAGACTTTCTGACAAAGAGACAGAGGAGGGAGCAGCCCCAAGGCTTCTAGAAAGCTGTGGCATTAGTTTGCTTATTACCCAGGCTGGACATCTGACAGACAGATCCTTGGGCTCAGGCTTCTTTATTTATACCTCTGCTTCAAGCACAGTGCCTTGCTGATTCTAGGTGCTCAATAAATGTTTAATAATGATGACTAAAAAAATCTAAATTACTCCTTTCTGGAATGTGATTTCAGCCTGCACAGCTGGCAGCCACTGATTACTCTCAGAAGTTGTGGTTTCATTTGCCTCTCAGGTTTGGGATTTCAAGGTATCACTTGGGAACCTCTTTATTTCAGTGGGATATGGTTATGTACCTTCTATGTCAATAAATGGTTTCTGTAGGTGTAGGCTACTCAGTCATGTAGTGACTGCTCTAATGCGATGTCCTGGGATGGAAGTGACACAGCAGGAGAAAATAAAATCCACCCTTTAATTCTAATTTATGCTTTTTAGTCAGAAGGTAGGTAGATTTGGAAGCTCTGTGCAAGCTGTCCCAAAAATCTTGGTGTAGTTGTAAACTATTAAAGCTTAAAACTGCACTAAAGTCTGTTGGGACAGCTTGTATTTCTTGAAGCTCAGTGAATGAAGGAATGAAACATTTTATTGAGGACTTGCTATGTGTATAGCACTGCACTAAGCAGCAGGGATACAAATGCTCAGAAACATCTCTGGTCTTAGATACTTCCCCAGAATGAAAACTCTCCCTTCTTAACCACTTGTGAAGGGCACGGAAGAAGGAGAGAATACATATGTTCATACCTGCAAAAAACAGAGGAATTATCCAGACTAATTTATATACACCTTAACCAGTTGTAACCTTCTGTAGAAGGGAGGGAAGAAAGACAGGATACATATGTCTATGTATACCTTGCAAAAAATAGTGGAATTATCCAGAATAACTTATGTCTCCTGGATCTCAGGCAAAATATTGTTATTCATGTTCTGTATTTGCCTGCTTGCGACTGAGAGGTTCTCATTAGGTTTTACTGAATCTATGTAATTACAGGAACAATATGTTTTGCACTAGCTGTTGAACTGTGTGAAAGCAGCAAAAATATTTTCACAGAAATATTGTGCTATTTCAAAGAAGGCTCCACATCCTGCTACGGACTACTTTCCCCCCCCTGTTGCTAGTGGTAGCTGAATGCCATTTGGAAGGCAGTAGTGTTATGATTCCATATTCTTAGCTCTCCTGCATATGGGTTTGATTGTGGATTTTGATGAGGAATCCCTTTTTAGCAGCCATAAAAGCTGGAGGTCTCCGTTGTCACAGGCACAGTGCTGATTATGAAATACAGGCAACCACTTAGCATGCCACTTGGAGGGAACACAATAAGGGTCATGTTTTCCTATAACTTTTAAGAAATGTATATATTTTTATTGCCAGAAACATTTGATTTCCAGGAATAACAGCTTCATTTTTCAAGGAGAGGAGTCAAAATAACCACAACATAGTGGGCAGAAACTTTGATCTTAGAGTCAATAAGATCTGGGGACCTATTTTTGTTCCCCCCACCCCCTTACAAATAAATTGTTTTGACATTCCCTAAATTTCCCACTACATTTCTCTCCTTTTCCCTTTTAGGGAGTCATTCCTTATCAATAAAGAAAAAAAAGAGGGAAAAAAAGTTCAGTAAAACCAATGAATGTTTTGCTAACAGTTTGGCATTATATGTGTGAGTGTGGCAGAGGAGGATAAGCATGAATACTTTTTTTTTGTTTGTTTTTTTGGAGGGGAAGGCAGGGCAATTGGGGTTAAGTGAGTTCTCTCAAGGTTACACAGCTAGCAAGTGTGTCAAGTGTCTGAGGCCGCATTTGAACTCAGGTCCTCCTGACTCCAGGGCCGGTGCTCTATTCACTTCACCACCTCGCTACCCCAAGCATGAGTACTTTAAGTTTTGGGGAAATATCTCCCCAGATAAAGTAACTTCTGAGGTCAAAGAAACAGAGCTACATGGCAATATCAAGAAGAGCAAGACTGATGCCATTTTGAAGAAACCTCCAACATCTCAGAGATTTCCTGCCAATACAAGACTTTCTAATAAAGTCACAAAGAAAAATATTTCCTGAAACAAACCTGACCCTTAATATAGAATGACTTATTTAGTAACTACTGTATCCTCAAGGCTTGCATAGTCTGATGTCTCCCTATTTTTTTTCTGCTGTCACTGATCTGATGGGTTGAGTATCTAAACTGCCTTTTGTATACTGTAAAATCCTCCTGCAGCTGGCCCAGACCTCTCCTGAGAGAATTCCTTAGGAGGAATCATCAACGCTCCCTTGTTTCTGTGGTGACTGAGATCCTTCTTAGATCTACTGTGGCCTCAGGTTGGAACTCCTGAGTCATATGCAATGTCTGATACCCACAGGCCCCCAGTTTTGCAAAGAATTTGGGAGAGGTGCCTTTTCACACATCTTTCTTCAAAGTCAAGCTCTGTTTTATAATTTTGCAGCATTGAGTATAGATTGTTTTATTGTATGTGAATCTGTGAATATGTAAAACAAAGATTATTTTTCTTTTTAAGTATATAATAAACATTGATAATTTTTTATTCATCCAATAAAAATAACAACAGATTATTTGCCAGAATTCATCCATTCAGCCAGAGATATTTGCCCATTTTGCCTATTTTCCCCATCATGTAGTTTTTAATTTTAATTTTTTAAAGTTTATTTATTTATTTTTAGTTTACAACATTGAGTTTCACAAGTTTTTGAGTTTTAAATTTTCTTTCTCTTTTTCCTCCCCTCTCCCCAAGACAGCATGCAATCTAATATAGGCTCTACATATATATTCATATTAAACATTTTCACATTATTCATGTTGTAAAGAAGAATTATAATCGATGGAATGAACCATGAGAAAAAAGAAACAAAACAGACTCCGTAATTCTTTCTCTGGATATGGATAGCATTTTCCATCATGAGCCTTTTGGAGTTATCTTAGAACACTGCGTTGCTGAGAAGAGCCAAGTCTATCAAAGTTAGTCATCATACAGTGTGGCTATAACTGTGTACAGTGTTCTTCTGGTTCTGCTCCCCTCACTCAGCATCTGTTCATATTAAGTCTTTCCAGGTTTTTCTGAAGTCTACCTGCTCATCATTTGTCATAGTGCAGTAGTATGCCATTACATTCATATACCTCAACTTGTTCAGTCATTCCCCCCTGCCCAATTTCTAATTCTTTGCCACCACAAAAAGAGCTGCTGTAAATATTTTTTGTACTTGTGGGTCTTTTTCCCATTTGTATGATTTCTTTGGGATGCAGCCCTAGAAGTGGTATTACTGGGTCAAAGGGTATGCACATTTTTATAGCCCTCTGGGCATAGTAACAAATTGTTCTCCAAAATGATTGGATCAGCTTACAGCTCCACCAACAATGCATTAGTGTTCCAATTTTCCCACATCTTTTCCAGCATTTATAATTTTCCTGGTTTGTCATGTTAACCAGTCTGATAGGTGTGATCTGGTACCTAAGAGATGTTTTGATTTGCTTTTCTCTAATCAATAGTGACTTAAAGCATTTTTCATATAACTATAGATAGCTTTAATTTCTTTCTTTGAAAACTCTGTTCATAAGCTTTGGCCATTTATCAATTGGGCAATGACTTACATTCTTATAAATTTGCCTCAGTTCTCTGTATATTTTAGAAATGAGGTCTTTATTAGAGACATTGGTTATAAAATTCTTTCCCAGTTTTCTGCTTCCCTCCTAATCTAGGTTACATTGGTTTTGTTTGTGCAAAAACTTTTCAACTTAATGTAATGAAAGTTATCTGTTTTGCATTTCCCCAGAGTTATAATTTTTAAGACAAAATACCTAGAAGGATCATTAGGCCCTGAAAGCTATAAAGAGTATGTGGCTTTGACCAAGTATGAAATTTAAAACTTTTAGAGATGTGTATTTAACATGTGCAGCCTTTCAAATAACTTCTGAAGTTATTTATCTGAAAGTTTCATTTGAGTATCTCTTCAATTCAGAACCCAGATAGTGTTCTCTTTTCCTCTTGGGGTCTTTGTCTCTCATTTTTTCCTACTAGGTATCTTTCCTTGCCTCTAGTTGTTTGGCATTTTTATCACTGACATAAACTCTCTCTCTCTCTCTCTCTCTCTCTCTCTCTCTGTCTCTCTCTCTCTCTCTCTCTCTCTCTCTCTTCCACATGTATGTAAGTATTGGAGATCTGAGAAAATATATAATTCTTCAAAGGAATGGATCACAGGAATGGACTGAAAAACCAAGATTATGAAGGCTATAGCAAGACAGGGGAAGGTTAGAAGTCATTTAGTCAAGTAGGGTAAAGAAAACAAGACAACTTCTAAAGTTAAAAGGAGGAGGTTTGAAGGTATCCCTCTTTATTACTTCATGCTCCAGTATTTCCTTAATATACTTCAGAGACTGGCAGAGGATTTTTTTTTTTTCTTCAACATGTCTTTACCAAATTTCCTCAATAACTTTTTGGTGGGACTTTTTAAAAAAGTTAAATATCTTACCTATATCTGGTTTTGTTCATCTGTTTTAAAGCTATATGGGACTGGGTTTATGAATATGCAAAAAGTGAGACAATCCTTGCCCTTAAGAAGCTAGCATTCTACTGGACGGAGGCATTACCTACCTAAGGTAGTGGCTGTCCAGGAGGCAGGAAGCATACATTTCTCAAGTACAAATGTAAACTCCCAGAAATTGAGTATAGTCTAATCCCCAACACCAAGGACAATAACTTGCACATTGTTTCTTTGCTCTGGATCTGTAATTACATCAGTGGAGACAATTTTACATGTAGAAACTCCACTGACAGAACTTGTAAATATTTACTGTGTCAAATCTTCCATTGACATTTTTAAGACAGGCATTTGAAGAATCTTGTATTTTTGTGATTTTTACAACTTGTTGCTATAGAAAATAGTTTACATTCATAACAGGTTAGAATATAAAAGGGAGGAGTTTTCTTAGACAATCATTGCCATGTCTTCTTTGGAGAATGCCACTAAAATAATGCATACCATGCTGAGCTGGCACAGCTGTTAAGCAAAATGTTGATTCCCTAACTCCAATAACTACTCTTCCAGTCAATCAGAAAATTCTGTTCCTGACTAATGGTTAATTGTAGTTAAGAAGCTGTAACTAAATTTTTGTTGTTGTTCAGTCACTTTTCAATCATGTCACCTTATGCCTATCAAATTGCCAAAAGCATCAAATTATAGGAGTGGAGTCAGTGTTGATGAAGGGAGAAGTTGTTCAAAGTCAGGTACGCTAATGTATTGCTGCTGAAGCTCTGAATTACTATAGCAGTTTTGGAAAGCAGTTTGTAATCATATTAAAGATAGTGACTAAAATGTCTATATCCTTAGACTCTTAGACACATTCATTAAGGAGCCTAATGACAAAAAGAAAGACTTCATATGCAACAAAATATTTATAGCAGTATTATTTTTTGGTAGTCACTTAATAAAAAAAAGTAGATGCCTATCAATATGGGAATGGCTAAATAGTAATATGTGGATGTAATGAAATATTACTGTTTTAAGAAATGATGATTGTGATAAATACAGAGAAGCAAGGAGATATATGAACTGATACAATTTGAAGTAAATGGAACTAGGAAAAGAATATAAGCAGTTACTACAACAATGTAAATGAAACAACAATCAAACTTTATTTTCAAAGCTGCCCTGCTTATTTGTTTCCTGTTGACTTTCCTTCCACTCCTATTTTTAAATACTTCAGTGATCCTTTAAAAAAATCATTTTGATAACTTTATTGCTAGCTCTTTACTTCATGCCCCCACTTAAGAAGGAAAAACAACTCTTGTATGCAGTAAAACAAAGCCAATCTACATGTAGTATTTGAAAATATATGTCTCACTCTACACTTTGAAGAGATTATCTCTTTTCTGAGATGGAGGCAGCATCTTTCATCATTGGTGCCCTGGAGTCATGGTGGGTCAAAATGGACTATTTCGTTTTTTCTTTAAAATATTTGACCCTACATACTGCCTCCCAAAGCATTTACACACACACACACACACACACACACACA
>CM053587.1:225694501-225731974 GCA_028646515.1 Pseudochirops corinnae
GGGGGGGGGGGGGGGGGTGGGGTTTCTGCATTGGAGGATTACATAACCATGGGCTCTCTTCTACCTGCTGCTCTCTCCCTGCCGCCATGTGAGCGACAGGGGGCAGGGTCCTTTCTCATGAGAAAGAATAAAGACCTTTTCTGACCTTAGATTCAGACTGTGAACTCTTTCATCTCACACATAACCTAATGTCCTTTTCAGAAATTGTGATCATATGTATAGAAAAAAGAAATAATGGAAATATAGTTTACTTAAATTTTAATAAAGCTGACAAACTATCCCCCGCTATCTCTGTGGAAAAGACAGAAAGACGAGTTATGATAGTACACTTAGATTAGAACTGCCCGAATGGCTTGAACTCAATTCTTTGAAGCCAACTTAGAAATAGGTTTCCAATAGATTGGCCCAAGTGGTTTTTGCTTGGTCTCATGCTGTTTAATTAGTCTTTCCTAAGATGCAACAAAGCTGTCTCAAAACGTGATTGGCCTCTAAGGGCATAAAAGTCCCATCAATGTGGAGTAAGGGCCCCTCTAATGTGGTGAATGTCTGAAGACTATGCAAATAAGCACATTTACCCTGCTGAACAGACATTATTTCATATGCAGGGAGAAAAATCTACAGAAGCTAAGTTTCACTGTATCCTAGTTATATATCCTTGCTACATCAAAGCTAAATCGTAGAGGACTTTCAGAGGTCCCCCAACCCCACTAATGGAACGTCCCTTCTCCTTGTATAACTTACATAAGGTCAGGAAGCAGATAATCAGGAGGAGTACAGTCTTGTTTATTGATGCCTCCAGAACACGGTCCTATGAATAAGGAAGATTCAGAGCAGTTAACCTGCAAGTCTTGTTTATGCCTCATTGTTTGTTTGTGCCTCCAGAGGTGAATCCATGTATTTTGGTTATGTAAGTTCTTCTGCTAGGGGCACATAAGCCTGGTAAGCTCCTTGTACCTTTGCCACTGTATGGAATGGCTCTGGAATAAAGAGACATCCCTGTCTCTTTACTTACTGGTTGCGAGCCCACCCAACTGTGCTGGCTGCAGCACTAAATAAACTTAGACTTACCATTCAACGAGTTATGAGTGCCTTATTTTGTCCCCATACAGAACATATACCAACAGAGTACTGACATAAGGTCCACTTCCAACAGTACAGGTGGCATATTTATCAAATCTGCAGGTGACCCAAAACTAAAGGAAACAGCTACATTGGATGATAGAATCAGTATCCCAAAGGATCTTAGCCTAGAATGTCACACGATGTTTATCAGGAGTAACTGTAAAGTAATCACACTTGGGTTCAAAAAAATCAGTCAGAAGTTTAAAAACGGGCATTAGTAGGCAACAGTTTATCTGAAAAAGACCTGGAGAACATAGAGGACAATAAGCTCAATAAGCCCCAAGAGGATAATGAGGCAAGTTTAAAAAAAAGCTAATAAGATTCTGGGTTGCAATAAGAATGGCCTGGCTTCCAGGAAGAAGGAAACAGTAACCCATTTGTACTCTGCCAAGGCCAGGCAATATCCCACAGCATTACTGATTTAGAACTGAAAGCACTTTAGAGGAAATTCAATGTAATTCCTTTCTTTTTTGTTAGAGAAAGGGAGCCCAACTTGTCCTTCCTCACACAGGTACTAAGTTATAGAGATGGAATACAAAGCCAGGCTCTCTGGCTCCAAATTCAATGCTCTTTCCACTGTTTCACGCTGTCTCTCATATTTCTACGCTTTGGAAAGGACATTCATAAGCTGGAAAGCATTCACAAGAGCTTTTCCACCTGTCCATGTTTGAGTGAGGAGTTCTGTAAATCTCAGGCTTTTATCTTCCCACTTAGGGCCATGTGGCTAATAACACATGGTCCTGTCTAAACTATTTATTCTTCCCTGTTCTTAGGTGAAAGAGTATCTAATTAGGCTGAGCCCTTGTTAGCTTTAAAAGGTCAGGAGAGTGAGACACCAGAGGTCCAGAAGTTGAGAGTCCATGCTAGATTTTACGGACAGTTGAGCTTAGTGAGGAACAAAGTTCCAGGTGACCTGCTTGATCCAGCATAGAAGCTGAATAATGACAGCCAAGTGGGAGAGGCAACTCATTGGTTATGCCACATTCCAAAGTGATCTTAATAGGATAAATACTTGGCAGAAAATGCTATTAAGTTTGAGCCCACTCACCTCAGGAACTGAGGTGGTATAGGGGAGTGTCCCTAGGTACACGTGTGCACAGAGAAGAAAATGTTGGTACCTATATTTTTGTTATATCTACGCAGTAAATAACACTTCATAAATTTTTTTTAAACCATCCATAGATTGGTTACCAAGATGATGAAGGAAGGGCTCTAAGCCTATATATAACAGATCAGTTGAAAAAAGTAGGAATATTATACCTGGATAAGATAAGGCTTAGGCAGGTATATGAAAGTCTGTCATGTTGAAGAGAGTTCTAGACCTTCTATGTGTCATGGACCTCTTAGGCAGTAAATTCTATGAATCCCTTCTCAAAAATAATATATTTAAATGCACAAAATAAAATACATAGGATTAAAAGAAAAACCAATTATACTGAAATAATGCTATCAAAATATTTTTAAAAATAAGTTTATGGATCTAAAGATAAGAACCCCTAAAATGAAAAGAGACTGCAAAGAGACACAAAAAAGAAGTATTTAGATTTCATAACTGGCTATCCAAAGGTAGAATAGGCTGCTTCAGGAGGAAGGGGGTTCCCCTTCCAAGGAGGTGTACAAGCAGAACCCAAAAGATAACTTGTCCTATTATAGTGGTTCAAGTATGGGTTAAGCAGGATTGCCACTGATTTCTATACTAAGCCCCAGGAACTAATTATTGGGAAAACTTCATCATCCTGGAAGATCCCAACAGATCTTGGGACTCCAACTCATCACCACCTTCCATACTCCAAAACCTCTCTTTAACGAGGTGGCCTAGGACAGAACATCATCTTATTTCTTGCCTTTCCATCTGGCTACATTTTGGGACAGATTTTTCCACTATGTACCTTACAGGATGTCTTCCCAGTGCCTACCTCCCCCACTCTTTTCAACTTTCTTTTGTGTGTTGTAAGTTCCTTAAGGGCAGGGATGGTATTTTTTTCAATTTGTATCTTCAGTGCCTAGCACAGTGCCTAGTAGGTACTGATTCCAACACTAAAATTCTATGATGCTGATTTTGTGATTTATATCCCGAATTTATTAAAAACTTACAGGACAGTAACTTTCATCAGAACTTCTAATATTTTTGGAATAATTCCAACTCACTTTCTATACCAATATACTAATTTTTTAAATCTAAATATACAACTAAAATCAGGCAACCAAAAAAACTGCTCCAAAATGGTAAGGGTAGAAACAGAGCTCTATTACTGAATATTACACTAACATAAATATTCCTATTTAGTTAAATCTATCTTACTATGTGTCAGGGAGGGGTAGGAAAAGACTTATTTTATCTTAAATGAAGCAAAAAGAAAACCTCTTGCTGAGAGGTAGTATATTTTATAAAATCAACTGTCAACTTACTCATCATTGCAGGGTGTCTGCCTACAGCTAAGGAGACTAACTCTAAGATACTAGGACAAGGGATCAATGAAGTTGGAATCTCTATTAACAATTTGCTATGACTTTCTAAGACCCTCAAAATAGATTTTAATTAAGTATATTTGAAAAGTGCTTATACAGAGTTGCTAATGAGCCTCAGAAGAGCCCTCCCAAGAGGAAATTATTCATCTATATGAACAGACAACTAAAAAAGACCTATTAAACTGGTTATCACTAAGCCTTATCAAAGAAATGCTAATAGGGAGAAATGTAAATGTAGCTTAAAAGACTAAAAGTTACAGCAAAATCAACATTTCAGAATCTCTGAATATTTATACTATGTATCAAGATTATTTATATATACTAGTTAGCTTTACAAATAAGAGAATTCTATTAAAAATGTGACCTACTATATTAAAATTCAAACATACATGCATGAAATAAAACTAAGTTATTCAATAAAAACGATACAACACTCATTTACAAAAGCTGTGTAAATAAGAGAGAACTCCATTAAAAATATGACTAAATTAAAATCTAAGTATAGATGCTGGAATATAACCAAGTTATCCAAAAAAATGCTACAAAGGTCATTTAAATGTTTTATAGCTACACAAGGAATATATAAGCATTCAAGACATAAACATGACTCCAGGCCTAAAACTTAACTGTGCTCCTAAACTGACTACAATAGGTAAAATTCAAGGTCCTATTTGAATAATATTACTTTTGCAAGACAGATAGGCATATAAGAGCAACCTTAAAAGGAAAAGATAACACTAGAAGAACAGGAGCAATAGAAACAAAGAACATGCACAAAAGGCTTAGATCCATTCATTAATTATGTGAAGAGAATTATTTCTTCATTACATCATAATGAGCACTCTATTCTACACAAGCATTTCTTTATAGACTGTTTTGGCAGGCAGCTTGAAGCCAGTGAATAACATGTTAGACAGCTTATTATTCACATAATAATTCACTGCTGGGTAATTTGCCTTTTAAAAGCAGGAAGTACTCATAGACAATCTTTGACATAACAGTCTTACACTAATAGACTGAAGACAGTTAGGTGGCACAGGGGGATAGGGTGCTGGGCCTGCAGTAAGGAAAACTCTTCCTGAATTTAAATCTGGTCTCTGACACGTATTAGCTGTGTGACCCTGGGCAAGTCATTTAACCCTGTTTGCCTTGGTTTCCTCATCTTTAAAATGAGCTGGAGAGGAAGTGGCAAACCACTCTGGTACCTTCACCACAAAAATCCCAAATAGGGTCACTGAGGAATCAGACTTGACTTAAACAACTGAACAACTGATTTTTTAAAATTAACAAACTTTGAAACTCTGAGGAACAATACTATAACTCAGTACTGCTTGGAGTCAATAGAGGAATTATTAAACAACTACTACTTAGTAGCTAATAGCTGAGTTTTGTTGAAAATATAATTTGAAAGTTTGCCAGCCTACATTCTGCATTTGATCAGTCAAACAGAGCTCTCATCACGGTCCCAGAGTCAACTATAAGACGGCTGTTGGTACCAGGGAAAAACTTGATCTTGGGAAAATGAGTTCAAACTCTAGTTCTGCCACTTGCTACCTCTATGCAGATGATTCTAAGATGGTTATTCAGCCCTAACCTCTCTCCTGACATCCAGCCTTGAATCACCAACGTCTCAATCAGTGGATGCCTCAAACAGACTGTCCTGTACATATCTCAAACTCAACATGTCCAAAACTGAACTCATTACCTTTCCCCAAAAAAGTCCCCTTCTCCTAACTTGCTTCTCTGTTGGCACTAGTCATAGGTCAATAAACAACGACTAAGTATGTCCTACATGCCACACATTGTGCTGAGCACGAGGCAGACAAAAAGGAGCACAAGCGCCTTTGAGGAGCTCTTGCCACCATCTTTCCCAGGCTAGCAACCTAGCTGTCATGCTCCACTTATTACTCACATTCAACCTCCCATAACCAATCTGCTGCCAAGTCTTATTCCTCCTTCCACAACATCTCTCCTGAGTATCCTCTTCTCTCCATTCAGTCAACACGTAGGTATAGGTTATCATCTCATTCATACATGAACTGCGGCAATGACCTTCATTCAGGCCAGTCTCTGCCTCAAGTCTCTCCCTATTCCAGTCTATTTCCCAATAGGCAGCCAAAGTAACCTTTTTAAAATACAGGTCTGATTATGTCATACACACACAAACACATACACACACAAACATATACACACACACACACACACACGCGCGCGCCATTAAAGAAACTCTAGTGGCTCTCTACTAGCTCTAGGATCAAATACAAAATTTGCAATCTCTGCTATAGAAAATACTGAGTGAGGCTGGTGGATCAGGAGCTCTGAGCTACAGTGGGCTAAGCAGACTGGGTGTCTCGACTCTGTCCAGCATCAATATGGTGAGTCCCTAATTGGGAAGAATGAGTCTAGGTCAGATAGAATTGAAGTTTCGGTGCTAGTCAGTTGTGGGATCAAGCCCATAAAAGGCCAGTGCACTTCAAGGTTGGGCAAGAGAAGGAGACATAGTCTCAAAACAGACAAAAAAGTGAAGGGGAGATCACATCACACTCCCCCATACAACAAATTCCAACTGGAGAAGGTAAAGAAATAGGTACTTACTAAGCAAATGCTATGTGCCAAACAACTGATGTGATAAACCTTTACAGATACTATCTCATTTGACCTTTTCACAACTTTTTGAGGTAGGTGTTATGCTCCCCTTACAGGTAAGGAAACTGAGGCAGACAGAGGTTGAGTGACCTGCCCAGGGTCACAGAGCTAGGAATTGTCTGAGGCTGGATTTGAACTTATGTCTTCCTGAATCACACCCAGACAATGTCTTCATTTCACCACAATTGCTCCCTCTTACTTTGAGACTCAAATATGAAATCTTCCTTGGTTTTTAAAGCACTCCACAACCTGTCCCCTTCCTACCTTTCCAGTTTTCTTACACTTTACTCCCCTCTACATACTTCACCATTCAGTGACACTTACCTTCCTGCTTTTCCTCATACCCCATTCAACTTGCCAAAGCCTTGCCTTTTCACTGACAATGCCCCATGCCCAGAATGCTCTCCTTCCTCTCCTCCAACTTCTGGCTTCCCTGGCTTCCTTGGAGACTCAGTGCAATAACATATTACAGGAAACACAGCTTCCCCTAGACCTGTCAGAATGAAGCTGACTAGGGATTTGAACTAACCAAATGAAAAGAGAAAAACTAAATATTTGTTGGGGCTGTGTAAAACTAATTTAGAATATAGTTTCACAGGAGCTGCTTATTTCAATACTGAGACAGAACTACAGCCTGATTGTTTCTCTACTGGGCTTTGTGCTTAATTCATTAGTAAAACATAACTATAGTTTCACTGGTGTGGGTTATCTATTGATTCAAGTAGATTGACAACTTCTCCCTACCTTAATAATCATCTTCATAAGCTACCCTAGGGGGAAAAAAAAGCATCACCTGGTTGCCAGCCACCTAATGATGAGAGTTGCTTTCTATTAATACCTAATTACAATGCAATATAATAATACTTAAGTATATCCAATTCAACAAACATTAAAATCTTACTTCTGGCAAAGCACCGTGCTAGATAATTATAAACTCATTCAGGACAAGGATCTTCTCTTATTTATCATTTATACTAATAGCTTAATTTGCTGAATCAATAAATGTCTAAATAAATAAGCTATGTTATAATTTTATCATTAAATGTCTGTCAGATGAAGGTTTTGGAAAATTTGATTGTAATAAACTACTCTCAGGCAGATGCTGCCCAGAAAGTATAGTTATTTGCATATGCACAACCAATCAGAGAGAACGCTGGGTGTCAGAATACAGTCAGTCTAACTTTTGTGATGATGTCTTCAGCTCATGATTTCCAGTACACTTTCTGGAAGGACATATTCATGATAGCCAAGTATAAGGCTTCAAAGCAGTCCACAAGTCTTTGGCCTCTTTTATTTCATTTATTTCTTTAGTATGAACCATGTTTCAATACACATTTCACTATTCCTTCCTGTGTTCACTTCAAAATGAAGTTATCAACTATTAAAGAGTGTTTTGACTTATCTAGAACTTGTCAGCTGCTTCACAGAATTTCTTCTAATTCTTTATCCTCTGCAACATTACCAGTATTAGGTGATGCAGTGAATAGAATATTGGGTCTGGAATCAGGAGAGACATGAGTTCAAATGCAGACTCAAATACTTACTAGCTTTGGGACCCTGGCTGAATCACTTAATGTCCCTTTCCCTTAGGTTCCTCAACAGTAAAACGAGGATAATAATAGTGATGAAGTGCAGGCTCCAGGAGTTCCCTTGAATCTTCCCATCAGGCATTTGCCTGAGGTCATGGGCCTGGAGTTGTGGCTCTGCCCAAGTCTTTAGCCCTCCTTTGTTCCAATAGTTTCCCCACCCTTAGTCACTCATTACTGGAGTCTGACTTCATCTGACTCCTGAAGACCCTCCCCAAACCTATTACTGGAGTCTGACCTCATGTGATTCCTCATGAAGACCCTCCCCAAACTCCTCCTCTAGACCACCCCTAGATTCCTCCCACAACCTTTCTGTATATAGGATCCCATCTTCCCTCCATGTGGTGTGAGAGCCCCATAGAATGACCTAGCACAGACTTACTCTGTGTCAGACTTGCTCTGACCCCCTTGCCCAATGGGGTCAGGGAACCATAAAAATGATGTGGTTAGGGTTAGAGGTGCTTGAGACCTCAAAATAGCAACATGCCGGGTCCTGCCAAAAGAAATCGTCTCAAGTCTTCTCTCAGCCAAAGAAAAGCAAAGTTTATTGAAAGTTCATTAAAAGTTCACCATACTGGGTAGACTCTTAGGGAGACGAAGGTATCTGTGACTTGCATTGGGCAAGGGGGAGCAAGTCTGACACAGAGTAAGTCTGCGCTAGGTCATTCTATGGCACTCTCACGCCACACGGAGGGAAGATGGGATTTCATATACAGAAAGGTTATAGGAGGAATTTAGGGGTGGTCTAGAGAAGGAGTTTGAGGAGGGTCTTCAGGAGGACTCAGATGAGGTCAGACACCAGTAATGAGTTATTAAGGGTGAGAAGTTGCTGGAGGGTACCAGGAGACCATTGACAATGGTGGGCTAGGCCAGTTCAAGGGTGGAACAGGAGGAACAAGGGTGGAGAAATTGCTGAATCAGAAGGCTAGCTAATGACTCGGGCAGAGCCACAATGAAAGGCCTATGGCCTCAGGCAATGCCTTACAAGGGAAGATTCAAGAAGAGCTCAAGGGGCTCCCAGAGCCTGCACTTCATCAACAGCATCTATCTCTTAGGATTGTTCTCAGGATTAAATGAAATAATATTCGTAAAGTGTTCAACACTGTGCCTGGCACATAAGTGCCATATAAATGTTAATGATCATCATCATCATCATTACTATTATTATTATTATTATTACTATTATTACACTGAGCAGGAAAAGCATACAGATTGCTGGATTTGGAGTCAGAGATTTGGTTTTTGAATTCATAGACCTACTTCTATCCAGTTGTGTGATCACCTACATGTAGGTAAATTAATCCATAAGCATTTATTGTCTACTATGTTCCAGGAATAAATGAGCTAATCAATGAGCATACAAAAAAGGCAGAAAATAATCCATGTACTCAAGGAGCTCAAAGTCTACTGGGAGAAACAACATGCAAACAAACAAAATTACATGAAGAATGAACAGGGTCACCCTAAGACTAAGGATGAATGGGTAAGGCTTCTTGTAGAAGGTAGGACCTTATTTGAGATGTGAAGGAAACCAGGGAATCCACAATGTAGAGATGAAGAGGGCGAGATTTGGGGGACAACCAGAGAAAATGCCAAGAAGAAGTAAGGAGACGAATGTCACTGGATCAGAGTACATGGAGGGGAGTTAGGTATAAGAAGAAAGGTAGAAAAGGGTCAAGTAATAAAAGAGCTTCAAAAACCAGAGGATTTTATATTTGACTGTGGAGGTAAGAGGCAATCACTTGCATTGCCTAGCAGAGTGACATGGTCATGTTTGGGATGAAAAATACCCTTTATCCTTAATTTAGTGAAAAAATAAACACAGAGATCTCTTAGGATAACAGGAGTTTATTCTCTTCCCTGGGAGAAGAGAGTGGTCTTCCGCAGGACTCATCATGGAGAAGAGACCAAGTTACAAAAGATAGTACCAGAATTTATAACTTAACTTAGTCAAGACCCCTCCCCGACAGTTTCCTCTCTCATTGGTAGAGAGGCATACTTCACCAAATTCTTACCCAACTAGGACAGCAAGAAAAGAGGGGGGGGAGGGTCCCACCAAGGCAGGAAAACAGACACAAAGGAAGATAAAAGTGATTGACAGAAACAATGGAGAAGGAGGAAGGGAAAGTTAACAACCCCAAATTGAGAAATTTCACTTATCCCATACAGTCAGATCTGTACTACAGGAAGACTGATTTAACAATGAATGAAGGATTTACTAGAGAGGGGAGGGACTTGAGACAGAGGCTATAGCAATAGTCTAGGCAAAAAGTGATGAGGGCACGCATCAGTATTGTGGCAATGTCACAGGAGAGAAGGAGGCAAATATGAGAAACAGTTTTTTAATAGTACAAAGGCTAGAACTTGAAGACTGAAAGGATATAGGGGATGAGAATGAGGGGTGGAGGTGACACCTAGGTTTCAAGCTTAGGTAACGGGAAGGATGAAGATAATATAGACATGATGAACAAAGAAGGTTTGAGGGGAAAGAAAATGAGTTCAATTTTGGATAGACAAAGATATCTACAAGATAACTAGTTCAAGATGACAAATGCAATTGGAGATATGAAACTAGAGGTTTGGAGAGACAGTATTGGACAAGTGTATCTGAGAGGCAACTGCAGAGAGATAATAATAGAAACCATAGGAGCTAATGAAATCACCATGTGAAATATTATTGAGGGGGAAGAGGTTCATTTAACCTCATTAACCCCTCTATGCCCCAGTTTTCTCATTTACAAAATGAGGAAATAGTCACTACTTCACAAGGTTATCATAAGGATCAAACAAGATATTTGTAAAATATTTTTCAAATCTAATTGTAATAGATGTCACTTATTTTTGGCGTGGATTCTTTTTGCTAAAATTCATCATGAACTACAAGACAAGATATCCCAAGTGCCCCATGAAATTATTTTTTATTTTGCTTTTGAGTAGCTGATCAAATAAATCTACTAACTCCTTAGTTTGCCTCTCCAAGAACTTATGAAGTCCCCTTCAATTCAGAAATAACTTCGTTTTATCTTCAGGCTTCGTTTACTAAAAGAATATCAGTACTGATGTGGTTCAGTTGATCTAACAGTATGTCACTGTGGAAGTGAAATGAGGTGAATTTTTTCTTTGTCTTTTATTCATAGGTTATTATGGCCAAAAGAATTCATTACTTTGAGGCCAGTCTAGTAACAATGAACTTCACCATTACTGGATGGTACTCAAAGTTTTTTCAACCTAGTAAAATACCCCAGGGCTTACACTCTGCTGACTTAGCTCTCAAGAACTCGAGTCAGTTCCACATCAATGTGAAGCATTTGCGTAAATTTGTAATTTCAGATTCTTTATATCTACAATTTTGCTGACAAGTTTATTTGTGGAATCAAAAGTAGAATATAAGCAACTTTAGGTCAGCATTTCATTCTGTATTTCTATCCCCAAAGCACAGTACCTTGCAAACATGTTGACTAGAAAGCAGGAAAGTTCTAGATATGTAACTTGGCTAGCAGGACTTATGCTAGAAACTGTGTAGACATGGACAGGGAAATAATGGAATACTGGCTCTCAATTCATGATGATGAGACTTACAGAGAGCACTTTATCTAAAATATAGACAGATATTGGAGAAAGGGGGAGGCAGAGAGGGAGGGAGGATAGGGAGGGAGAGGGAGAAAGAGAGAGAGACAGAGACAGAGGCAGAGGCAGAGAGAACGACAGAGACAGAGAGACAGAGAGAGAGAGAGAGAAAGGGCAGCTAATATCTAGGCCTGGGGTCAAGCACTTACTTAGCTATGTGAACCTGAGCAAGTCACTTGCCCTTTCTCAGCATCAATTTCCTAAATCATAGAATGGGGTTAATAGTAGTGAGGGGCTGCTGAGGTGCCTTTGTAATATTTTGAGGTGACTTTGTCTTGAATCTAATTTGTGTTCGGGCACCTAGGTATGTGATATCGGCTTGTGACATCAGCCTGTGAAAAGTCACTTTTCCCCCCAGCTGTAAAGCATTAACTCTGTCCCTTCCCTAGCCCCCAGCCTGTAAGCGTCTTCCCTGAGATCATTAACTATAACACGCCACACCCATGAATTCTTAAAAGGATTCCTTAGTTACAGAAATGTTTACCCCTTTTGTTCTAGTGGCCAGAGTAAGGGGCCACCTTATCAAAGGGGGACTTTTCAGGGCAAACAGACTGGGTACTGCTCCCTAACTCCACCTTTGTATACATAGTTAGCATAATTGATATCAGTTATGATTTTGTTACTATATAATCAGTATCCCCAATCCCCACACTTTTCAGGATTTTCCTTAATTTTCTCCTGTCCTGACAAGCATAATAAACCTTTTTAAAACTGTCAAGAATGCTGATGCCTGGTAATTCTTTCAGACTAATAGAACCCTCAAAGGATTTCCTAGAAATCCATCCTCCCCTAACCCTCAACAGCAGCAGCTACCTGTCAGAATTTTTGTGAGGCTCAAATGCAATAGTAGGCATTATGAAAAGGCTTATCTTCCCCCGGCACCCCACTACTATATCCTGAGTTAAGGTAAACACAGTTCATCATTTAACATTGTTATAGATTTTTTTAAACCTGACATTCGGTCTTCTTATATTGCAACCCTCATGAGCAAGTGAAAAGTTCACCATAAAAATAAATGCAGTACATGAACTAAAATCTGTTCTGATAAAGAGAAGTTGTATGAGGAATTCAATCAAACCTGTCATGTTTTATTCCATATAAATTCAAATATCGTGATTTCTATGCAAAGGTGTTCACTGGGAAGAGTCAAGTATGTGAGAAAACACAGATCAATTGTAAAAAAAAAAAAAAAAAGTAGGGACAGCTAGGTGGAGTCAGGAGGACCTGAGTTCAAATTCGACCTCAGACACTTAATACTTACTAGCCATGTGACCTTGGGCAAGTTACTTAACCCCAATTGCCCTGCCCTTCAAAAAGAAAAAAAAAAGGTAAAAAACTTATAGAAGATGCATGTCTATCATGAACACTTTCTTCAAAACGGCAATCGAGGATGTTAAGATATAAAGGACACCAAATCACATGAGATTTGAGAGAGGAAGAGTGGGGAATGAAAAAAAAAGGAAAGGAAAATTATTCTTCTGTTTCGGGGTATAAAAACATCCTCCAACAAATGTCTGTCGTATATTTCACTCATGTAACATTCTGAAAATCCTTGAAGTGCTTTGCAAGCGACCACATTTGGATTCGAACTGACCCGCCCTTCCCTGTCTTGAGCTCAGTTCACATTTCCCTTCACAGGAGGGAGAAAAAGAAATAATTTTGGCCCAGTGTCTAAAGTTGAACTACCACGAAACTAGTCAAAGTCAACAGGGGCAGGAATGTGCATCAGACGACTTCCTGTGGAGGTGACAAGCATGAGGGTCCGTCCATCTTTTTAAAAGCCTGAAGAAAAGGCTTCCCCGCACTTCTTGTCTCGTTTCTGAATTTCCTGCAGACTCCTTGAACTGAAAAATAGACTATTTTTTTTAAGGTGCTGAACTCCTCCAAGCCAAACCTACTTCTTGTCTCGTTTCTGAATTTCCTGCAGACTCCTTGAACTGAAAAATAGACTATTTTTTTTAAGGTGCTGAACTCCTCCAAGCCAAACCTACTGATATTTCCTCCACAAAATGAACGTAACAAAACTCCTCAACTAAAGGCTAACACAAATACTAAGGAATCCTGGGATCAGAAAAATCCAGGTCCCATTTCAAGCTCCCGCTAGTAACACACATGAATATTTCCAGAAGGTAGGCTCCGGACTCACCAGCTACTCTGCCAGAACAACCCAGACGCCGGAAATTTCAAAAACTGGAGATTTAGCCGAAGGTTTGCTCTTAGGAAAGGAACTTGAACCCACTGACGACATAACTCTCATGTAGTCTGGGCGCCGCCATCTTGAAACTCAGAAGGGCCCTTTCTGAAAGGCCCCATAAACAAGTCGTCCACAAAACTGCCTGAACAGAAATAAAGGAGCCTTAGCCTAGCAACTTCATCACACACCCTTCAACTCCCTGTGCTGACAGTACTCTACTCGCTGAACTTCATTTTTCTGATCTGAACACACTTAAGAGCAGTATGCTTTGGGTAGGAATGTATTAAAACTACAGGCAATACTTTAGCTACCTAAAGTCCCACAGGCTAGAGGGGGCAAATGTGGCTGGCAAACCTGTTGCAACTGACTGCCAAGTTTTAAAACGGGTCCTTCCCGCCTAGGAGCATAGCTCTATGGTTGAAAGAGGTCATCCGGACCAACACTCTCATTTGACAAGTGATGCAATTGAAGCCCAAAGACGTGAAATGACTCAGAAGTCAGAGTTGGAGAGGGCCTCTGAAGTCCAAGTCTCATTTAAAAAGCAACCCAGTATAACCACGTCACTAAATTGCTCAAGCTCTGCTGGAAGACCCTACGAGAGGAGGGTTCTACTACCACTTAAGGCAGCCCATTCCACTTTCGGATAGTTCTAATGAAGAAGGAAGGGAAGGAGGGAAGGAAGAAAAGAAGGCAAGGGAAAGAGAGCTTTCCTGAATTCCCTTGGCAACTTCCACCTCATTCTGCACTGTGGGGCAAAACAAAGTAATTCTAATCCCTTTTTCACTTGACAGACTTTGTGATACTTGGAAACATCTATCTTATTCGCTCTGAGTCTTCTCCAGGCTTGCCCAATGTCGCACAGGAAGTAAGCGAGATTTGAACACTGTATTTCATCTTCAGCCCTAGGGATAGGAACTATTTCCCACCAGGGGCATACTTAAGCTGAACATGGTCACATTTTCAGAGCCAGGGACAGGATCTGAAAAGAGCTAAGAAAACGAGAGGAGTTAGGAAAACCTACAGCAAGGCGATGCACCACCTGCTTTACCTGGGACATACTTCTGCTTCCTACACACACAAAGACAAGCATCCATATTTGCTACAGGTGTAAATTATTCAACCTCCAAGAGTCTCAATTTCCTCATTTGTAAAACGAGCGAGAGGAACTAGATGACCTCTGAGATCCTTTTCCCAGCTCTAGAAGCTGGAAAAGTCAATCGTCACTCATGCCTGAATCTTGGAGACCGAGCAGCACCCCGAGCCCCGCTCCCCCTCGTTGGGCGCCCAAGCTACTTTTCACTGGCTCTGTATTGTCAGTGCACTTGAAATAGACCAAATAGTAGAAGCGAACCAGTGGGTGATGCGAAGGTGGAGGGAAGGCGGCCCGGCTAAACAGGCCTCACTTATTTTTTCCAAATTCAAGCTCAACGACCTCCAGTTCCCGCCTGGAGCTCTGGCCCGGACCTAGAATCCCCGCCGACGTTTTGACTTTCCTTGACTTCCACGCCTCCCCCTCACTTAGCTGCCCACGGTTCTGCCTGTTTTCTTTTTCCAAAACATCGCGGACTCTAGAGCCCTTCGAGGGCCCTGGCAGGCGTCGGAGAACCGGCGAGGGCGGAGAGTCAAGCCCCGCACAGATCCCGTGGCCCCAGCCCCGGAGGCTAGGGCAGTTCGCGTCTCGTCGGCCCCGGTTTTTATTCTAGTCCGCCCCTCTGGGTTAAGTGGGGCCTCCCGGGAAAGGACCCGTTTGTTTTCTGCCCCACCCCCTCCAAAATGGCAGCCTCCAGTCGGGCACAAGTGTTAAATCTCTACCGGGTGATGCTGAGAGAGAGCGGCAAGTTCACCTCCTACAATTACAGGTGACTCTCACCGGGCTGGGGCCGAGGTGGAGAGGGGGCCGGGGGCACGCGCAGCTGGGGGCGTCCACCTTCCCCCCCCCCCCCATGTCCCTGGGTCAACAGCGCGAACGCCCGCCGGCTCCAAAGGGCGACCCGAAGCGGGGACCAGGGGGGCAGCGGCAAGGAGGGGGAAGGGAAGGAGGGCTACTTCTGGTCTGTTTCGCAGTAAAGCTTGTGGATTCCTTCACAGAATGAAGCTCTGAGCGGCGTAAAACAAAATACAGGGGATGACGAAGGAAGCCAATTTTCTTATAATACGGTTATTTAAATGTTGGGGGAGGAGGGAGTCCCAAGTTAACAAACTTAAGGTAGCACCCCGGTCTGGGAATGCGCCAAGCTAGAGCTCTGCTGCTCAGCAGGAAATTTGGATTGGGGTTTTTCCGCGTTGAAATAAAGTCCTCTTCCCTAAGCGTGGTCGAAATTCAGAATCACTGAGGTCACAATAATACGTATTAATAGTAATAATAATTGGTAATAATAGTTAACATATCGTACTAAGGTTTGCAGAGGGGTGAAAACATGTCCCCTCGTTTGCTCTACAACCCTAGGAGATGATTTACAGTAGTAAGACGTGTGTGGGACACGTCTTAATGGTGTAAACGGAAGGAAACGTTTCTCTTTAAAGAGGGAATGGATATTTTGCTTTAAAAGCCTAAAACAAGTACTATAACAGGAAAGTGAAAAGAAGGAAAGAAGGGAGGCAGGGGTTTCCTAGCTGCCAGGGACTGAATTGTTTTCCCCTCTTCTCTTTGACCCTTCTGCTCTTTATGTCCTTGGTGAAAGCTGAAGCTGGTGAATCAATGCAGCTAGGCTCCTGGGGAGAAATTAACGGATAACTTGTTGCATGTGGAAATTCAACTAGGGATGGAGAAGATAGTCTCAAGTGACTTATTATAGATCTTTCTGTCTTGGTCCAGGTTTTGGCTACCGTTTTGTTCTGGGTTCTTTTTTTTTCTGTAATATGATTACGACATGCTAGGAATTCTCAGCTATCAAATCAGCTACTGTGCTGTGGAGTTTCACTAATAAAGTGCAACGAGATGAGAAGCAGATTATTCATACTACATTTGGAATATTGTATTCAGTTCTGAACTGAACTTTTAAAAAAGAACTTGACAGATTGGTTCCTATACAGAAGAGGTGTATTAGGTGGTGATTAGACTCAAAACCATCTTGTAGAAAATTGTTTGAAGTAACTGGGGATATTTAACCTGATGACATAATAGATAAACTGCAGACATTTTAAAGGTTGCAGTTTGTGGTCCCAGAGGGTAGAAGTAATTCAGTGCACAGATATAATGCCAAACTTCTGTTTAATGTAAAGGCAAGCTTTCTAATAATTTTAGTTGTACGAAAAATTAAATAGGCCCCCACGAGAAGTAGTAGGTTCTCCTATGACTGGTAGTGTTCAAGCAACAGGAGGCAGAATATTGTAGTAAGGATTTAGCCATTGTGTAAAGGTAAAAGGTAACTTCTAGCATTCATTCATTCAAAAAGCATTAAAATGCCTACTGTTTACTATGCTGGGGGAAGATGCAGTATTTTTGTAGGACTTGAGACCTACCCTTAAGGAACTTTCAGTCTCTGAAGAGAATAATACAAAAAACACAGATAACTATTATAAGCAAGAAGTATATTACCAAATGCAAAACACAGTGTTTTGAGGTACAATGAAAAGGTCATTACCACTGGGAGAGATCTTTGAAGGCTCTGGAGGAGGTAGGATTTGAGATGGGTCTTACAGGATAGGTAAGAATTCAGTAGGCAAACAGGTAAATGGATAATAAGAATGCAGTAGGCAAACAGGTAAATGGATAATATTTCAGTCATAGGAAATGGCATGAGCAAAGTTATAGGACATGGTGTCAAGTTGAAATGGAAATGGATTCCTGCTGGCTATATATTTACTAAAAATCCACAAATGACCATGATTGTATGTTGTATTGTTTTCCAATTATATTTTAATCTGGTTTTGTCAGCACCCAGAGAACCTTGCAGGTTACATGCATCGGATGTCCTTAAGAGTTTGACACCTTTGGAGTAAAATAATCTTAGAGCAGAGAATGTGTGGAATGCAGGGTGTTTGAAGTGTTTCCTTTCTGCTTAACCCTATTGTCTGTTCTTGTGTGCCATCCCCAACCCGAGCCTCCCGTACCCCACCCTTCCTTACAAAATGATAGAAACATCCTGGTTCCCACTTCTGATCTCTAAGAACTTAATTCTGTTCTGTTTGGTTATAGGGAAACAATAATAAATGTCTTCTTAATAGAAAGAAGACACAGACCCTTTTAGAAGCTATACTTCAATTTTTCTCTGGATTAGGGTAAAAGTTGTTAGCCACATGGGCCCCTCAGGGTGTGGTATAAGAACACTGGATTTAGAGCAAAGAAACTTGAGTTTGAATCCCAGGTCTGGGGGGAAAAAAAACTACTTTGGAAACACATTAGATAGAATTCTTGGCCATCAAGACAGGAATTCACAAAAACTAGCTGTGTGACCTGGGGCAAGTCACTTAACCCCAATTGCCCTCCCAAAAAAAGGCAAAACAAATTTCAAAAAAAAGATAGGAATTCAAATTCAGCTTCAGACACTGTCTAGTTATTTGATACCAAGGAAGTCACTTAACCTCTCTCTGCCTCAGTTTCCTCATTTGTAAAATGGGAAGGAGCAGGTAGATGGTGTAGTGAATAGAGCACCGACCCTGGAATCAAGAGGACCTGATTTCAAATTCAGCCTCAGACACTTGACACACTTACTAGCTGTGTGACCTTGGGCAAGTCACTTACCCCCAATTGCCTTGTCTTTCCCCCTCAAAAAAAAAAGAAAGAAGAAAACGGGAATAGTAATAGCGTTTACAAAGAAAAAATGACAATATTGGTAAAGCATTTTGCAAATCCTAAAAGGGAAGTATAAATGCTAGTTATCTAGTTTGATTGTTGTTACAATGTAGAATTTTAATTTCACTTAAGAGGCATAGGGAGCCACCTGAGGTTTTCATAGCAGAAGTGTCTCATAACCAGATTTATGCAGAAATAAAATTATCAAGGCAGCAAATTGAAGGATATATTAAATAAAAAGAACTAAAGAAGGTGAGAAAACTCCTTTGAAAGTTCTGATAATATCCTAGGCAGTGAAGACTTGAACTAGGGTGGTAGCAATATGAATAGAGAAAGGTCAGCCTCCAGGAATACTGCTAAGGGAAAATGGAAAGGAATTGCTAATTTATTAGAAACTGGATTTGAGGGGTGGCTAGGTGGGCAGTGAATAGAGTCAGGAAGATCTGAGTTCAAATCCTTCCTCGGACACTTGACATACTTACTAGCCGTGTGACCTTGGGCAAGTCACTTAACCACAGTTGTCCTACCCTCTCCTCTCCAAAATAAAGCCAAGAAACTGGATTTGAGGTTCAAGGAAGGTCCCAAGATTAACCCAAGGTTTCAAACACAGGTAATGGGGTTATTGGAGGTATTCATATACACACACACACACACACACACACACACACACACATACATCCTGAAGTAAGGAGAAGCAAATTTAGGAGTAAAGATAATTTATTTTTAAATATACTAATATTTGACCACAGCTCAGAGTAGTATGTAAACAAAAAAGAATTTAATGTGTCCTAACAAGTTATTTTAGACTAATTCTGTAGCTTCTATCAATCATTAAGCATTTATTAAGTGCTTTCTATGTTCCCTCCCTCATTCTGGATTTATGGATGTTTTCGGATAGTGGAAGAATACTAACAGTGAGGAGAATTAGGAAAGGCCGTGTGTAAGAGACTTCACACAGGCTCTGCTCTAATGAAGCGAGGAATTCTAAGACACAAAGGTGAAGAGAGTGTGGATTCCATGCCTAGGAAGTAAGTAGCCTGTACAAAACCTGGAGATGAAATGTCATATATACTGAGCCTCAAGTAAGCCAATTTGACTGGAACATAAGTATGTCAGAGGGAATCAGTTGGAATAAGTCTGGAACAGTAGGCTGGAGACCAATTATGAAGGGCTTCTAACTGCCAGAAGACTTTGTACTTATCCTTGAGACAAGAGGGAACTATAGGTGTTTTTTAAGCAAAAAAATGATATGATCAGAGTTGAGCTTTAAGAGTATCGAACTTTGACTGTACCCAAAGGTCTGTAAAACTGTGCATACCCTTTCATCCAGCAATACCACTACTAGGTCTTTATCCCAAAAAGATCATAAAAAAAAGGGAAAGGACCTAAATATACAAAAATATTTATAGCAGTTGTTTTTGTGATGGCAAAGAATTAGAAATTGAGGGGATACCCATCAATTGAGGAATGGCTGGACAAGTTGTAGTATATGAATGTAATGGAATACTAATGGAATAGTGCTGTAAGAAATGATAAGCAAGCAGGTTTCCAAAAAATCTGGAAAGAAACTTATGCTGAGTGAAGTGAGTAGAACCACGAAAGCATTATACACAGTAAAACATTATGTGACGAGCAGCTTTGATAGACCTAATTCTCAGCAATACAGTGCTAAGACAGTTCCAAAAGACTCATGATGGAAAATGCTATCTATCTCCAGAAGAAGAACTATGGAGTCTGAATGCAGATTAAAGCATACTGTTTTCTTTTGGTTGGCTGGTTGGGTTTTTTTCCTCATGATTTTTCCCTCTTCTTATTCTTTCACAACATGATTAATGTGGAAGAATGTTCAATATGATTGTACATATATAGCCTATATCAGATTGCTTGCCTTCTGTATCACCAATGTGATACCCATAGCAGCTGCTATGAATATGCAGATGTATTTCCAGGGTTGAATCACAAAATATAATAAATTCTCTTCCTCAAAGATGAAACCAAGATATTTATTCAGATACCAGAAAGCCAGTTCCACCTTAGTAACAAAGAAGTTTATACATATCACCAATGCAGGGAGCACCACCATCCCCAAGCCTTCCCTCCATTAGGCCTCCTCACAAACAAGCTCTCCTAGGGGAAATTCCTCCCTCTCTCACTCATGCTAGCTACTCTGCCTCAGCTTTGCTTCACTCTCCTCAGCTCTGCCTCGCTCTCTCTTACTGCTCTACCCATTTAGCAAGCTCTTCCCATCATGGGCTCCATGTGACTCATTGTGGGCTGAGCCAAAGCTCAAAGCAGGTCACATGGGCCTGTGACGGGAAGCTCTTCAAATTCTCTTAACAGTACACTTTCTTGGAGGGGAAGGAGAGAGAAAAAATTTGGAACCCCAAATCTTATAAAAGTAAATGCTGAATACTGTATTTACATGTAATTGGAGAGATGACTGATAGGTACAGTGAACAGGACTTGACAACCAGTTGCTTGTGGTGGATAAAGCACAGGGAAAAGTCAAGGAAGGCTCCAAGGTTATTGACTTGGTGACAGAAAGGATACTTGGTAACCTCCATAGGAATGAGAAAGTTAATAGGAAGTCTTTTATAGAGAAAAATGAAAACACTTGTCAGTGAATGCAAGAGGCTAGCTTCCCAACTCTGTTGCTATCTGTGTAAACTTGGGCAAATTCTTTAACCTCTATAATCCTCAAATTTCTCATTATAAAATGAAGAGGTTAAACTCAATGATCTCTTAAGTACCCTTCCAGCTCTGGCAACCCATGAACAGGACAGCAGTATCTAGGGAAAGATTTTGGTTTTGCTTTTTAGGGTGTTAAAGATGTATGTTTGAAGGTACTCCCCAGTCAGCAAACTGCACTGACTTCTATCACCTCTGGGATGAAAATATAAACTCCTTTGTTTGGCTTGTAAAGACTTTCACAACCTATCTTTCCAAGTTCATTGTACATTTTTCTCTCCAGTCTGTGATTTTGCCATTCCTCTGTCCCTTACACATGACACTCCATCTAACATCTCTGAGAAATTTCCCATGAGACTGTCCCCCATTCATGGAGTAATCTTTGCTTCAAACGTTGACTCAAAAGCATCACTTCTACATGAAGTTTTTCATGACTCCATCAACTCCTAGCGTTCCATCCTTCAAAGTACTTTGTTTCTATCCGCTTTTGTATTTATATGAATTGATTCTTTTTATATCTTTCCCAGTGTAGTGGCAACCGCACTGGCATACCCAGGATGGGTGCTACAACAGGTTCTTAGATCTGCATTATTAGGAAAGTTAGCTGTTTAAGGATTCAACAATCTTTTTAAATTACATTCACTAGTTCAAGGGAAAAATCAGCGCCCTGAACTTCAGAGAAAATACAAACAAGGAAAATACAAGCAGAAAAATAAAGACCAACAGACCGGTCTCTGACTGCTTGAATCAGAGCAACGTTGCTAGCACTTTACATACGTCTCTGGATCAAGAGAGCCTTTACATCTGAGCAGTCGGGGAGCTCTGAACATATAATCACTCAGAATCTGAACCAGGGAATCACAAAATCCTTTTCATAAGTGAATCCCCAAAGCAAAATACCAAATCAGACTATATATACACTTCTCCAAGCCAGACAGCATCACAACCCTTGTGATTCAGTGTCTCATTAGAAATTGGCAAAAGGTGTGAAAGCCTTCCTACTAGCAAGCCTCCCCTAAGCATGCTTGGCTAGGAAGACCTTATAGCCCATTAACATTACACCTAGTCCCTAGGGCCTAGCACAGTACCTGGTTTTGATTGATTGATTAAATGATATTTAAGCAGAAAAGGAAGAGCCAGTGAAGAGGGAAAGATTAATGATGCTAGAGAAAGATAGCAAAGCCCTGGAGGTGGATGAAAGGAAAGGGATAAAGAGCACAGACTGAAGTGTTAGGCTTGGGAGAAGAAAAGGAAGCCCACCTTTTCCTGTGAGCCAGGAGGAAAGAAAGAGAGGTTAGGTTGAGAGAAATTTTGAAGCATTGAAGAATGTGTGATCCATAGGTGGGAAAGAACAATTGGAGAATTACATTCAAGTAGTTTTAATCTCAGTGAAGACAAAAGATCATCTGCTGAGTGTGAAGGGATAGGGAAATGAGGGAAGGATAAATTCAAAACTTGAGGAGTATGAAAAAAAGTTTGGAACAGTTCATTGTAGTGGGAGTTAGTTACTCTCTAACCATTTGACCAATTCTGCCCGTCTCCCTTGAAATCAAAGATAGTAATGGGCAGAAAATAGAAAATGAGATTGGTTGGTTGGTTGTTGTCCTTAGTTCTCTAAGAGGACCAAAATGGCATCACTATGCTAGAGTCAAGTTTCAGTGTGTTTGACTGTAGCTCAGACTAATACAAGGAGCTCCGAATGTTCTACCACAAGTCAGGCATAAATAGTCTGTGTGCACTTTTGGGTAGATTCTCTAAATTTGCTCATCCTGTGTTTTCTTTGAGCTGTCTCAGTTCTGCTTTGCTTATAGAGCACAGCACCTTCTCTGATGTGTGCATGCCATACTGAACGGTCCTGTGCCAGTGTCTCCCCTGTCACACAATCAATTTCTGAGTTCTTAAGAGTGTCCTTATATTGCTTCTTCTGACCACCATGTGAGTGCTTGCCCTGTGTGAGTTCTCCATAAAAAATCTTTTTGGTAAGCCTACATTTTGCATTTGGACAGAGAGTTGCACTCTCTGAAGCAGAGTTTGAATGCTTGGCAGTTTAGTTTGAGAAAGGACTTCAGTGTCTGGTATCTTCTCCTGCCAGGTGATCTTCAGAATCTTCCTAAGACAATTCAAATGGAAGTGATTCAGTTTCATATTCAGAAAATGAGGTAATATGTTAATAAAGTGCTAAGACATGTTAATATCCTATCATTTCTTCAGGAAGTGTGAAGGAGTTTTCCTTGACTGAGTTAGAAAAGGAGGTTGAACATTGGTTGGTCAAAGCTGGTCCATAGCTGTAATAATTGTCAAAGGGCTGAGCTCTCCAGTTTGGGAGCCAGTCCTAACCCAAGTCAAAAGTTAGGCAAGAACCTACCCTCTGAGAAGGAATTATTCTTCTCCTCTGGTGGTGGGGCAGGAGTTAGGGAGGAAGGGATTACTCTCTTTTCCCCTTCTGTCCTATCCATCAGCCAACCACTTTTAAAGTGGAGGTACTCCCCCAAGAGGAGACTCTACATTTAGTGGGGAGCAGAAACGCATACTGACCTCAGGGAGGGGGACACAGAGAAGCAGTGACTCAAAAAAGCAGCTCCGAGGAACATGACACTTTGCAACAGCGAAGGAAGCCAGCTGTAGATTCAAAGGAAAACTGGCCCTGACCCTGGGAGCCCTTTTTCCCAGTGGAAGGATGGCTATGTGAGACCTCCATGAAGAGAAAAACACTTTGTAAGTCCCAAAGGACCTGCTGTATGAGTGTTTAATTAGTTGCTCTCTATCTTATTCACTACATTAGTCTTACTTCATTCCATCTGCACAATACAATTGATGTAGTGAATAAGATAAAGAAGCAAAACCAAGATTTATACTTCCAGCCTTACTGCCTGTTGGACATTACCCAATACCTATAGGCATCTAAAGCCCAGCATATTCATTCATTTTCTTTCCCCTCAACTCCCACCTTCCCAACTTCACTATTATTATGGGTACCACAGTATTTCCAGGCTTTTTAGTTTGCACCCTCAGGGTCATTATTCTCACTCACTACAGCTATCCATTAAGTTGCTAAGTCTTGTGGTTTTGATCTGTACAACATCTTTTATACAGTCTCTTCACTCTACTCCCACAATCACTACCTTGGTGGAGGCTCTCCTTACTTCTTACCTAGACTCCTTCAGCCTTCAAATTGGTCTTCCTCCCCTCAAGATTTTTACCACTATAATCCAACCTTCACATGGCTACCAAAAGTGATTTTCCTAAAGCATGTTCTGACCACTTAAACCCCAGTGACTCTCTATGGATTGTTCCTTGTAGCATCTGACACACTTCACAACCTGGCCCCTTCCTACTTTTCCAGACTTTTAACACTTTAATCCCCTTTATACCCACTGTGCCCCAGCTACATGAGCCAACCCTCCATCTCCCATTCCCATGTCTTTGTACTGACTGTCCCCCACACCTGGGAGCTTCTCCTTCTTCATCATCTTCGCTTATTTTCCCTGGTTTCCTTCAAGTCTTCACTCAGCTCAAACCCCACCTTTGACAGGAGGCCTTTTCCATCTCCTTACTAGTGGCTTCTCCAAAGTTACTTTCTACTACTCTGTATGTATCTATACATAGGTATTCCCTCAATAGAATATAAGCCTCTTGAGGGGAGTAAATTCTGTCTCAAGGATGATTTCAATAACTTTTAAGGAAAAAGTAACTGAATATGCAGGGAGCAGACAGAGGGTGGGCATATGGCTCCCACCTCTGGGCAAAATGGGCAGAAATACGTTTGAGTTAGTTTTGAAGTAAAAAAAATAGTAATATTGAAAGGAATCTCTGTAGTTTTGAAATAAATAGTATAAAATCTTCTGATATGTTTTAACAGAAAGGGAAAATGTAGTTAGCTTTAAGTTTCTTTTAAAACTTAGGTTAAGTTTTGCAACTAATTTCCTTTTCTGGATCAAAGTATGAATTTAAGGACATTGCATCAGTTTTTCTTAGAGTAAGCAGTTTTCCAAAAATATCTAACATATACAAATTACAGGAGGAAATTTATTGTTATAAAATGAATTTATTTTATCTTTTATTATAACTAAGAAAACAACAATTTCTTCTTTTATTAAAAATACTCTTCAGAATACTTTGATGTCAGGAAGCCATCATGTTTCTTAATAACACAGAAATGCTCTGTGCTTTATTCCCATATTGTCACACAATTTTACAGACATCGTTTTTACTAATGATTTTTCATAAAGTTGACTAATTTTGTAACAACTTGAAATAACTGTAACTCCTCGCTCTTATTTATTAATACCAGTGATAGTCTATGAATTATTCAGTGGGTCCAAATTTCACAAAGGGGCCACACTTTTGTTGTTGTTCAGTCATGTCCAACTTCTCTTTGATCCCATTTGGTGTTTTCTTAGCAAAGTTACTGAAGTGGTTTGCCATTTCCTTCTCCAGATGATGAAATGGAGGCAAATAGGGTTAAATGACTTGCCCAGGGACACACAGCTAGTCTGAGTTCAAATTTGAACTTGGGGTTTTTCTGACTCCAGGCCTAGAACTCTATTCATTGTACCACTTAGTAGCACTTATGACACAACTCATCTTTGTCATGACCCTACAGTGACTGAAAGCAAATCACACTGAAATTGAGAATTAACATACCTTCATTTAGATTTGACTTCATTTGCATATCCTGTATTCCACAATTGCTGAGCTGTCTGTTAGGATGAGGTCCCTATGCCATTCGCCATTCGTTTGTTGACTTTTCTTTGAACTTTATTTACATTGAAAAAAGAGGTTGTATTTAAATAGAAGCTGTACTTAGAAATATCTAATAACTCTGACTATTTAGCCCCCGCCCTCTCCCCAAGGGGGTCTTTTGACACTCTGGCATCAGTTGTCCCTCAGCTGGGAAAGCTGTGGTAGGCTTTTGCCGCCAGGTTCTTTGTCCGTTTACATGATTGGTAAATCATAGACTTTCTAGAATTGGGGAAGACTAAGATGTTGCCTAAAAGGCCTCAGAGATTTTAGTAATAATCACTAATAATTACCAAGGTTTGTCCAGCACTTTAAGGTTTTCAGAGTGCTTTACCTATGTTAACTCATTTGATCCTCAAAACAACTTTATGAAGCTAATAATGCTATTTTTATTCACATTTTACAGACAAGGAAACTGAGGCATAGCCAAGTTAAGCAAATTGTCCAGGGTCACATAATTATGTGTTAGAGGGAAAATTCAAACTCAGGTCTTCAGGATGCCAAGTCCAGTGTTCTGTCCCCTATGTCACCTCAAAATTGTTTTGAAAACTGGGAAATCCTATAAATGCAAAGCATTATTAGCATGTAGTCTAGCTCCCACATTTTAACAGGTCAGGAAAATGAAATTGAAAAATACTTAATTTTTCAAGTTACCTTAGCCAGTTACTGACAAACCCCAGGCTATAAACTTTCATATCTTCTTTTTAGTACTCTTTCTACTATACTAAACAGCTTTCTTTTCTCTGTTAAAGAGCTGTGCCCTCTTTGATTCAATTCAAAATAACAAGCATAGTATCATAGATTTAGAGATGAAAGGGACTTTGAAGGCCATTTAGTCCCACCCTCCCATTTTTCAGATGAGAAAACTGAGGCCAAAGAAGTCTAAGTAACTTATCCTTAGAGGTAGTAAGTCAAAAAGGTGCCCCCTCTACCTCTAAATCACATCCTGTTCTAGTGGAAGACCCAGCAAGACTTGGTGGCTGATAAGGGATGGAGTGGATGAGAGAGACAAGTCAAGGATGACTTAGACTATGAGCCAAGTGACTAGAAGGATAGGATTGTTCTCAGGAAAATTTAGAGAGAGGGTCAGGTTCAGTGGGAAATCAAATGTGTTAAAACAGTGGTGCTGAGAGAAGAGATTAGGACTGGATGGATAGATTTGAGAATCATTTGCATAGAGATGAACTTGAAGCCATAGAAGATGATAAATTCATCAAGAAAGTGAATGTAATGAGATAGTGGAAGGGTCTAGAACAGAGCCCAAGAGGATCATCATAGCCAGGGAACGGGAAAAGGATAGATATTATTCAGCAAAGGTGACCTAGAACATTCAATCCTGTTCTAAACCAAACTTCAAAGTTTGAGAAACTGTACACTCAGAGAGAGTATGTTTCCGTGGCTCATCTCATTACTCATAATGCAGCAAAACTGATTTTCTAGTTTCACAAAGACAGGTTGAAATTATTAACTCTTAATAAATGTCAGTTTTACTTTCTAGTTCAGGTAGGTCCTTTCCTGTACACTGTGAAACAGTTATAATGACACAATAATGAACTCTACAAAATAATGGCCCTAATGAAGGAAGTTAATTACTCACATTTTGGAAAAGCTCTTCCTTTCCAGGCCACAAGAGAACCATTTAATAAAACTTCTGTTCCAGTGAACACTAAATAGAATTGTAAGGAAATGAAAATGCCAATGGACCTCCAAAATATGAGTATATCTGAGGGGTTTTTATCTACTAGCAATATCTCATTCAGAAGTTTTAGTAACTATTGTTAAAATCTCACAACATGACCTCCTATCTAATAGAGGCAGCTAGGTGGTACCTTTTATCAGAGTCAGAAAGACATGCATTTGAATCCAGCCTCATTTACTAGCTGTGTGAGCCTGGACATGGTACCTCTCTGTGCTTCAGTTTTGAAATCTGAAAAATAAAAATATTAATAGCACCTACCTCACAGGGTTGTGTGAAGAACCAAATAAATTAACATGTAAAGTGCTTTGTGAACCTTATAGCACTATATAAATGCTAGTTATTATTATTACTATTATTATTGATTTCTAATTGGCCAAGAATCTATAGTACACTAATAATAGCACTTAACTTTGATCATTCACCAGATCCCTGAGCTCATCTTCCTGATAGCAAAACAAATCACAGCTTCTCCATACCTCTTTCTACACAGCTCTTGTCTGTGTCCTGTAAATCCTCTGCTGAGGCCTTTCCTCTAGTTTTTTTCCTATTTTGTGGTTAATAGAACAGACCAGAGAAGCTAGATTCAGGAACAGTCTCACATAAGGAGGCTAGTTTTCAGTAAAACCAAGAGCACAAACTCCTGAGGTAAGATTCTGTATTTCATAAGAACTGGGAAAAATTGGAAAGACTGCTCTGAATCATTAATAAGAAGAGAAAAACAAATTGGAACAACTTAGATCCTTCTCACACTCCTCAAAGTGTCAGAGATAATAATGGCTGTAAATAGAGTTGGAGGGGTTAGGGGAAGACAGATACTCTATGCATTATTGGCCTCATTACTTTTCTGCCATGACTTCAAATTGTGGTAATTAACTTGTTCATTCCCCTTTAACTCAGCTAACCCTCCACTCAGCATGACATACAAGAAGGTCAAAGACAGTAGGACAGGCCTAATGTAGACTGCATATCCACAGAAGCACTTTTTGTGGTAGTAGAAAACAAGGAATAAAATAGATGCTCATCAGTTGGGTAATTGCTAAACGAATCGTGGCATATAAAAAAATCCATAAACGTTATGAGGAATTCAGAAAAACATGCAAAAGATTTTATATAAACAAACAGCAAAGTAAGCAGGACAACAATAACTACAATAGTGTAAATTTTTTTATATTTTAAAAGACCTTCTGATGAATTGTAATGACCTGTTAGTCCAAGAAGGCTTCTAATGATGTATATATCACACTGGTTTCAGTGGAAAGGTGAGGAATCACGCATGTGGAATGTGGTATCTTTTGGCCAAATGCAGTAGCTGTATTAGTTGGGTTTGTACTTAACTTTTTCCTTATTTGAAGGGAGGTTTTGGTGAAGAAATTACTGTATTTAAGAAAAATGAGTATAAATAACATTTTAAAATATGTGGTTTTGAGTTTCCATATCCCAATAGAGCCATCTACCTTTTGTTTCTCATTCTTCATATATGACCAGCCCAATACTTTATCCAAGCATACATTTCCCTGATTGATGTTAGGAGAGAATGTGGAAAGAACCCTGACTCTGGAGTCAGGACTTGGGTTCACATTCCAGCCCCTTACTACCCATGTGATATTGGTATCACTTAAACATTCTAAACCTCCATTTTCTTACCCCTATGGGGTAAAAATTTACATCACTTTTTATTCCCATGCTATCATTTATAAGTTGCTGCCTCCTTTCACCGACCATTGTGTCTGTTATACTGTAAGTCATGCATAACTCTGATTTCTTGGGGATATGATATTCAGTGATTGAGTCATAATGCATTACTAGTGGTATACACTAGTATAGAGAGTATATAATTTGTGGGAATTTCCTCTCTGATAGAGCCCATCACCTGTCCTATGGTCCTAGAGTTTGCCTGGAGCACTAGGACGAGTAACCTGGCCCATGATCACAGAGTTGGTATGTTAAAACTGACTCTCATAACAACAAATCTTAAAGCTCTCTATATATGCTACTGTCATTAAAGATTTGCAAAGCACTGGACATGTTGTTTCCCTTGATCTTCCCAACAACCTTGTAAAGTAAGTGCTATTATTTTCCACATTTTACAAATGAGGAAACTAAGGCAAACAGAGGTTAAGTTACTTGCCCAGGGTTACATAGTAAGACTGGATTCAAACTTAGGTCTTTCTAAGGCCAAGTCCAGCACTCTCTCCACCATGCCACTTAATTGCCTGTAAGACCAGTTCTTTATCCATTACACTATATTGCCCCTCAGGAGAATATGTTGTGTTTTTTTTTTTAATCACAGTAATAATAATTTTTTAAAACCAGACCATAGCTAACTCTAATAGGAAATGAAAGGAACAGAATCTTAAAAATTATCTGTAGCAGTAACATTTATAATATAATTTTATGAGTTAGTAATCTCATTTCATGTGGAACCTTTCTTTTTCAGTCATCAGATTTTAGTAGGAAATTATTTTATCACACTTCTGAGAGTTTGTTATAATTGGAGCATTTTCTCAGCTGAAAAGTAAATTCCTCAAATTAAATACAAACTCATTGGTACTGACTGAATGTTATCAGCCATAAATCCCTGGGTATTTTGGATGAGTTTTAGAGTCTCTCTGAAGCATAAGAGAGAAGCTAGCTAGGTCTCCTTGAATACGGATAAAATTTTATTTAAATGGACAAACTGGAATCTCTCCTGCCTACAAATAACCCCAAAATACTTAAATAATTGACCCTGTTGACAGCTGGATCAAACAATCACTTGTACAACCCACCTTCTAAAACTAAAGGCTCCTGATAACATGAACAAAAACTAAATTGCATGATCTTGGTCTATCAATCACTCCACCGGGTGCTGTGCCAGTGTTACTAAGAGTAACGAATGTTAAGTAACTTAGAGAGAAATAAAGTTGTACCATAACCTTCTGGCAAACACAGAGGGGTTGCAGGCACACCAAGTGAATTGAAGCCGCTATGATATTTCAAGTACCTTGAGAGAATGGTTTTAGTTGACATAGAAAGCTCTATATAAATAACTCTTAATTCTTATTTCAGGCCCCATAAGGCAGGCATCTTCTTTCTTCAATTGTTACTTATAGAGCTCTTCTCAGTTAGAAGCCTGAGACATATCTATTCTTGGACTAAAAGAAGTCCCTGCCTTCACTGTGTGAAAGGCTAGTTTATGTTTGGACCCGAAATGGAAATTCCTCTTGACAAGAGGTTGGCAGTGTTAAAGAAGAGGGAGAGAAACATAGCTATGTTTATAGGGAGCAGGGAGGGAGCTAGGAAATCAGGAGAGATGTTGGGGACAATATGCTGGAAAAGAAGGGAAGAGATGGAATAAAGGGTATAAATTCAAGGGTTTGACATTGGCAGGAAGAGCCACCTTTTTCCTCTATGGAGAGTGTCCAAGTGTTAAGAGAAGAGGTGGGGAGAAGTTTAGTGAAAAACCTCTGGGGTTTTTTGTTTGTTTGCTTTTAAAGTATGAATTGAGGTCCTAAGCTGAAAGATGTGATGGGATGCTTGAGGAAGAGTAAAAAATTTTGGAAGAGTCACTATCCTGAGTGGGATAGAAAATCAGGAAGATACAAAAGGATTGCCTTGCTTCCATAAGAGCCCAGTTGACCTTATGTAGCATAAATTTGTAATGGACCCAATCAACACAGTTCTGTAATTGTCTCCAAGTATGTTAAGTAGCATTTGAATAGAAGTGAAAGGAAGTGATGGTGGAAGTAATCCAGACTTGGAGTTTAGTAGCAGGACCAGGGGACAGAGTATTTGACAGAGCTGGACTAATTAACCAAGGTGTTGAGATAGGAATGAAGGAGAGTATAGCCAATGCAGGGGAGATGACTTGTGGAAAAATTGAAAGATGGTAGCATTTGAGGACACAATGAGGGGCAAATAACAGGAGTAGGGGATCTAAAGTAGAGGAAAAGATGGAATGACGAAAGATTGTGATCAGTATAGGAATTCCAGAAGATCACAAGATCACAGAAGATTCACAAGAAACACTTGTGGATGATAACAGAAACAGTCAATATATGTAGCTAAAGTAGGTCATGGAAATTGAATAGATCAAGGAACTGGGAAGTTCAGGTATTTAAGGGAGTGTCAATATATATATTGAAGTCCTCTAGTATGAGAGCAGTGGTTGGGGCCAAGGAGGAAAAAAATGAACATTCTTTTTAAGCTTCCTTTCATTTTAAATTTTACTGCCTAATTAAATCTTGAATTGGTTCTCAGTTAATACCATTGTGTAGTTTGTGTAGCCTACAGCATTTTGTCAAAATAATTGTTCTTATAGGACCCCTCTATAATGCCCAAAAGGACAACCAGAGGCAATTATGAATTTATGAATGCCTGAAATTTTTTGTTAAACTTTTGAAATAAAATTGATTATTCCTTGCGATTGAATGTACTTGTGCTTTCTAATAGACTTCTTATTTTTATTAGGATTGTATCATTCTGCCAGATTGCCTGGTAATGATTTTGAAAAACTAATAAAATTTAATTGAAAATATTTATTATATTAACTCTTCTAAATGTGAACATTATTCCTGATGCTCTGAGTTCTCCAATACCTGCTTTGGGAGAAGAAAACTATAAAAAAAATGCAGAGCAACAATTTTGGTGGCTAAAAGTATCCACCAAAACTAACATCCTAAGTTTTCAAAACTCAGAAGTAGAATGTGTTAGATTTTCCCCTAATTACCGAATGACTTCAGTAAAGGCTTCCAGGTTACAAGTGCCTGAGGTTTTCTTCATCTGATAAGCCTTTGAACTCTTATGTAGTTGACTGGACTAGAGGGTTTTTTGTGTGTATAAAATAGAATTACAGACAGTTTGTTTGAAAACTGCTTTAATAAGGGCAATGGAAAGCTTACCACCTCTGGTAGTGTGATTCATGAAAATAGCTGCATATCATTTGTATAATTTAGAAGATGAAAAGTAATTTTAGAACATTCTGCTTCCTCACACTGCTCCCCATAGCACAAACCTCACATTCTCAGTTAGTAGATTTTCGCATGTGTATCAGCTAACCTAATTAAGTGAAAGAGCTGGATCAATTCAATTCATCCAAAATAATAATTGACATTTTTATTGTGCTTTGAGATTTATAAAATACATTCCTCATAACAACCCTGTAGCATAGGTAGCTCACGTTATTATCCCCACTTTACAAATAAAGAGAGACTCAGAAAGTTGAATTAATTTATCCTTGGTCAGACAGTGTCATAGCCAGTTTGACAATTTCTAGACTTAAGATTACAAGAAGTTCAGTATAGGTCTCCTTAATAATTCCCTAAGTTAGTAATAGTAATACCTTGAGGATGCTGGCTCTTTCAATCGATCCCTTTCTGCACTACCATCTCTCTTCCTCCATTTTGAAAACCTGATTTAGTTTCTAGAATATGTCATAATAATCCATCACCGCAATATATGAATTATCCATGAGAATAGAAGCTTGTAGCCCTTAATAGTAGGATGTTATTTGATGGTGCATTTTTAAAGATCTCATATATAGCAAAGTAAAGAAAAAAATTCCTGCGGAGAACAGTGTTCACAATAAAAATGGGAGAGAGGGACCTAGAGACAAAATGCAAAAATTTCCACCTGTTTCATTTGGTGTTACTGTGAGTCATGGACTAACTGAACTTACAAACTGTGCTCTTAATATCATAAATGAGCAAGTAAATGAATATCATTTTCTACTACCACCTGTCTGCTTTTATTGAGAAATGACTGTCATTGACTAGTTGCAGGATTAATGGAATGTAAGATCTTCCTTGTCCATTAATAGGCTTATGTGACCACTTATGTGTAAAGCCAGTCACCAGCAGCTCTCCTGAAGAATGCTGATGTGAATAACTTTAAGGATCTAATCTCATAGTATAGTGAACTCTATTATTCAGCAATAAACTACAGCATAACATTCAAGAAACTAAAGCATAACGTACAACAGCATAACATAACAACTTATTACTAAGGTGGCCAGATAGTCTTAAACAAAACATATCATTCAGTAAACTACAGTTTTCTCAATTAAAACACAGTATCCAAGTAAAGTCCTCTTTCATCTTGACTCAAGGCTGGCTTCTAATCATCCTTAAGCCAGTTATCCTTAAGAGGTAGCAGAAATCTTACAAACACCATCCACCCCTAGGTCACAGTAAGTTACAAATCTCATCAATTAATACTGAGTATCCAAATAAAGTCCTCTTTCTTCTTATCTGGAGGCTGATTTCCACAGCCCTTGGCTCCTCTTCCACAGGCTGACTACTCCCAGCTCTTGCCTGGATTCACATGTAGGCAGCTCTTCACTCCTGTTCTATATCTCAGCTCATGGGAACTGCTTCACTCCAACCTTTGCTGTTTCTGTTTCTAGGAAGACAAAGCTTAACAGAGATGCAACAATATTTACACATATTACCAGCACTAGCATCTCAATTCACTTTCTGAGAAATCAACACAGATCAACAGACAGAATGTTTTCTCTTACTTTCTGACAAAGTAACACTAACGCAGATCAACAGAGTGCTTCTGTCTGAAAAAGTACACAAATCAACAGACAGAATGTTTGTCTTTCAAAGTATACAAATCAACAGAGTGCCAATATCACAAACATTCTCTCTCTTAGCTCTGTCCCAGCTTTTATCTGTTCTGCTCCTTCCTGTTCAGCCCTTCCTGTTCTACTCTTTTTCACAAGCTCCTCCCACTGTGAGCTCCATATGATTAGGTTAGGCCTATTAAGGGCAGAGAAGATCTTCAAATTCCCTTATGCCTGTTAAGGGCTGTTTCTAACAAAGACTCTCTTTTTCTTTGGAAGGGGGGGGCTAAGGCAGTTGGAGTTCTGTGACTTCCCCAAGGTCACACGGCTAACAAGTGTTAAGTGTCTAAGGCAGGTTTTGAACTCATGTCCTCCTGACTCTAGGGCCAGTGCTCTATTCACTGCAATGTGTTCCATTTTCCCCTTGGAACATGGGCTGTGTCCCCAGATTTAAAGGTACACAGGTATTTCAATCACGGAAATCTTGCTGCTTTGAACTTTGGTGAATTTCAGAACTGTGACACATCCTGAGTCACATAGAGCCCATGTAGAGATTTATATTGCCTTGGAGGAGGAGTTTGCTTACAGGGAATCTTGCTTATGGGGAGGTTTGTTTGCTGAAGACTTTCACACCTTTTGATACTGATCTAATTAGCAGCTGAGACACACCAGTTATGATGCCTTCAGGCCATGACCTGATTAGTTGAAAATTATACATAACTGTAGGTTGGTAGTTTGCTCACTCATGGGAAGAATGTTTCTTTGTGATTTGGTCAGAGGAGATTCTGGGTAACCCTTGTTAAGGAACCCCATGGCTGTACCTGAACCGAGATGTTGGGCTTTCTGGGCTGGTCATTAGATCTCTGTTTCTTTTTTTTTAGACAATTGAAACCTTATCTATTGAATTCTTTCATAGATACTCACTTCTTTCTGCTTATCTGTACTTACCTGTCTCTTAGACAGTTAACCCTTCTAAAGCTGTCTTTCCTTTAGAAAAGCAGATCAAAGAACCTGTGCTAGCAGCCTGTTCTGTGTGCTAGGGTGGTTGCTGTTATGCTAATAAGTACTTTTATGCAAGAAGTCTAATGTTATGAAAATACAAGTCAAGGCTGCCTGTCCAAGGCAGTAGGGTGAAATTAGGAGTATGACCCTTTAGCAGCTCACCATGAGAATAAACTGGGCAGTTAGTTGGCACAATAGATAGGCTTGGAGTCAGAAAAACACATCTTCTTAAGTTCAAATCTAGCGTCAGATACTTCCTAGCTGTGTAATCCTGGGCAAGTCACCTAACATATTTTGCCTCAGTTTCCTCATCTGTAAAATGATCTGCCGACGGAAATGGCAAACTATTTAAGTATCTTAGCCAAGAAAACCCCAAATGGGGTCAACAAGAGTTGAAAAATGCCTGAACAACAAATGGGAGTGTTTTGTATGTGAGTCTTAGAGATGATCCTAAATATGGTAAACATTTAGAAGATAGTCTGTTCTAGGGATGAGGAAAATATTTTTTTTCCTAAATGCCTTAATTTGGATTAATATGTCCTTCTTGCAATTGCAGTTGTAAACTAGCTCCCCTAGCTCCACAGCAGTGGTGGAAGCATTCCCAGCCTGGTGCAGAGGGTCAGAAGACAGGGACCAGAAAACTCTTCAGCAAAAAGAGAGCAGAAACAATGTGGGCAGAGGGGAGTGAAGGGAGCGGGGGAGGCAAAGCTAATAAGTAGGATGTGAATCATGAGAGCTGAAGTCAGAGAAAGGCAGAAGGTGGTAGGCAAAAACAGAAATTAAAAAAAAAAGGAAGAGTTAGTGAAATGTAAAGGTTCCAGGTCAGGGTACAGGAGTTCAGGACCAAGGTGGAAGCTTGGTGTAGTGCATAGAATGCTGGATTTGTAGTCAGAAAGACATGAGTTCAAATCCCACCTTAGTTATTTACTACTTGTGTGATCCTGAGCAAATCACCTAACTTCTCTAAACCACAATTTACTCATCTAAATGGGGGTATAATAACTCCAGCCTCACAGAGTTGTTGTGAGGGTGAAATTAGATAATAAAAGTACTTTGCAAACCTTTAAAGTGCTATGGCTGTTATAATAAAGTCCTCTCAGTTTGATGCACTTAATATTCTACAGATATGTAGATATATTTGTTGGTTTGCCTTTTATTTTTCCCCATTTCTAGACAGATGCAATTGGCCCAGGCCTGCCACTCCCTGTAGTTTCTCAGGTGGATAGCTTCCTTCTGCCATCCATATTCTTCTGCATCTCCATGACAATAGCTATATCTAAGTGGACACTTCATGACATTGATCTCAGAATGATAGACTTAGGTCTTGGACTCATTTTTTTTTGGTTTTTAGTGGTCAAGAGTTTATTTTTTTAAATTAAATTAATTTATTTATTTTCTTGTTTATATCATTCATTTCCATGAGATTTTGAGTTACAAATTTTCTCCCCATCTTTCCCTTACCCAGCACCTCAAAACAGCCATCCCACTGTATAACCTCTCCCCCAATCTGCTCTCTCCTATGTCCTCCCCCTCGCCCCTCTGACTTTCTGGTAGGGCAGGATGGATCTCCCTGCCACAGTGCCTGTGTATCTTAATTCCCAGTTGGATGTAGTTAATAATAATAATAATAATAATTGTATGTGTATATATATAGATATATATTTTTTTTTAACATTTGACGTTAGAACTTTAAATTGTGGATTCTTTCCCTTCCTCCCTCGTTACCCACCCATACTGGAAGAACAGGCAATTAAATAAAGGCTGTACATGTGTAATTACGAAGAACCTCTCCACAGTAGGCATATTATGAGAGACTGATTATATGTCCCTCCTTCCTATCCTGCCCCCCCCTTGTTCTACTCTCTACCCCGTCTCTTTACAGAAGTGTGTACTTCCATCTGCCCTCCCCTCTGTCATCCCCATTCACCCCTACTCTCCTGTGTGACAAGATACCTAGTTTAGAGTTTATATCATTACTTCCCTAAGCCAGATTCAGTGAGAATAAGGTTGACCCTTTCCCTTCTGCCTTCCTGTTCTTCCCCTCCATTGTAACAATTATCCTTTGCCTCTTCTGTGAGATGATTAACCTTGTTCTGTCTCTCCCTGTCTCCTATCATTCTGATCCTCTCCCACCTCAGAATTTCACCTTTTAGAGTATTGTCCCTTCCTATTCAATTGATTTTGTGCCCTCTATGTATTCATATATATATATATATATACACATACTCAGATATGTGTTTGTATGCATATATAAATCCTCGTATATAGACATATGTGTATGTATATGTATATATACATTTGTATTACGTTCACATATCCTCATACTGAGAAAAGTTTCATAAGTTACAATTATCACTTTTCCATGTTGGCATGTAAGTAGTTCAACTTTGATAAGTTCCTTATGATTTCTTTTCCATGTTT